>OZ034813.1:46512974-47029054 GCA_964030455.1 Linum trigynum | reverse complement strand
GGATAAAGATGGTGGATTCGACCTGAGGCTATTCTTCAACGACGATTAAGTCCATCCAGGGCCAATTTGAGCGTATTTCTTCCGGGTCCATTTTTGGCAGACTCTAAAGGGGTACCATCACAGATTTTGAGCGATTTTTCCGAAATGCCATTTTCTTTCGATTTTGGAGGCTAGAGATCACGGATTCAGCTCGAGGCTATTCTCCACCAATAATAAAGTCTATTGATCCTATTTTGCGCCGATGATTAAGTAAATTAAGAAACGAATTGGGCCAATATATTTTGGGATGGCATTTTCGTAATTATTTGAGCAATTTTTTTCGAAATGCCATTTTCCTTGGATTTTGAAGGATAAAGATGGTGGATTCGACCTGAGGGTATTCTTCAACGACGATTAAGTCCACCCAGGGCCAATTTGGGCGGATTTCTTCTGGATCCATTTTTGGCAGACTCCAAAGGGGTACCATCACAAATTTCGGGCGATTTTTCCGAAATGCCATTTTCTTTCGATTTTGGAGGCTACAGATCACGGATTCGGCTCGAGGCTATTCTCCACCGATAATAAAGTCTATCGATCATATTTTGCGCCGATGATTAAATCAATTAAGCACCGAATTGGCCAATATATTTTGGGATGGCATTTTCGTGATTATTTGAGCAATTTTTTTCGAAATGCCATTTTCCTTGGATTTTGAAGGATAAAGATGGTGGATTCGACCTGAGGCTATTCTTCAACAACGATTAAGTCCATCCAGGGCCAATTTGCGCGGATTTCTTCCGGGTCCATTTTTAGCAGACTCCAAATGGGTACCATCACAGGTTTCGGGCGATTTTTCCGAAATGCCATTTTCTTTCGATTTTGGAGTCTACAGATCACGGATTCGGCTCGAGGCTATTATCCACCAATAATAAAGTCTATTGATCCTATTCTGCGCCGATGATTAAGTAAATTAAGCACCGAATTAGGCCAATATATTTTAGGATGACATTGTCGTAATTATTTGAGCAATTTTTTTCGAAATGCCATTTTCCATGGATTTTGAAGGATAAAGATGGTGGATTCGACCTGAGGCTATTCTTCAACGACGATTAAGTCCATCCAGGGCCAATTTGGGCGGATTTCTTCCAGGTCCATTTTTGGCAGACTCCAAAGGGGTACCATCACTGATTTCGGGCGACTTTTCCGAAATGCCATTTTCTTTCGATTTTGGAGGCTACCGTTCACGGATTCGGCTTGTGGCTATTCTCCACCGATAATAAAGTCTATTGATCCTATTTTGCGCCGATAATTAAGTCAATTAAGCACCGAATTGGACCAATATATTTTGGGATGGCATTTTCGTAATTATTTGAGCAATTTTTTTCGTAATGCCATTTTCATAGATTTTGAAGGATAAAGATTGTGGATTCGACCTGAGGCTATTCTTCAACGACGATTAAGTCCATCCTAGGCCAATTTGGGCGGATTTCTTCTGGGTCCATTTTTGGCAGACTCCAAAGGGGTACCATCACAGATTTCGGGCGATTTTCCAAAATGCCATTTTCTTTCGATTTTGGAGGCTACAGATCACAGATTCGGCTCGAGGCTATTCTCCACCGATAATAAAGTCTATTGATCCTATTCTGCGCCGATGATTAAGTAAATTAAGCACCGAATTGGGCCAATATATTTTGGGATGACATTTCGTAATTATTTGAGCAATTTTTTTCGAAATGCCATTTTCCTTGGATTTTGAAGGATAAAGATGGTGGATTCGACCTGAGGCTATTCTTCAACGACGATTAAGTCCATCTAGGGCCAATTTGGGCGGATTTCTTCCGGGTCAATTTTTGGCAGACTCCAAAGGTGTACCATCACAGATTTCGGGTGATTTTTCCGAAATGCCATTTTCTTTCGATTTTGGAGGCTACAGATTACGGATTCGGCTCGAGGCTATTCTCCACCAATAATAAAGTCTATTGATCCTATTCTGCGCCGATGATTAAGTAAATTAAGCACCGAATTGGGCCAATATATTTTGAGATGACATTTTCGTAATTATCTGAGCAATATTTTTCGAAAGGCCATTTTCCTTGGATTTTGAAGGATAAAGATTGTGGATTCGACCTGAGGCTATTCTTCAACGACGATTAAGTCCATCCAGGGCCAATTTGGGCGGATTTCTTCCGGATCCATTTTTTGCAGACTCCAAAGAGGTACCATTACAGATTTTGTGCGATTTTTCCGAAATGCCATTTTCTTTTTATTTCGAGGCTACAGATCACGGATTTGGCTCGAGGCTATTCTCCACCGATAATAAAGTCTATTGATCATATTTTGCGCCGATGATTAATTCAATTATGCACCGAATTGGCCAATATATTTTGGGATGGTATTTTCGTAATTATTTGAGCAATATTTTTCGAAAGGCCATTTTCCTTGGATTTTGAAGGATAAAGATGGTGGATTCCGCCTGAGACTATTCTTCAACAACGATAAAGTCCATCCAGGGCCAATTTGGGCGGATTTCTTCCTGGTCCATTTTTGGCAGATTCTAAATGGGGACCATCCCAGATTTCGGGCTTTTTTCCGAAATGCTATTTTCTTTTGATTTTGGCGGCTAAATATCACGGATTTGGCTCGAGGTTATTCTCCACCGATAATAAAGTCTATTGATCCTATTTTGCGCCGATGATTAATTCAATTAAGCACCGAATTGGCCAATATATTTTGGGAGGCATTTTCGTAATTATTTGAGCAATATTTTTCGAAAGGCCATTTTCCTTGGATTTTGAAGGATAAAGATGGTGGATTCGGCATGAGGCAATTCTTCAACGACGATTAAGTCCATCAAGGGCCAATTTGGGCGGATTTCTTCCGAGTCCATTTTTGGCAGACTCCAACAAAAGGGGTACCATCACAGATTTCAGGCGATTTTTCCGAAATGCCATTTTCTTTCGATTTTGGAGGCTACAGATCACGGATTTGGCTCGAGGCTATTCTCCACCGATAATAAAGTCTATTGATCCTATTATGCGCCGATGATTAAGTCAATTAAGCACTGAATTGGGCCAATATATTTTGGCATGGCACTTTCGTAAGTAGTTGAGCAATTTTTTTCGAAATGCTATTTTCCTTGGATTTTGAAGGATAAAGATGGTGGATTCAACCTTAGGCTATTCTTCAACGACGATTAAGTCCATCCAGGGCCAATTTGGGCGGATTTCTTCTGGATCCATTTTTGGCAGACTCCAAAGGGGTACCATCACAGATTTCGGGCGATTTTTTCGAAATGCCATTTTCTTTCGATTTAGGAGGCTAGAGATCACGGATTCGGCTCGAGGCTATTATCCACCGATAAAAAAGTCTATTGATCATATTCTACGCCGATTATTAAGTCAATTAAGCACCGAATTGGGCCAACATATTTTGGGATAGCATTTTCGTAATTATTTGACCAATTTTTTTCGAAAAGCCATTTTCCTTTGATTCTGAAGGATAAAGATGGTGGATTCGACCTGAGGCTATTCTTCAACGACGATTAAGTCAATCCAGGGCCAATTTGAGCGGATTTCTTCCGAGTCCATTTTTGTCAAACTCCAAAGGGGTACCATCACAGATTTCGGTCGATTTTTCCGAAATGCCATTTTCTTTCGATTTTGGATGCTACAGATCACGGATTCGGCTCGAGACTATTCTCCCCCGATAATAAAGTCTATTGATACAATTCTGCGTCGATGATTAAGTCAATTAGGCACCGAGCCAATATATTTTGGGATCGCATTTTCGTAGTTATTTGAGCAATTTTTTTCGAAAGGCCATTTTCTTTGGATTTTGAAGGATAATGATGGTGGATTTGGCCTGAGGCTATTCTTCAACAACTATTAAGTCCATCCAGGCCCAATTTGGGCGGATTTCTTATGGGTCCATTTTTGGCTGACTCCAAAGGGGTACCATCAAAGATTTCGGGCGATTTTTCCGAAATGCCATTTTCTTTCGATTTTGGAGGCTACAGATCACGGATTCGGCTCGAGGCTATTCTCCACCGATAATAAAGTCTATTAATCCTATTTTCTGCCGATAATTAATTCCATTAAGCACCGAATTGGCCAATATATTTTGGGATGGAATTTTCGTAATTAATCGCGCAATATTTTACGAAAGGCCATTTTCCTTGGATTTTGAAGGATAAAGATGGTGTATTCGGCCTGAGGCTATTCTTCAACGACTATTAAGTCCATCCAGGGCCAATTTGGGCGGATTTCTTCCGGGTCCATTTTAGGCAGACTCCAAAGGGGTACCATCACAGATTTCGGGCGATTTTTCAGAAATGTCATTTTCTTTCGATTTTGGAGGCTACAGATCACGAATTCGGCTCGAAGTTATTCTCCACCGATAATAATGTCTATTGATCCTATTATGTGCCGATGATTAAGTCAATTAAGCACCGTATTGGGCCAATATATTTTGGGATGACATTTTCTTAATTATTTGAGCAATTTTTTTCGAAATGTCATTTTCCTTGGATTTTGAAGGATATAGATGGTGGATTCGACCTGAAGCTATTCTTCAACGACGATTAAGTCTATCCAGGGCCAATTTGGGCGGATTTCTTCCGGGTCCATTTTTGGCAGACTCCAAAGGGGTACCATCACAGATTTCGGACGATTTTTCCGAAATACCATTTTCTTTCGATTTTGGAGGCTACAGATCACTGATTCGGCTCGAAGCTATTCTCCATCGACAATAAAGTCTATTGATCCTATTCTGTGTCGATGATTAAGTCAGTTAAGCACCGAATTGGGCCTATATATTTTGGGATCGCATTTTCGTAATTATTTGAGCAATTTTTTTTGAAAGGCCATTTTCCTTGGATTTTGAAAGATAAAGATGGTGGATTCGGCGTAAGGCTATTCTTCAACGACGATTAAGTCCATCCAGGGCCAATTTAGGGCGGATTTCTTCCGGGTCCATTTTTGCAGACTCCAAATGGGTACTACCACAGATTTCGGGCAATTTTTCCGAAATGCCATTTTCATTTGATTTTGGAGGTTCCAGATCACGGATTTGGCTCGAGGCTATTCTCCACCGATAATAAAGTCAATTGATCCTGTTCTGCGCCGATAATTAATTCAATTAAGCACCAAATTGGCCAATATATTTTGGGATGGTATTTTCGTAATTATTTGAGAATTATTTTTCGAAATGCCATTTTCCTTGGATTTTGAAGGATAAAGATGGTGGATTCGGCCTGAGGCTATTCTTCAACGACTATTAAGTCCATTCTGGGCCAATTTGGACGGATTTCTTCAGGGTCCATTTTTGGCAGACTCCAAAGGGGTACCATCATAGATTTCGGGCGATTTTTTCGAAATGTCATTTTCTTTCGATTTTGGAGGCTACAGATCACAGATATGGCTCGAGGCTATTCTCCACCGATAATAAATTCAATTGATCATATTATGCGCCGATGATTAAGTCAATTAAGTACTGAATTGGGCTAATATATTTTGGCATGACATTTTCGTAATTAGTTGAGCAATTTTTTTCGAAATGCCATTTTCCTTTGATTTTGAAGGATAAAGATGGTAGATTCGACTTGAGGCTATTCTTCAACGACGATTAAGTACATCCAGGGCCAATTTGGGCGGATTTCTTCCGGGTCCATTTTTGGCAGACTCCAAAGGGGTACCATCACAGATTTCGGGCGATTTTTCCGAAATGCCATTTTCTTTCGATTTTGGAGGCTACAGATCACGGATTCGGCTCGAGGCTATACTCCACCAATAATAAAGTCTATTGATCCTATTCTGCGCCGATGATGAAATCAATTAAGCACTGAATTGGGCCAACATATTTTGGGATGGCATTTTCGTAATTATTTGAGCAATTTTTTTCGAAATGTCATTTTCCTTGGATTTTGAAGGATAAAGATTGTGGATTCGACCTGAGGCTATTCTTCAACGACGATTAAGTCCATCCAGGGCCAATTTGGGCGGATTTCTTCCGGATCCATTTTTTGCAGACTCCAAAGAGGTACCAATACAGATTTTGGGCGATTTTTCCGAAATGCCATTTTCTTTTTATTTCGAGGCTACAGATCACGGATTTGGCTCGAGGCTATTCTCGACCGATAATAAAGTCTATTGATCATATTTTGCGCCGATGATTAATTCAATTATGCACCGAATTGGCCAATATATTTTGGGATGGTATTTTCGTAATTATTTGAGCAATATTTTTCGAAAGGCCATTTTCCTTGGATTTTGAAGGATAAAGATGGTGGATTCCGCCTGAGGCTATTCTTCAACAACGATTAAGTCCATCCAGGGCCAATTTGGGCGGATTTCTTCCTGGTCCATTTTTGGCAGATTCTAAATGGGGACCATCCCAGATTTCAGGCTTTTTTCCGAAATGCTATTTTCTTTTGATTTTGGCGGCTACATATCACGGATTTGGCTCGAGGCTATTCTCCACCGATAATAAAGTCTATTGATCCTATTTTACGCCGATGATTAATTCAATTAAGCACCGAATTGGCCAATATATTTTGGGATGGCATTTTCGTAATTATTTGAGCAATATTTTTCGAAAGGCCATTTTCCTTGGATTTTGAAGTATAAAGATGGTGGATTCGGCATGAGGCTATTCTTCAACGACGATTAAGTCCATCAAGGGCCAATTTGGGCGGATTTCTTCCGAGTCCATTTTTGGCAGACTCCAACAAAAGGGGTACCATCACAGATTTCACGCGATTTTTCCGAAATGCCATTTTCTTTCGATTTTGGAGGCTACAGATCACGGATTTGGCTCGAGGCTATTCTCCACCGATAATAAAGTCTATTGATCCTATTATGCGCCGATGATTAAGTCAATTAAGCACTGAATTGGGCCAATATATTTTGGCATGGCACTTTCGTAAGTAGTTGAGCAATTTATTTCGAAATGCTATTTTCCTTGGATTTTGAAGGATAAAAATGGTGAATTCAACCTTAGGCTATTCTTCAACGACGATTAAGTCCATCCAGGGCCAATTTGGGCGGATTTCTTCTGGGTCCATTTTTGGCAGACTCCAAAGGGGTACCATCACAGATTTCGGGCGATTTTTTCGAAATGCCATTTTCTTTCGATTTAGGAGGCTAGAGATCACGGATTCGGCTCAAGCCTATTCTCCACCGATAATAAAGTCTATTGATCATATTCTACGCCGATTATTAAGTCAATTAAGCACCGAATTGGGCCAACATATTTTGGGATGGCATTTTCGTAATTATTTGAGCAAATTTTTTCGAAAGGCCATTTTCTTTGGATTTTGAAGGATAAAGATGGTGGATTTGGCCTGAGGCTATTCTTCAACAACTATTAAGTCCATCCAGGCCCAATTTGGGCGGATTTCTTACGGGTCCATTTTTGGCTGACTCCAAAGGGGTACTGTCACAGATTTCGGGCGATTTTTCCGAAATGCCATTTTCTTTCGATTTTGGAGGTTACAGATCATGGATTTGACTCGAGGGTATTCTCCACCGATAATAAAGTCTATTGATCCTATTCTGCGCCGATGATTAAGTCAATTAAGCACCAAATTGGGCCAATGTATTTTGGGATGGCATTTTCATAATTATTTGAGCAAATTTTTTCGATAGGCCATTTTTCTTGGATTTTGAAGGATAAAGATGGTGGATTCGACATGAGGCTATTCTTCACTGACGATTAAGTCCATACGGGACCAATTTGGGCGGATTTCTTCTGGGTCCATTTTTGGCAAACTTCAAAGGGGTACCATCAAAGATTTCGGGCGATTTTACCGAAATGTCATTTTCTTTCGATTTTGGAGGCTGCAGACTGCGGATTCGGCTCGAGGCTATTCTCCCACGATAATAAAGTCTATTGATCCTTTTCTGCGCCGATGATTAAGTCAATTAAGCACCAAATTGGGCCAATATATTTTGGGATGACATTTTCGTAATTATTTGAGCAATTTTTTTCGAAAGGCCATTTTCCTTGGATTTTAAAGATTAAAGATGGTGGATTCTGCCTGAGGCTATTCTTCAACGACGATTAAGTCCATCCATGGCCAATTTGGGCGGATTTCTTCCGGGTCCATTTTTGGCAGACTCCAGTGGGGTACCATCACAGATTTTGGGCGATTTTTCCGAAATGCCATTTTCTTTCGATTTTGGATGCTACAGATCACGGATTCGGCTCGAGGCTATTCTCCACCAATAATAAAGTCTATTGATCCTATTCTGCGCCGATGATTAAGTAAATTAAGCACCGAATTGGGCCAATATATTTTGGGATGGCATTGTCGTAATTATTTGAGCAATTTTTTTCGAAATGTCATTTTCCTTGGATTTTGAAGGATAAAGATGGTGGATTCGACCTGAGGCTATTCTTCAACGACGATTAAGTCCATCCAGGGCCAATTTGGGCGGAATTCTTCCGGGTCCATTTTGGAAGACTCCAAAGGGATACCATCACAGATTTCGGGCGATTTTTCCGAAATGCCATTTTCTTTCAATTATGGAGGCTACAGATCACGGATTCGGCTTGAGGCTATTCTCCCCCGATAATAAAGTCCATTGATCCTATTCTGCGTCGATGATTAAGTCAATTAAGCACCGAATTGTGCCAATATATTTTGGAATCGCATTTTCGTAATTATTTGAGCAATTTTTTTCGAAAGGCCATTTTCCTTGGATTTTGAAGGATAAAGATGGTGGATTCGGCCTTAGGCTATTTTTCAACGACGATTAAGTCCAATCAATGCCAATTTGGGCGGATTTCTTCCGGGTCCATTTTTGGCAGACTCCAAAGTGGTAACATCACAGATTTCGGGCGATTTTTCCGAAATGTCATTTTCTTTCGATTTTGGAGGCTACAGATCATGGATTTTACTCGAGGCTATTCTCCACCGATAATAAAGTCTATTGATCCTATTCTGCGCCGATGATTAAGTCAATTAAGCACCGAATTGGGCCAATATATTTGGGGATGGCATTTTCGTGATTATTTGAGCAATTTTTTTCGAAAGGCCATTTTCCTTGGATTTTGAAGATTAAAGATGGTGGATTCGGTTTGAGGCTATTCTTCAACGACGATTAAGTCCATCCAGGCCCAATTTGGGCGGATTTCTTCCGAGTCCAGTTTTGGCAAACTGCAATAGGGTACCATCACAGATTTCGGGTGATTTTTCCGAAATGCCATTTTCTTTCGATTTTGTAGGCTACAGATCTCGGATTCGGCACGAGGCTCTTCTCCACCGATAATAAAGTCTATTGATCCTATTCTGCGCTGATGATTAAGTCAATTAAGCACCGAATTGGGCCAATATATTTTGGGATCGCATTTTCGTAATTATTTGAGCAATTTTTTTCGAAAGGCAATTTTCCTTGGATTTTGAAGGATAAAGATGGTGGATTCTGCCTGAGGCTATTCTTCAACGATTATTAAGTCCATCCAGGGCCAATTTGGGAGGATTTCTTCCGGGTCCATTTTTGGCAAACTCCAAAGGGGTACTATCACAGATTTCGAGCGATTTTTCTGAAATGCCATTTTCTTTTGATTTTGGAGGCTACAGATCACGGATTTCGCTCGAGGCTATTCTCCACCGATAATAAAGTCTATTGATCCTATTTTGCGCTGATAATTAAGTCAAATAAGCATCGAATTGGCAGACTCCAAAGGGGTACCATCACAGATTTCAGGCGATTTTTCCGAAATGTCATTTTCTTTCGATTTTTGTGGCTACAGATCATGGATTTGGCACGAGGCTATTCTCCCCCGATAATAAAGTCTATTGATTCTATTCTGCGCCGATAATTAAGTCAAATAAGCATCAAATTGGGCCAATATATTTTAGGATCGCATTTTCGTAATTATTTGAGCCATTTTTTTCGAAAGACCATTTTTCTTGGATTTTGAAGGATAAAGATGGTGGATTCGGCGTGCGGCTATTCTTCAACGACGATTAAGTCCATCCAGGGCCAATTTGGCCGGATTTCATCCGGGTCCATTTTTGGCAGACTCCAAAGGGGTACCGTCATAGATTTCAAGCGATTTTTCCGAAATGCCATTTTCTTTCGATTTTGGAGGCTACAGATCACGGATTCGGCTCGAGGCTATTCTCCACCGATAATAAAGTCTATTGATCCTATTCTGCGTCGATGATTAAGTTAATTAAGCATCGAATTAGGCCAATATATTTTGGGATGGCATTTTTCGTATTTATTTGAGCAATTTTTTTTAAATGCCATTTTTCCTTGGATTTTGAAGGATAAAGATGGTGGATTCGACCTGAGGCTATTCTTCAACGACGACTAATTCCATCCATGGCCAATTTGGGAGGATTTCTTCCGGGTGCATTTTTGGCAGACTCCAAAGGGGTACCATCACAGATTTCGGGCGATTTTTCCGAAATGCCATTTTCTTTCGATTTTGGTGGCTACAGATCACGGATTTGGCACGAGGCTATTCTCCCCCGATAATAAAGTCTATTGATCCTATTCTACGTCGATGATTAAGTCATTTAAGCACCGAATTGGGCCAATATATTTTGGGATCACATTTTCGTAATTATTTGAGCAATTTTTTTTCGAAAAGCCATTATCCTTTGATTTTGAAGGATAAAGATGGTGGCTTCGGCGTGAGGCTATTCTTCAACGACGATTAAGTTCATCCAGTGCCAATTTGGGCGCATTTCTTCCAGGTCCATTTTTGGCAGACTCCAAAGGGGTACCATCACAGATTTTGGGGGATTTTTCCGAAATGCCATTTTCTTTCAATTTTAGAGGCTACAGATCATGTATTGGGCTCGAGGCTATTCTCTGCCGATAATAAAGTCTATTGATCCTATTCTGCGCCGATAATTAAGTCAAATAGGCATCGAATTGGGCCAATATATTTTAGGATCGCATTTTCGTAATTATTTGAGCCATTTTTTTCGAAAGACCATTTTCCTTGGATTTTGAAGGATAAAGATGGTGGATTCTGCGTGAGGCTATTCTTCAACGACGATTAAGTCCATCCAGGGCCAATTTGGCCGGATTTCTTCCGGGTCCATTTTTGGCAGACTCCAAAGGGGTACCATCACAGATTTCTAGCGATTTTTCCGAAATGCCATTTTCTTTCAATTTTGGAGGTTATAGATCACGGATTTGGCTCGAGGCTATTCTCCACCGATAATAAAGTCTATTGATCCTATTCTGCGCAGGTGATTAAGTCAATTAAGCACCGAATTGGGCCAATAAATTTTGGGATCGCATTTTCGTAATTATTTGAGCAATTTTTTTCGAAATGATATTTTCCTTGGATTTTGAAGGATAAAGATGGTGGATTTGACCTGAGGCTATTCTTCAACGAAAATTAACTCCATCCAGGGCCAATTTGGGCGGATTTCTTCCGGGTTCATTATTGGCAGACTCCAAATGGGGTACCATCACAGATTTCGGGCGATTTTTCCGAAATGCCATTTTATTTTGATTCTGGAGTCTACAGATCACGGATTTGGCTCGAGGCTATTCTCCAACGATAATAATGTCTATTGATCCTATTTTCCACCGATCATTAATTCAATTAAGCACCGAATTGGCCAATATATTTTGGGAAGGCATTTTCGTAATTATTTGAGCATTATTTTTCGAAAGGGCATTTTCCTTGGATTTTGAATGATAAAGATGGTGGATTCGGCCTGAGGCTATTCTTCAACGACTATTAAGTCCATCCAGGGCCAATTTGGGCGGATTTCTTCCGGGTCCATTTTTGGCAGACTCTATAGGGGTACCATCACAGATTTCGGGCGATTTTTCCGAAATGCCATTTTCTTTTTATTTTGGAGGCTACAGATCACGAATTTGGCTCGAGGCTATTCTCCACCGATAATAAAGTCTATTGATCTTATTTTGCGCCGATGATTAATTCAATTAAGCACCGAATTGGCCAATATATTTTAAGATGGCATTTTCGTAATTATTTGAGCAATATTTTTTGAAAGGCCATTTTCCTTGGATTTTGAAGGATAAAGAAGGTGGATTCGGCCTGAGGCTATTCTTCAACGACTATTAAGTCCATCCAGGGCCAATTTGGGCGGATTTCTTCCGGGTCCATTTTTGGCAGACTCCAAAGGGGTACCATCACATATTTCGGGCAATTTTTCTGAAATGTCATTTTCTTTCGATTTTGGAGGCTACAGATCACGGATTTGGCTCGACGCTATTCTCCACCAATAATAAAGTCTATTGATCCTATTCTCCGTCGATGATTAAGTTAATTGGGGCAATATATTTTGGGATTGCATTTTCGTAATTATTTGAGCAATTTTTTTCGAAAGACGATTTTCCTTATATTTTGAAGGATAAAGATGGTCGATTCGGCGTGAGGCTATTCTTCAACGACTATTAAGTTCATCCAGTGCCAATTTGGGCGGATTTCTTCCGGGTCCATTTTAGGCAGACTCCAAAGGGGTACCGTCACAGATTTTGGGCGATTTTTCTGAAATGCCATTTTCTTTAGATTTTGGAGACTATAGATCACGGATTCGGCTCGAGGCTATTCTCCACCGATAATAAAGTCTATTGATCCTATTCTGCGCCGATGATTAAGTCAATTAAGCACCGAATTGGCCCAATAAATTTTGGGATGACATTTTCGTAATTATTTGCGCAATTTTTTTCGAAATGCTATTTTCCTTGGATTTTGAAGGATAAAGATGGTGGATTCGATCTGAGGCTATTTTTCAACGACGACTAAGTCCATCCAGGGCCAAGTTGGGAGGATTTCTTCCGGGTCCATTTTTGGCAGACTCTAAAGGGGGGTACCATCACAGTTTTCGGGCGATTTTTCCGAAACGGCATTTTATTTTGATTTTGGAGGCTACAGATCACGGATTTGGCTCTAGGCTATTCTCCACCGATAATAAAGTCTATTGATCCTGTTTTGCGCCGATTATTAATTCAATTAACCACCGAATTGGCCAATATATTTTGGGATGGCATTTTCGTAATTATTTGAGCATTATTTTTCGAAAGGCTATTTTCCTTGGATTTGGAAGGATAAAGATGGTGGATTCGACCTGAGGCTATTCTTCAACGACTATTAAGTCCATCCAGGGCCAATTTGAGCGGATTTCTTCCGGGTCCATTTTTGCCAGACTCCAAAGGGGTACCATCACAGATTTCGGGCGATTTTTCCGAAATGCCATTTTCTTTCGATTTTGGAGGCTACAGATCACGGATTCGGCTTGAGACTATTCTCCGTCGATAATAAAGTCTATTGATCCTATTATGCGCCGATGATTGGGCCAATATATTTTGTGATCGCATTTTCGTAATTATTTGAGCTTTTTTTTCGAAAGACAAATTTCCTTGGATTTTGAAGGATAAAGATGGTGGATTCGGCGTGAGGCTATTCTTCAACGACGATTAAGTCTATCCAGTGCCAATTTGGGCGGATTTCTTCCGGGTCCATTTTTGGCAGACTCCAAAGGGGTACTGTCACAGATTTCGGGCGATTTTTCCGAAATGCCATTTTCTTTCGATGGAGGTTACAGATCATGGATTTGACTCGAGGCTATTCTCCACCGATAATAAAGTCTATTGATCCTATTCTGCGCCGATGATTAAGTCAATTAAGCACCAAATTGGGCCAATGTATTTTGGGATGGCATTTTCGTAATTATTTGAGCAAATTTTTTCGATAGGCCATTTTTCTTGGATTTTGAAGGATAAAGATGGTGGATTCGACATGAGGCTATTCTTCACTGACGATTAAGTCCATCCGGGACCAATTTGGGCGGATTTCTTCTGGGTCCATTTTTGGCAAACTTCAAAGGAGTACCATCAAAGATTTCGGGCGATTTTACCGAAATGTCATTTTCTTTCGATTTTGGAGGCTGCAGATTGCGGATTCGGCTCGAGGCTATTCTCCCACGATAATAAAGTCTATTGATCCTTTTCTGCGCCGATGATTAAGTCAATTAAGCACCAAATTGGGCCAATATATTTTGGGATGACATTTTCGTAATTATTTGAGCAATTTTTTTCGAAAGGCCATTTTCCTTGGATTTTAAAGATTAAAGATGGTGGATTCTGCCTGAGGCTATTCTTCAACGACGATTAAGTCCATCCATGGCCAATTTGGGCGGATTTCTTCCGGGTCCATTTTTGGCAGACTCCAATGGGGTACCATCACAGATTTTGGGCGATTTTTCCGAAATGCCATTTTCTTTCGATTTTGGAGGCTACAGATCACGGATTCGGGTCGAGGCTATTCTCCACCAATAATAAAGTCTATTGATCCTATTCTGCGCCGATGATTAAGTAAATTAAGCACCGAATTGGGCCAATATATTTTGGGATGGCATTGTCGTAATTATTTGAGCAATTTTTTTCGAAATGTCATTTTCCTTGGATTTTGAAGGATAAAGATGGTGGATTCGACCTGAGGCTATTCTTCAACGACGATTAAGTCCATCCAGGGCCAATTTGGGCGGAATTCTTCCGGGTCCATTTTGGAAGACTCCAAAGGGATACCATCACAGATTTCGGGCGATTTTTCCGAAATGCCATTTTCTTTCAATTATGGAGGCTACAGATCACGGATTCGGCTTGAGGCTATTCTCCCCCGATAATAAAGTCCATTGATCCTATTCTGCGTCGATGATTAAGTCAATTAAGCACCGAATTGTGCCAATATATTTTGGGATCGCATTTTCGTAATTATTTGAGCATTTTTTTTCGAAAGGCCATTTTCCTTGGATTTTGAAGGATAAAGATGGTGGATTCGGCCTTAGGCTATTTTTCAACGACGATTAAGTCCAATCAATGCCAATTTGGGCGGATTTCTTCCGGGTCCATTTTTGGCAGACTCCAAAGTGGTAACATCACAGATTTCAGGCGATTTTTCCGAAATGTCATTTTCTTTCGATTTTGGAGGCTACAGATCATGGATTTTACTCGAGGCTATTCTCCACCGATAATAAAGTCTATTGATCCTATTCTGCGCCGATGATTAAGTCAATTAAGCACCGAATTGGGCCAATATATTTGGGGATGGCATTTTCGTGATTATTTGAGCAATTTTTTTCGAAAGGCCATTTTCCTTGGATTTTGAAGATTAAAGATGGTGGATTCGGTTTGAGGCTATTCTTCAACGACGATTAAGTCCATCCAGGCCCAATTTGGGCGGATTTCTTCCGAGTCCAGTTTTGGCAAACTGCAATAGGGTACCATCACAGATTTCGGGTGATTTTTCCGAAATGCCATTTTCTTTCGATTTTGTAGGCTACAGATCTCGGATTCGGCACGAGGCTCTTCTCCACCGATAATAAAGTCTATTGATCCTATTCTGCGCTGATGATTAAGTCAATTAAGCACCGAATTGGGCCAATATATTTTGGGTTGGCATTTTCGTAATATTTGAGCAATTTTTTTCGAAAGACCATTTTCCTTGGATTTTGAAGGGTAAAGATGGTGGATTCGGCTAGAGGCTATTCTTCAACGACGATTAAGTCCATCCAGGGCCAATTTGGGCGGATTTCTTCTGGGTCCATTTTTGGCAGAGTCTAAAGGGGTAACATCACAGATTTCTGGCGATTTTTCCGAAATACCATTTTCTTTCGATTTTGGAGGCTACAGATCACGGATTCGGCTCGAGGCTATTCTCCCGCGATAATGAAGTCTATTGATCCTATTCTGCGCCGATGATTAAGTCAATTAAGCACCAAATTGGGCCAATATATTTTGGGATCGCATTTTCGTAATTATTTGAGCAATTTTTTTCGAAAGGCCACTTTTCTTGGATTTTGAAGGATAAAGCTGGTGGATTCGGCCTGAGGCTATTCTTCAACGCCGATTAAGTCCATCCAGGGCCAAATTGGGCGGATTTCTTCCATGGCCATTTTTGGCAGAGTCCAAAGGGGTACGTACCATCACAGATTTCGGGCGATTTTTCCGAAATGCCATTTTTTTCGATTTTGGAGGCTACAGATCACGGATTCGGCTCGAGGCTATTCTCCACCGATAATAAAGTCTATTGATCCTATTCTGCGCCGTTGATTAAGTCAATTAAGCACCGAATTGGGCCTATATATTTTGGGATGACATTTTCGTAATTATTTGAGCAATTTTTTTTGAAAGGCCATTTTCTTTGGATTTTGAAGGATAAAGATTGTGGATTCGGCCTGAGGCTATTCTTCAACGACGATTAAGTCCATCCAGGGCCAATTTGGGCGGATTTCTTCCGGTTCCATTTTTGGTAGAGTCCAAAGGGGTAACATCACAGTTTTCGGGCAATTTTTCCGAAATGTTATTTTCTTTCAATTTTGGAGGCTACAGATCACTGATTTGGCTCGAGGCTATTCTCCCCCGTTAATAAAGTCTATTGATCCTATTCTGCACCGATGATTATGTCAATTAAGCACCGAATTGTGCCAATATATTTTGGGATCGCATTTTCGTAATTATTTGAGCAATTTTTTTCGAAAGGCCATTTTTCTTGGATTTTGAAGGATAAAGATGGTGGATTCGGCCTGAGGCTATTCTTCAACGACGATTAAGTCCATCCAGGGCCAATTTGGGCGGATTTCTTCCGGGTCCATTTTTGGCAGACTCCAAAGGGGTACCATCACAGATTTCGGGCGATTTTTCTGAAATGCCCTTTTCTTTCGATTTTGGAGGCTAAAGATCACGGATTTGGCTCAAGGCTATTCTCCACCGATAATAAAGTCTATTGATCCTATTCTGCACCGATGATTAAGTCAATTAAGCACCGAATTAGGCCAATATATTTTGGGATGACATTTTCGTAATTATTTGAGCAATTTTTTTCGAAAGGCCATTTTCTTTGGATTTTGAAGGATAAAGATGGTGGATTCGGCCTGAGGCTATTCTTCAACGACGATTAAGTTCATCCATGGCCAATTTGGGCGGATTTCATCCGGGTCCATTTTTGTATCACCAGTTTGATTTACTAAAATGTCCCTGCAACTTAGAACTCTTGGTTCATCGACACAGCGAAGCAATATTATTGTCCTACATATTTAAAATATGATAATGGGTCGAAGGTGTTGCATCCTCCTAGTCATTGTTTTTGCATAACGGAACATATTTTGATCTCTGAATCTTCAAAAATAAAAACCCGCTACCAACCAAACTATTTGATTAATTATCCTTTTGCATCTATATACAAGTTAGAAGAATTATTTGGATGTCAATATGTTGTGAGCCTCACGGAATTCATCTCGCTGGCCCCCGTCTCTCAAAAAAATATAATGTAGGTCACCATCTTTGGAATTAATTATCATTTTGCATAACCTAGCTAGCTTTGGATATATATCCTTAAAACGGATAGTATACATGAGGCGATCGAGTTGATTAATTAACATATACTCTAGAGGTGATTGGCTGAGTTAATTAAGCTCTGTGAGCTTATTAGACTTTTGACTTGGCCTGTGATTTAAAAGATTAGAGTGCTGGAGTTTGTCTTCACTAATATTGATACACCAATTAGTATCTTCCATTTGATAATATATCAGTGATGCAAAGGTAAAAACTATATGGCCCTATGACCCTATCTATCTCTTGTTGCAATCTATAGATAGATTGTATAGTTGGTCTGCAAATTGAACTTGAAAAAATGTCAACTTTCATTACTTCCCCTTCACGTCAATTTAGGGGCAAATTTTTCATGGGTTTAGGTAGTCAGCTGTTATGAGGAATATTTCAGTTGTTGACATTTTCCCCCATTGGTTGGAGAGATCAACCACTTGCAAATAATGCATCACACAGTTACCCATTTTTCATGTTTCCTTTAATTTATTATATGCAATCATAATAATTCATCTGCTCCGAAGCTCAAAGTTGAGGACACCATGATGTAACACTATGTTTGCAACACCAACCCCTATGAAGAAGAAGAAGAAGAAGAAGAAGGAGGAGGAGGAGGGGAGGCTGATGAACAGCAAGTCAGCAACAGCTAGCACCCCTTTTGCCAAGGTTGAGCGGCCTGTCCTAGGGAGAAACAAGCAAACCGTACGAGAGAAGTGAGTATTGTTGGGTTTATATGGACGAGGATTTACGTACGATAGTTTATTGATTAACATACGATGCTACAAATGAGGAGAACGAAGAAATGTGAGTACCAGAGTGCTAGATGTACTTTCGGCTGATATCGAGGGTATCATAAGGATGCTCAAGGTGCCCAATGCACTCCACTCTCTCTATTACTTGGCTCACAGTACTCTTATTAAAGCTACGGCCTGCGGCTAACTAGTTGGGTTTCTATTATTTGGCTGCAATTAGAGACCGGGAAGATTGGACATAAAAGGTTTTACAATCATTGTACATAATATGACCCCATATTGTTATATAAATAACTTTGGTTTACATAAAATTTTGTCCCTAATTGTTTATTCTGATTTTACTAACCCCTTAATTCAATCTCAAATTATCCACCCTCAAACAAAAATTTGTTGACAAACTATAAAAATACATAGTGGGTCATTGTAAACGTTAACAAAATTTGTTTTAAAATTCTATTTTCGCATCTAACTCTACTGCATTGAGTGAAATTATGGCTATGCCCTATGTATATCATTATCATATGCTTGATCGACGTTTTTTTACAAGGGAAATATAAAAATAAAACAATACTATTAAAGTGATAGAACAGAGCAAAAGCAAATGCAGAACAACAAGCTATGTAAGAGAAGTGAAGCTCATGGAAAGTCTAAAAACAAAACAGAAAATGTGAGGAATATGAAAAGGACAATTGATGAAATCGTTCTTCATTGCTTATTACCAAAACTTTATCCTAATTCATAAAAAAAAAAGGTTTATCCTACCTAAAAAACGAACCAAAAGTTTAGATAACAATAAGGCATTAATAAGGTGCAGTGGTTCATACCTTGATGATTCATGTATTAATATTTTTCTTGAACATAAAAACATAAATAGAATATCGATCTACTGATAATATAAGGATACTAAAATTCAATATTCATTATGAAAAATAATTCAATTAGATCTATGATCAAGTGGCTGCGTAAAGCCGTAAACTGCAAACCCAACATCATATTATTTTTTCAACTTAATACAGCTTACAAGAAAGCTCCGAACTTCATTAGCATAAAGAAGAAACTTTGTTTTTTGTCATTCAATCACTCTCATAAACAGGAAAAGATAAGATTTATACAGAATAAATTACATACTTCGAAAACAAGAAACATAGTCCAACCTCGAAAGCAAACGAGGTGACAAAAAATCCAAGGCTTAATGAGAAGAAAATTTGTTTAATGGGCTTAGAGTTCAGATATAAAGCCCATGAACTTAGTTAAGCGAAACAGACCAAATGGAACCTACAGTAGTCAACAGTCATAAAAAGAAAGTCAAGACATGAAACCCAAGGCTTTCATGGAGTTCAACACAATATACAAACAAAAGATCCAAAATCAGATTTATTGGTGGGCTAATATAATAAAGTCCATGGGCTTAGAATTCATAGTCTAGCCCGTTATATTTTTATCTATCAATATATATTTCGATTTATACAAAATTCAATTTTAAAGTGTAATTACTCAAACATTTATCATTTTAGCACAACCATGATATAAATTTTTTCGATGACTTCAAAATCAATACATAACCAACCATCGAGAGATTTCAGGAGCTACCGATCCGTGACTGGGAGGTCAGGATACATTACATCTATCGCGAGGCGAACAAATGCACAGACTATCTTGCAGGACTGGGGCATTCCTTGTCGTTAGGTTTTCATTGTATTTCGAACTCTACCCCTGCTTTGTACCATCTGCTTATGTATGACTGTCAGGTTCTTTCTGATACTCGTTTGGTTGTGAATGAACGCTAGATGCTAGGGGTGCGCAAACGGTTCGGTAAACCCGTACCGAATCGAAACAAACTAAACCGAAACCGAAATAATGCTATTCGGTTCGAAATTCGGAAGGAAAATATGGATATTTCGGAAACCATGGTTCTTTCAACTGAACCGAAATTCCGACCAAAAAACTGAAATACTATAATTGCAACCTCCAAATCGTGGATTTTTACGTTTGTAGTTGTTTTTATACTTAAACATTTGAAATGATTTATGACTTATGTGTTAAAATGTTTGATTTTATCATTGATGATGCATATAATTGCATATTTATTATTTATATTAGGGGTGAAAAATAATTTAAAAGTGTGAAGATACAAGTAGCCTCATAAATTTGGTTTTGAATTAAAAACCAAACCGAATTATAATTCGTTTTAAACCGATCGAACTAAATTAGAATTCGGTTCGAATTCGGATTGAGGTTTGGGAGAATTTGGGGACCCGATATTCATATTTTCGGTTCGGTCTAAACCAAACCGACCGAATACCCACTCACACTAGATGCACTGCATCCATTTATAAATAAACCAACCAATTTTTGAGTCCTCGTATTATTATTTTTCCATTGAATCAATTTTTGTATTTAAATAAATTCAACTAAGAAAATCTAATTAGGATTATGAGATCAAAACCAAAATGCAGTTTGCTTGAGCATTAAAATTAAAAGGTAAGAATGTTCTATCCTAGTATTGATTAAACCGATCAGCAAATTTTATTACTTTATCAGTGCATCACGAATTCACGGTAGGGCCAACCTTAATTGTTAGGCTTTATTTTTCACATGACTTTAAATGAATAAATGTTAATTTACAGGGACTAAATCGATAAATTCTACTCGATCCAAAAATGAAAAAACAAACAAACAGAAATTCGAAGAAAAATGAAAAATCCCAAAATCACAGAGACACTCTCTTTGGCTCCGTAACCCCCTTCTAGCCTTCCCCTTCTCTCTCTCCCTTCCGGCTTTCTGCGATTTTCTTCGAACCCTAGAGAGCGCTCTCTGTTCCTTCCTCTGGGCTTCCTTTGCAAAATTCCTCGAGCTCCCTGAGGCGATCCTCCCCGGTTTCGATCTCGAATCGCTCGAACTTCCGCTTGCTTGGTACGGCAATCGATCACTTGCCATGGCCGACGGAAAACTCAATCTGCCCGATGATCTCATCGGCTCCTCCAACTTCTCCGAAGAGGACCACTCCCTGATCAAAGGTATGTGAAGGTCAATTCTTTTGATGTGGGGTGTTTCAGTTCCCATTTCCTGGTGTTACGAATTTGCCTACTCTTTCTTTTTTGTTTGTGATATCGGATGGATCTCTCGTCAGCGGAATCTATCTGTGGATTTTCAGCATTGTGCTGTTATTGTAGATTTGTGCATTGATTTTCAAGATCGGTCTTGTGATTTTTCTGTTGTTAGGTGAAGGAGGATGGGGAGGTGGAATTGGGAGGCACAAGATCAACACGAGCTTGGTTGACGAACCTAAAGGTGGTGTTTATCGTTGGGTTCTCTCTCTCTCTCTCTTCTGTGCTTGCTTCTAAACATTTTCAAGTTTGACTTTTGCTGAGTTTCTTATTGTTGTTGGACTTGCAGATCATATAATCTCAGACAGTACGATACCTCTTTCACCTCAATGGCTTTATTCTAAACCTCCTGATGGAAAAATTGCAACTGGTGGAGGTTCAGGGGTAGAACATCTAAACCATATTTAATACAGTTTTTACTACTGCTTGCTGATGATGTCATGTTGGAATTGCTGAACTTACCGCAGTAGTCTCATTTACATGCATCCGAATGTTTGTATTGAGATCCTCTGTGTGCGTGTGTTTATATATCTTGCCACTTAGTTCTAGCCTTAGTAATTTTTGGTCTGTCGTTGTCCTTTATATACTTCTGTAGTTCTGTTATAAGTAATTTTGGCCTCTTGATTTGAACCTGAGACGGGTTATAAGTAGTTCTGTTATAAGTAATTTTGGCCTCTTTATTTGTTCTTCTCATTCTTCATGGTATGTTTTTATATTTTAGTGTTTGAATCAGCCCATTATAGTTTGTGGTTTAACTAATGATCTCTAGGAGTGTAGAACCTTGCCTCTTCAGCAAAGTGATATTCACTTTGATGATACTCCTCTTTTACCTTGGACATCACAGGAAACACGTGTGCCGAATTCACTTGCTCATGGGAATCCTTCTGATAACATTTCCAAAGATGGTCGGCGTCCAGATGGATCACAGGATAAGAAAGACTGGAGGCGAACTGTTGTGGATGCCGACAACACCCGTCGTTGGCGAGATGAGGAAAGAGATACTGGTCTACTTAGTAGAAGGGATCGCAGAAAAGAGGATCGACGTGCTGATGCAGTTCCGAACAAGGATGCCTCTGAGAATAGATCCTTGTCCTCGTCTGATCGTTGGGTTGATAGCAGTAGCCGTAGTTCTGGTCATGAATCCAGGAGGGATGGTAAGTGGTCATCAAGGTGGGGTCCAGAAGATAAGGAGAAGGAATCTCGATTAGAGAAGAAGACAGACATGGAAAAAGAGGATACTACCACTGACAAACAATCCATGAGCACTATTAGTCGCACAACTTCTGATAGAGAAAATGATTCTCGTGATAAGTGGAGGCCTCGACATCGTCTCGAAGCACATACAGCTGGGGCAGCCACTTCGAGAGGTGCGCCTGGGTTTGGTTCCGATAAAGGCCGCCTGGAAGTATTGAATGGACGGTTTGCAGCAGGAAGGGGTAAACCTGTTAATCGTGGAAACTTGAAGCATAATTCTAGTTATGCAATCGGGTCTCTCCCTCTTGATAAGAATAATGCTTACTGCTACCCTAGGGGGAAACTTCTCGACATTTATCGTCAGCATAAGCCTCTTTCAAGCTGTGGTGACTTACCTGATGGGATGGAGCATGCATTACCTTTAACAGAGGAAGTTGGTAACAAGCCATTGGCATTTCTTGTACCAGATGGAGAGGAAGAGGTATAGCATCCAATTGCTGTATAGCTTTTTTTCGCTTCCTTTCTTCTAATTAACCATTGTGTTAAATCAAGCCTACAATATGCTTTCAGGCCGTTCTTGGAGACATATGGGTTGGGAAAATCACAAGCAGTGGAGAGTTTCACAATTCTAAAGACAATGATTGTCTATCAAATGATAATTCTGCCGGTAATTTAGTTGAATTTATCTCCAGTATTTTGGAAGTACATTAAAGTCATATTGGTTAAGGTATCTGCTGTTTGTTTAGGTTCTGAGATCGCAAGGGAGGGTTATCAAGGCACCTTTGGAAAGGCTGCTCCAGATAGTTTGTATCAGGATAGTTGTAATGAGGTGTCACATCCATCACTGGTTGCTGGTAATGAATCTTTTGCTCTTAATCTTGTATATCGCCAGTCTTAGAGTTGCAGACATTATTAACATATATATTATATATTCAGAGAGGGGCATTTCTCTAGAAGGTGAACAAAAACTTGGAAGATCCGTAATTGGGATTTCAGATTATGGGTTGGACCCTGTATTGATTAAGGACAAATCCAATAGTGCAGGGGAAAGTGGCACCAAGACAAGTATTCTGGAGTTGGGATCCTCTGACTACCTGCACGAACAAGATTCAGCTTTCAGAAAGCATTCTAAGTTTGAAGACTCAGTAACTACTTTTGAAATTGGCAGCCATCTTCCTGATGATTCCAATACTCTCTTCGATTTTCCTCCCACGCAGCAGAGTGGGGGCAGTAATCAGTCATTTACAAACAGAAACTACAAGGCAACTCCAGTGGGAGATGATATTCCTCCGGAAGAGTTATCTTTGTTTTATCTGGACCCTCAAGGGGCAATACAAGGACCATATCTGGGAATTGATATCATTACATGGTTTGAACAAGGCTACTTTGGGACCGATCTACCTGTTCGTTTGTCAGATGCTCCTGATGGGTCACCATTCCATCAACTTGGTGAAGTAATGCCGCATCTAACAGGAAAACTTGGGTCTGCCTCAAGTGCTAGTCTGAATGATATGTCACGGCAGTCTGATGCTATTGCAGGCAACTTGGAGGGTCATCATCCCGAATTCAATGATTTGGGTCATAGAAAAGAGCAACAATGGTCTTCCTCTGGACTCAATGCAATACCAAGTATCAATTCCCAATCTAAAGTATCTGATGCCAACTTTAATCCAGGGGTCCAGCACTCTCTAGAGGAACGATTTCACAACCTTGATGTTCAGGGTGAAGGTAAATTTTTATCGAGGTTGTATTTTGAGTCACCTCCTCTGTTTAGCATGTTTAACTTAGTTTCTTCTCTCATATACAGAAATTCTCTACCCTGTGAGGCCTGGTAGTAGCAGCAGTGGCAGTTACACTAGACATGCTAGTGATGTCCAAAGTTTGAATGTGGATCCTTCTAAAAACAGTGTGCCTAACCATCACGATGAGAAAGTGCGTCATCCATTTGGCTTGTTGATGTCTGAGCTCAGTGGTAACTCTGAGATAAGAGGTTCTCAATCATCCCACATCGCCTCAAGCTTAGGTGGTGACGATCGATATCTCGATCCTATGATGGAGAGAAACAACAATGATTTCATGAATCCAGGTCCTTTTGGTGCTGCTAATCGACTTCCTTTTGAGAAACAATGGGGAAAAAGTTCTGGTCTTGGTAGGGAACATGGGCTCAAAGAATTCGACATCGAACGCCAAAATCAATTTTCACCGCATCCTTTCTCCCATAACACGGGATTTGGGATCGATCAAATTCCAGGGCATCTGATTGAAATGCAGCGGCAAATGGAGCTCGAACAGCAGCGGCGGATGGAGCTTGAGCAACACCGATTATTGGAGCTTGAACAACAGCGCCTGTTGGAACTTGAACAGCAGCGGCAGTTGGAATTTGAACAGCAACGGAGGCTCGAGCTTGAACAGCAACGGAGGCTCGAGCTTGAACATCAGCGAAGGCTTGAGCTCGAACGGCAGAGAAGGCTCGAGCTTGAACAGCAGCGACAGCTGGAGATTCAGCAGCAGCAGCGGTGGATAGAGCTTCAAAGACAGCAGCAGCAGCGACTTCTGGAGCTTCAGCAGGAGCAACAGCTGCTGGAGCTTCAAGAGCAACAGCGCCAGGTTGAGTTACAACAGCAGCGCCAAGTGGAGCAGCTGGAGCTTCAACAAGGGCATTGGTTACTCCAGCAGCAACAGCAGCTAAGGAACCATCAGATGAAGTTGCAGCAGCAAAGGCAGCAACAGCAGCAACAGAGGCAGCAACAAATGGTGCTTGAAAGATTGCTACATCATCAGATGTCAAATGCTGGTTATGGACACATGACTGCAGATCAACTGAGAGACAACAATATGTTCGATGAGGTTCAGTTCAGGATGCAATTGCCAGAAGCTCAGCATGCTCACCTTTCAAGACAAACTAATAATCCGTTGCTGGAGCAAATTATTCAGGCCAAACTTGGTCATAATGCTCTTCATGAACCACCAAATGATTTCTTGGACCTTCTGACAAACCATGGTGGTAATATTCCCTCTTCAGATGAGCAGCTTCATTTTCAGAAGGAGCAATTGCAGGCACAGCAATTGTCTTTGGCACTTAGGCAGCAATTAGGTATGGATGGGGAAAGGCAAGGCAATAGTAGCACATGGTCAGGTGATGATGCTGGTCAACATCAGTCAGATTTATTTCAGCAGCGATTTTCCTCAAACGAGGAGCATCAAAGGAACCTTAAATGGCATCATGGTTTTCAGGAACATCATCTTCAAAGTGGGTTTTATGAGCCTACTTCTGGGGTCATTGAGAGGCCAGTGCCTCCTGAGATGAAGTTAAATGGTCATATCCAAGGTACACATATGCATATATATTCCAGAACAATGTTTCTAATAAGCATGCAGTATTCTGACCAAAAAGTTGGTTTTAGTTTCTTCTTGTTTCTGATCTAACTTGCTGGCTAACTTTCACATGACTTCAATATGCTTCGCGAGCAGGAATGATGGATAGCTACCAAGGGCAAAATACGCCGCTAGAAAATGGTTGGACTGAAGGAGACCTGCAACAACATATGCGTGTTAAAGAGGAACAACAGCGTCTGAAAGATGAAGAAACTTTTTCAAACCCCACCTTTTGGGGAGGCAATAATGAGAACTCAAAGCAAGCATTGATGGAGCTCCACGAAACATCAGCCGGTCTTAGGTCTATTCAGGCACCAGAGAATGATTATACAAAAGATTCAACTCCTAGTGATAACCATTGGCAGAACACCAAGTCATCTACTTCAAGTTTAGGTGCACCTACCCTGGAGGATATAGTAAATGCATCAATGAGTGGCCAATCCAACCAGTTGGGAAATGAAAGATTCTCTCTGGGGCCTAAAGCTGGATTACAAGTAGAGGAACAGAGATTCTTATCGAGCAGTGGAGATCCTTCACATGCTATCGATGCTAGGTTGAGCAGCAACTCATCTGGTGACCATAAAGAGTTAAGAGAGCGGGTAGGGAAGGAGAAGATACTCGGGTCTAGAAGCTTTAATGCACAAATTTCAGTTGATCACGGTGAGCCTGCCAGAGATTTGGCCGAGCTGCCAAGTAATGTCAATAGTAGACACAGTAGTAGACATAGCTCGCTGAGTAGCACCGGTAAACCTCCTTATTTTATTTTCTGTTTTGTTCTTCTGTTTTATTTTCTATGGTCAGATGGACTCTAAGAGGAGGAGTTACATATTATGCAGGTGGCAATGGAAGCTTGAGCGGCTATGAAACAGGATTAGATAGAACAGTTAGAGAAGAGATTACTAACCCCAGGTATGAGGTTTCACTCAAATTTCAAGGTTAATTTAATTCAATGTGTACGTGATCTATGAGAAGTTGTGAACAGTAGCAAATGATAGAAGTAAAAATGTCTCAGAAAATTATCGAAATACGTGAATGATTGTGAAACGATTCAGTGAGTCTACAACTTGTTCTTCTTAGAGTTGAAGTTACTGTAATGTGAGCTGCGTTGAATGAGTCCACAAGCTTATGGAGTTCTATAGAAGAGAAAGGGTGGAATTGAAAATGTTCAAAAGTGAAGTAAAATTGGATGCCCATCAACTTAAACTTATATTTTTAGAGGTAGAAGTTGGAAGTCGGAAGATTGTATCTGATGGAAAAGTCGGTTATTAGATCAACTTGATATTCTGCAGACTTGGGTGTTCTTCTAATTTTCGTTATCTCGCTTGCATATATAACCTTCTATGTTTGATGTTCTTGATGTCTCTTGTTATAATCAACAGGGCGCCGACACTTCTCCCCAAGGTATCCGACAATCCTTCCCCTAAACCAGTAGCTTCATCAGACTTGGCTTCTCCTGGTCCAAGCATGAAGCAGAAAAGCTCGATCAACTTACCAACAACACCCCTTGGTATGTAAATGTTGTCCCTTGATCTGTGTGTTGATTTTCTATTTTTGGATAGTTGACCCAATGTTTGACCTTGTGGGAATTGGTTTTCTTCCCAGAAAGGAGACATAACAACCCTACAGCGGGGAGGGTTCTTGTGGCAACAACAGCGAAACCAGTGGAAGTTAGGAGGACCTCCTCTTACGCCGATGCTGCAGTGTCATCAGAGGCATCATTCATTGACGTGCTGAAGAAACCAGTTGCGCATGAACTGGATGCGGCTCAATTAAGTGGGTTAGAGTCGTATGACAATTCGCAAGGTGGACGGATTGGGAAGAAGAAAGGGAAGAAGGGAAGGCAGATTGATCCTGCTCTCCTCGGGTTTAAAGTCACCAGCAATCGCATCATGATGGGTGAAATCCAGCACCTGGACGATTGATGGCTAATTAGAGCCTGTAAAAATTCTCTGCACATATATATATATATATATATATATATATATATATATATATATAGGTAACATTGTATGAATGTTGTACAGAGAAAAGGGAACATGGTGCTTTTTAGAGCCATCCATCATCTTTGTACTTGGGTCCATTGAGCTGGCGCCTGCCCTCGTTGCTCTTGTTTTAGCCTCATAGGAAAATTCTCTTGTAGACTGAAAGTAGAGAAGTAAATTCCTTCCCTTACTGAAGGTGAATGGAATATTTTCTGACTTGGTTGACTCCAGATAGTAGCCAGTTGACTTGTAATTACCAGGGATTCAATGTACATTTAGAGGAACTAACCATTTGTTAATGATCATACAATTGACGAACTGTAACTCCTGTTGTGTGATCCATTTTGCATAGAATCTATAGTTCGACTTTTACTGGCCTTTATGGCCGTTTCTGTACAGTATATAAGTACACTGTACACACCCAGCATCATTATGTCTTGAAGCTTTTCATTCTTTGTGAAGCATGGGCAAAATACTCACAAGTTTAGCATCATATTGAGCCACTAGTCTCTGCCATTGACTGGCTTTCCTTTTACTTGAGACCCCTTTCAATTCCAGCGCTTGCCCTTCATTCATCCATGACTACTCTCAACCTTTCACATTCCAACTCTGACAATGGTGGCAGTGTTTGAGTTACATCGAGCAAATGTTGCCTCTATCCCTGACATTGGTCAGCTGGCATTGCCCAGGCGAATTGCTGAAGCAAGTCTGGCTCTGCGGAAGACAAGGGAGAGGCTGAAATCTGAGAGGTAACTGTACGGGACATTGAGGGTGACGTTTCCCGAATCCATTTCACATGCTCACCAGCAATTCTAGACTCTTTAGCCTCAGCTAAACATTTCAGCAAGAGTACATGAGAGTCGGGATGTGCTACATCGTATGTGAGGCCACGGAGCAGCTTAGAGCTTAGAAGGAATTCACCTGCATGGGAAAAGAGAATAATCCTTTCGTAACATATATAAGAAAACCATACCTTCTCCACAGAACTCAGATAGCTACCGTTGTTAAATGCTTAAGAATGAGAGCATCACCATAGAGACTATTCGCAAGAAACCATACCTTTTCCACAGAGCTTGAGAATGAAATTCCTCAGCACATTTCGTGCAAGCACCGCATCCTGATTCTCCACACACTTGTTAAACACTACAACAGCATCATCGAATTCAGCTTCTCGACAGAGCCCATCAAGCACAAAATCGTAGGTTGCAGCATCTGGCGCCACTCCTCTATCCAACATGCGATCAAATAGACTCACAGCCTCTTTAACTTCACCAGTATCTGATAACTTCCCAATCAAGATATTGTAACTTCTCAGATTCACTCCACATCCAGTCACAAACATCTCATCCCAAAGCTTCTTAGCAGGACGCACGAGATCAAGCCTGCAACATGTCTCCATCAGGAGATTATACATTGAGATATCAGGCTCCAACCCTTTCTTCTTCATCTCCTGGAGAGATCCATAAGCTTCTCTCGCTCTCCCAGCCTTGCATAGGAATGAAAACATAACTTTGTAACTCTCCATATCAGAAAAATAATCATTTTCAGATAGTTGATTGTATACATTTAATAACTCCTCAATCTTTCCATGCCTGCAGAGATTCCTACTCAAGTTACTCAATGTTAACAGAGCAGGGAGCACACCTTTTCCCACCATGAAATCGAAGAACATAATCGAAGAACAAGGATCGATTGATGACACCGATCCAATCAGTGCATTCAAGACATCATCTTTAATAGAGAAATTGCCATGCATAATCACTTCACCTAGTTCTTTGGCTTCCATTATCCGTCTCTCAGCTATTAACCCAAAAATGAACTCTCGATAGTCATCACTCCTCGGTGCTACTCCTAGCTTCCTCTTCATCTTCAGAACTATGTTCACGTCGACCACACTTCCTGTTGTTCTAAATGCCTCAGCGACTATTCTATATGCCATGAAATCAGGTTTGCAGTGCCTAATTCTCAACTCAGTCAATGCCCACAAAGCTTCTTCAACTCTGGAAACCTGGCAGAACCCATGAACAACGAGGAGAGCTATAATTGATCCATCAATTGAAGATTGACCATCACTTTTCACCCTATCCAACAAGCTCAACACTTTCCCCAACTCATAATCTCTGCAAAGCCGCCATATAAACACTCCGAACCCAACACTACTAAACCCAACTTTCCTCTCAGCCATTTTCTCAAACACTTTCAGTGCATTCTCCAAAGAACCTTCGGAACACAAAGCAGCCAAGAGCGAGTTACATACATCTGGCTCGATAGACGAACCCCCCGATTTCATCATCTCGTCAAAAACCAAAACCGCCTTCCGGATCATCTTGCCCTGCAATAAAGTCTTGATGACGAAGCCAAAAGTCAGCGAATCGAGCGCCAAGCTCTGAGCTTTAACCTGCCTCAACAAGGATTCGACGACGGAGGCAATGGACTGGCGAGAAGTGGACAGGGACTTGAATATCGATCGGTAGGAAGCCGAATCATGAGCAAACCCGGGCTGCTGAGCTGCCCAATTGAAGAACCCCAGCGCCAGCGAGTGGTGACTCAGCAGATGCGGGTCGATTACGCGAGCCACTAGTGATGGAGTAAGTGAGTCGCGGCAGCCGAGCCCGTGAAGCGTTTGCTCCAGTAATGGAGTCCATGGCCGAGCATGTGAGTTCACCGCCGTCGTCGAGGCCGAGATCAGAGATCGGCTGATCCAGCTAGCTAACTCGGTCACCGGTCTCATTTTACGACTGCTAAGAGGTGCTGAAGGTCGGGAAGAAAGAGACTGTCGCCTGGTAACTGGTGGAAACTGGGAAGTACCCGCCAAATAGGTTTCCGAATCCCCAACAGATTGAAACGAATTCGGGCCTCCGGCGCCGTTTGGAAGCTCAACAACGCTAAGACATCAACATAATGGCAAGAGCGAAAATTGTAGGGTATAGCAACTACAATCACAAGGCCAAACAGAAGACTTCACTGAGTAATATTCACATTCATAATCTCCACTCTTTCTTTGTAGTTTCATCTGAAGGAAGCATAAATCTTTACAAACTAAAGCATATCTGTACAAATCCATTGTGGCTAACCTTGCTAACCTTTATGCTGTGAGATCATCATATTCACAAGTGATCTATCTCCATTTTTACTGCTCAACTACATCCCCCAACTGTAACTATCTAGCTATCTACAAAAATCTACAACCTTCTGTACAAATTCCCATTTCACCAGCCAAACTATTTGCAGAGAGGAGACACCATTTCTATACAGTGAACGCAACCATCATTCCTCAGGAGTATGAGATGATGCCCTTGAAGTTCTGGAAAGTCCGCGCCTTGAACAGGTTTCCGAAAAAATACCCCATTGTAGTTTCCTGTGGAGGATCTCTACTACCGCTTGATGGTGGGAGAAAAGAGCTATGCTTCACATGAAGCTTTGTCTGTCCAATCTGCCTGCAAATTGAGTCAACAATCCTTGGCTCAACCGGATTCCCAGTTACATCAGTGACGTAGAATCTGTCTTTGGCTTTCCCTCCTTTAGTCGAGATCTCTGCCCTCTTGATGCACAAGCTGTTCTCCCTGAATATCCTCGTGATGTCTGACAGGAGACCAGCTCGGTCCTCTGTGCATAGCTCGAGCTCTAGCCCCTCGTGTGCTCGCCTCTCGATGGCTGCTTCAAGGCATTGTATGACTCGCTCGCGCTCAGCTTCTGAACTTATGGGGAACCCATCGATGTGGCGGATGTAGAACTCCTGCAAAAGGCAAGGTAGTCAGGTAATAGATTCTACACAGAAGCCGAAAAGCAGGTTTAGAATCAAATAATTTTGAGTATGCTATGTTTACCTGATAAGCTTCCTTCCCACGAGCGCAGACCATTCCATGATATACCACATATTCCATGTCAGTAAGAGTGCAGACAATGTCAAACAGAAGCTTAGGCCGATCCTTTGATCTCATCGTGATCACCGAGTAATCCTTCTCAATATTCAGAACAGTAACATGAGGCCTCGAGTTGCTATCATCCTCGAGATGACTTGCCCTTTCTATCCTCTCGTAGTCCCTATCGGCAAACATGATCTGATGCAATCTCCTCTCTTTGCTCAGCAGACCTGGTGGTGAAACACTCGTCTTTGCATTATTCAAATCGTTAAACCCTTTCAGCACATTGCATAACAAATCTTTAATTGTAGAGAGTCGTTTGGGATCTTTAATTGCAGCTCCAGTGGAGTCATCAATGACATGAACTACTGCAGCTGCCCTAGCGTTATGAGTCCATATCTCTGCATTCACAACGTTGCAGCCCAAATCTGCTAGAACTGCAGATACTTCAGAGAGCAAGCCTGGCCGATCTGTGCCAGTGAGCTCGATCGAGGTGTGCTCTTCTGATGGCATCACTCCAACTGAACCGGTCAATGAGGGGTAAAAGATTGCGTCATTTTCAAGTCTCTGCAAGTCAGAAGACATGAAGAAGTTAGCATCTCAAGTCAACCAACCATAAGTTTTCATTGTGCACAGTAAGGTTAGTTTACTTGTTGGATGTAGTCGATAGCTTCCTCATCGATTATCTTGTTCCCATCTTGATCAGTGACATTGAACACTGCCAAAGAGAGAAACCAAACTTAGGATTCCAGGGAAACCAGCTAAGCTTCGCATAGGAAATGAAAGAGATATTGAAGTGTTTACCATCCATAAACCATCCTCCATCAGATGAGATGTATGCTTTGGTTATCACAAGGTTCATGTCTGTGAGAACTTGCACAACTTCCAGAAGTATTCCATGCTTGTTTACACTGTCAACCTGGTCAAAACCAAAATTATCATTCACTCTAATTTGCAATCTTAGGTGGAGAAAATAGGAATCAAAAAGAGAACTATCAGCTTTCTACCTGGATGATAGTTGCATCTTCACTAGCATCATTGTCAATCACAACTCTGCGAAACCAAATAACAATTTAACACCAACAAGAAAACTTGACTTATCATAGAAGCAAAGACAAACACTCGAACAAGACATAGTCCGAGTATGAGTATAATATTTCCCCACCATATTTGACTCTTTAGGCTGGGGAAAACAGTGACGACCATGAAACAAAGTTGAAAATAAACCTGTCTCATAAAACGTGAACCTTGATGACCAATTTGTGATTTGATAACTAAAACTCCTACTCCAAGACCATAATTCAAACACAAAACAGAGAAACCAATAGGGCTTTTTGGAATCAAAACTGAAGAGCCTCAAAGGGTCCAATTCCTTCCTTCTGAAATTCACTTTCTTCTCACTTACTAACCCTAACTAAGATCATACCATACACTCCAAAACCCAGAAACAAACAACAAAAACCCACAAATCTAAAGCCACAACCCAATCAATTAAACAGGAAAAGCTACTACCTTGGAGGGTTCATCCTCCTGATAAGCTTGGCGTACTCATCATCCATTGTTTCTCCTCTGAATTCCTCCAACAAACAAGAAAAGCCGTGATAATCGAAAGAGTGAAAAAGTTGAGACCAAAGAAGAACAATTGTTTCAGTGATGGGCTGGCTTCCAAGATCCGAGGAAAGAAGGGCGAAGGAACGGAAATATGAACAAACTGGCAAAAAAGCAGGGGAAGGAGCGAGAGAGATGAAAAGGCGCAGAGATGGGACCTCAGCCGTGTATAGAAAGAAAAGGAGAGAAATTCCAAGGGAAATGGGAAGAACGGTTATTTATTATACTCCAATTTGATTATTATTATTCCATCACCATTAGTTTAATTTATTTTACATACTGGAAATAGTCAAATAAATGAAAGAAACTGCCCTTTTCGTTCTCCTCCGCCAGACATTGTCCCGATAGCGCCGCTGCCGCCGCCGCCCCCGCGCACTGTTTGAGCGACGTGGCGGGTTCCCACTGGATGGCGGCGGGTAACTGTTTTTTCCCGCACAACCGGCGGGCGCCGGCGGGACCGGGGAAATGGTTCGATGGAAAGAGAGTTTCCACTTTGTGTGGAAATTTTGTGATTCTTATTAATGAGTGTATTAAGAAGTGAATTTTTCCCATTAAAATAAAAAATAGAAATTTTAAGTTATAAATTTACCAATTGTGATGATAATTCACTTAAAATGTGTGATTGTGAATCCAGATAAAGTGATTTTTTAAAACCAATCATTTGGAAAATCAACAAAAGAATTACCTAGTTAAAATAATGAATTATGTACATAAATATTACGTGTTAGACTTAAAGTCAATGATCTTCAAAACAGAATTATATGTTTGAAATTTAAGAATCTATATCATATTGTGCATACCCATGAATTTTCCTTTCTCGTTTTATACTCATAAATTTATAACTCTACGATATTATGGTTGACTACAAAATGACTCATTATTTGTGTGCTCTAGTTATGTTGAGTCATTGCTAAAGTCATGTTTTTATGTTCTCATTTAGAAGTAGTCGTTCTTATAACTTTCACATCTGTCTCTTGGTATAAAAAATTGCTATTACATGGATCTCATCATGCCAAACAAAATTACTAATTTCGTACTAATTCGACATGTCTATTTTAAATGGATTGGGTCAATAGTTTAATATGTAAGTCACAATCTAATGATAAATAATGCATTACATTGTAGGCAAATAAAGGATAGACATAGATATAATTAAAATATTAAATCAATAAAATCGGTTGGTATGATAGTCTACCTAAAAGTGGGTGGGATTTAGTAAAAAAGGAAAATTATGGGGGGCAGTTTGGTTTTGGTCGGAAGGGGAGGGAGCGTTCCGCCCGTACGACGGGGACATGACACGTGGCGGAACGGGAGAGGGAAAGCTAACTTTTCTGGCCGGTATTTTTGGCGGCAAATTACCAGCGGGACACTAGCTTAGCTTGTATAAGTTTTTTCTCTGTTTGTTAATAGCGGGGGTACGCCATAATTATGGAAAGTTAAGTGGAGGTGGTGGCTAAAACTTAAATGTTGATTGTTTGTCGGCACGTCACTCCAACAAACTCCATCCTTTAAGCGGAATTACCGGTTGATTAAGGATGCTCATCTAACCCTACTTAGTGGCCCAAAAGGGAGCCGATCGAAATGGCAAAGAAGGTTAACTTGTGACTATATGGTGAGAGCTAGCGAGCATGTCTTTAAGAAAAAGGTTTGCGCAAGCGAAGAGATATCAGATACTACACAGAATTGATTGTCGAATGGATTGCGAATATATCAGCTTATATAATATTGATGGAAGATCTTAATTAATTACTTTTTATTATAATCATGTGATTGTTATATGTAGATAGTAGTTATTGATCAACCTTCCCGATGAACAATTGCATGGCTAATTCCACTTGTATGGATCCGTTTAAATAAGATTGATATTTAATATAATTATTAATCATTTTAAAATTAAACAAACAATCCGTTCAATATCTCCTACTAAATATTAAATATGATCATATCAACAACATTTGGATCAGATAAATTGAACTTTCTACTCCTTGAAAAAGAAAGATTGGAAATGGGAGGTTAGAATCCAAACCTTTCAATCAAATACCAGCTAACTATGATCTTTTGTACTAATCCGGGCTTGTCCAATGGGAAGAAGCTTGCATTAATTTGCTTCCTCACAAGATGGCACCAGAACTTTGTTATCCATTTAGCTACACACCAAGAGACAAATTATGTCCATTCATGAAGGTGGTTTGAAATTTGGAATGGATAATTAAAAGGGTATATTTTATTTTTTAATTGATTGGGGGTGAGTGATACAGAAGCTATAAACGTGGAGTATTATACACACTGCACTTCCCTCGTATGGACGTATTATATGATTATAAGTACACATACTTCCAATGGCTAATCAATTGGAACCATACCTTTCTTATATGTGTCCAAAGTTGTCATTTTGGCACTCCTATCATCATGTTATACTATATATGTGCACTAATTGTCATTTTCCTTAAACAAAAACAAACCCATATGACCATATCAATTAAAAAAATAAAAATAATTGTCATTTATGGATGCGAGCAAGTCGTGAGGCATTTTAGAATAAATTGTCCCTTCAACATTTCAATATATAGCACCCTTGAAGGTCATAACCATTTACCTCCAATCGAGGCTCCATCATAGGCTCCATCATAGGCATCTCGATCCGATCTCATGCCATGGGTGGACTCAAGTGGAGGGTTAGGGTGTGTCGAGACACCCATAGATTTGGGAGAAAAATTAATGAAACCTTATAGTAGTTTGAGTAAGGAAAAAATGATAGTATATGCGATTCGAATCTATAACACAATGGTTATTAGAAAACATCTTTCTATTTGACTACACCATTTGTTGATGTAATTTTATCATAAACATGTAGCCCTTATTCTCAATTTTTCCCGAAGTCTAAATTAAAGCCACGACCTACCCCTTATCCCCACCATATTCTAACTAGGATTTTATTATGAAGACTGAAGAGTATGGTCATCTTTCTGATTCTTTTCTTCTACGGAATTTTGAAAATTATTATCATTGTGTTAAAGAATAATGAGTTATTCAACGAAAAAAATAAAAAATAATGAGTTTTTATGGATTAACAAAAAATGATGAATTAGCCGAGTTAATTGTGAAAACAAAAATAAATCTATAATATCTATAAGTTTATTTGCTTCAATATTTCGGATGGACTTCAACAGTGCTGAATGACTAAAACTTCACATCTCTTTATCTAAATTTTCAAACCATTTTGTTGTCGAATTATGTAAGAATCTTCTTCCTTTTAGGCCTCTAAAACAACCCTTCTCCAACTATTCCGAGTGCTTAATGGTTTTGTGTCAAGTCTTTCAACGTGTTTGGTGGGAGAATAAAGAATAAGCCGCCGCCTTCAAAAGTAACAAGGCAACCCCTCGCGAAGAATGCCTTTGGAATTTTGAGACAAAGAAAATGATAGAAACAACTAAAATAAAGAGAGCCGCCCCAATATAATAAAGGTCCATTTGGGATAATTGGATAGGTATGAATCAGCCAAAAGAATATTCAAATAAGTATAGCACTCAAGCTTGTGGCATAGTTGATGTTTTTATTTTGAGTTACTTATTTGGTAATACTTAATATCTAGTAACACTTGATCAATCAACCCGAGCTAGTGGGTACATACTAGCCACTAGCTAGCCAACCCAAATGTTCCCTTAAGCATAACAAAGTTAATTATACACATTACAGAAGTTTCGAGTGCCACCACTCATTCTATCATTCAATTGTTTCGTGAGTTAATATCACTAGTACATTTAATATGATTTAATTGTACAACTAAGAATAGTGTTCCCTCTCGCGGTACACCGTTACAATCAAATAAAATGCACCAACAATATTACAACTTATAAGGAGTTTTCATGCAAAATCAAAAGAGATGGTTTATGTGCTGATTTTATGATTTTAGTTACGTTTAAGTATATGATAATACAATAGATACTACCAAGCAAGCATGGTTGCTCATTTCTGTCTTGTATATGCCTTTAGTTCTCTCTATGTATTCACTCAAAAAATCAATTATAAATCATTCATGATTTTACTCCGCGATGTTGATTACAAGCTATAACAAGTGTATCAGGTCAACAAATATGTAGGGTTAAGCGATAGCGATACCATAGCCAACAAACACGAATGTTCTGCCAAGCACTTTCCATGGCCTAAACAAAAGATCCAAAAGGAAATAAAAAATCATGGCTGAATTTGAAAGTGTTTTAGCAAAAGAAATAATGTTATATTCCATCGTGATTCATATGTCAATATTGGTTACTGAACATTATTAAAATCGTGGGTCCATAAGACTAATTGGAGAATAATGTCAATTGGCAAGTGTGAAGTGGGAACTGAATCAAAGTGGGAATTTAATTTTGAAGATTTGATTTGATCCTTAACTTGGCATGGGGAAGCTCCATGGAAAGATGGAGAAATATCGAGTATCTATCTATTGCCGATGTTAATGGATAACCTGGAATCTGGATCGCACACTTGTAATATTGGGACTATAGCTAGTTGAAGACAATGATTTCTTGGCCCACTCTTGATATATATGGTGTTACATGTATTGATTGTTGATTGATAATTTTTATCTAGCATTATCGAGTAACTCGTTAGTGCTTAATTATGTACCGTATGTGTATTTGTAAATATATTTTGTAGGAAAAGTTTGTCATTGTATGCTTTAAACAATCATTTGCAAAATTTATGTTACATTCATATTACAAATGTTATCTCGGTAAGATGAGTAGTTTTTATAGACGATGTATATGTTTATTAAAATATTTGGTTTGGAGATTTTTTCAGTGAATGATTGTCGAACTTAACCAGTTATCTGAAATATCACTCAAAACCTATATCATCACAAATATGATTTGTAGAGTGACTCCACATTCAGTCATGACATGTCTAGTGTGAGGACAACTCCGCATTGTGCCTGATTTTCTAGCCACTAAAACTAGCCAACAATCTGCTAGCTTAGATTTGTATTTTTTTGAGCAACCATAATATGGGTCTCGCATATAAATTATAGTACGCGTATGATTTTGGTGTAGTGATTTCTAAGGGGTTGTTTGGAAGTTGCGAATGTTAAATCGTTGCATTGTAATGAATCACTATAATATAAATGCATGTATTGTACAATGGACGCATTTTAACAATACAGTGTTTGGTTGTTGAGATTCTATTTTATGCATTGATTTACATAAAGTTACTTTTATGGGTAAATCTCACATTTACTCTCAACTTTTAGAATAAGACAAACACTATTAGGGATATAAATGGAAAGAAAAAGTTGACACAAATCTAAAAACAACAATCACAACAATCACAACTTTTAGTTGAGATTTTAGTTGAGATTGTATAAAACATCATTTTTTGTGATTGTTGGTGGGACCTACGTAAAACAATGCATTGTTTTACGCTTTGACACTTCCAAACATTGTATTGTGCACAGTGCACATTACATGTATTCAACAAGCACAACTTTAACAATCACAACTTCCAAACGACCTTAAGATGACATGTTAAGCGATGTATTGTTTTTATTTATGAAAAGACAACTATTCATAGAGGAAGAATCTAGTTTGTGCTATGCCTTCATAAAATCATTGGTGTGTCTCTTTGCTTACCCATTTGAGTAGGAAACTAGGCATAGGATGGTCCAATTACATTGGGCAGTACGTTTACTTTTATTGTGTCTTTGAATCTTCGTAATTCAAATTATGATGACAATAATGGGTTAATTGCATGGTTGGTCACTGAGATTACAAAAAACGTTCATGTTTGGTCACTGAAAATATTTAAATTCAATCTTGGTCACTCAAATTAGTTAAATGGTTCAAGTTTGGTCACTCTCCGTCCAACTCCGTTAAATATGTCTGATGTGGCAGTCAACCCTCAAAGTTGACTGTTAACTCGGTGACGTGGCAATTAAAAAATAATAAATAAAATAAAATTTTAATCTTCTACCATTTCCAACTCATTTTCACAATAAAGTAAAATAAAAAATAAAATAAAAAAATTATTATAATCACAAATTGAAAGAGTAGCTTCCTCCTCCGCCACCACATCCCTTTCCGCAATCCCCTCCGGAAACAGAGAGAAAAAAAGGATAAAAAATGGTTTCTGGGTTCCCCGACGGAGGAGGAATCAGCGGCGGTTCAGATTTCTTGTCCGGCAGATCGATGAATCGGCGGACCCACCCTTTCCTCTTCTTCACCTTCTTCCTCTCCCTCTCTTCATCCCAGCCGGCCCCACCCCTCCAATCTCAAACCCTAGTCCTCAATCGCCTCCCTTCCCCTCCTCAATCCCTCTCCTGGTCCGACGCAGACGAAGAATCCCAGCCCTTAACTTCATCGCCCAGCGGCGGAGATCCGGAATCTGCAGACTCCATTTTCTCCGTTCAGCTGCACCATGTCGATGCTCTGTCGTCCAACACAACTACGCCTCAACAGCTCTTCAATTCTAGGCTCCTCCGCGATGCTTCCCGTGTCAAGAGCATCGAATTCATCTCTACTGCCGGAGCTGGATTCGATGGCGGAGCATCAAATTCATCCCCGTCCCGACCAGCGCAAACTCTAGATTGGCCAGTTCCTCGACCGATGAAGACGACGCGGAAGAGGCCGCCGTCGGCGGAAGCGGAACCGACAGCTAAACTGTTTGGCAGGCGCTCACTGACCGGCGGCGGACACCGTGATATGGGCGCCTCGGCTGGCTAATTCGATTCAACTGTTCGGGTCAGTGGACCGGCCGGTTGAAACTATGAAGAGCCGAAAAGGGGACCTCGGAGCTTACACTACACTGAGAGTGAAGAACCCTTTGAATACGAAGCTGCTCACTAGGGATGGCAATGGGTCGGGCCGGGGACGGATAGTGCATATCCGTTACCCTACCCAAAGTAGTTCGGGTTTTACCCATACCCATACCCACATATAAAACGGGTAGAAAATTAAAACCATGACCATACCTGTTCGGGTTTCGGGTATCCACGGTTATCCATGGGTAATGATTTCTCTTCATAACTCCAACTAATATGTTTACATTCACACGTATTCTCACATTACGCAAGAGGAAAAGTATGACAATAATTCACTAGAATGAAGAAAATTAATTAAAACAACACAATTTCATGAAAATATTATATTTATATGCTAAATATAAAATATTTTAGAGAAAAATAATGACTATTTCTAGACAAAATACATATGTATGTGTATAATCGGGCGGGTTCGGGTTGGATACTGAGAAACCCATGCCCACCCATTACCCGCAATATTCGGGTTCGGGTTTTACCCGTACCCACTAAATGTCCTTCGGGTTCGGGTTTTACCCTACCCTATTAGGCCTGGTTCGGGTGGATATCCACGGTTACGGATATTTTTGCCATCCCTACTGCTCACTTACACGTTCGTTTTTCTGTTCTCTCTCGGCTTAGTTTGATTGTTTTGGTTTTGCCTGCTTCCACAAATTGCAGCGATTGAACTTTGCTACTCTTTCAATTTGTGATTTTTTTTTATTTTACTTTATCGTGAAAATGAGTTGAAAATGGTAGAAGATTAAAATTTATTTTATTTATTATTTTTTAATTGCCACGTCACTGAGTTAACGGTCAACTTTGAGGGTTGACTGCCACATCAGACATATTTAACGAAGTTGGACGGAGAGTGACCAAACTTGATCCATTTAACTAATTTGAGTGACCAAGATTGGATTTAAATATTTTCAGTGACCAAACATGAACGTTTTTTTAATATCAGTGACCAACCATACAATTAACCCTGACAATAATTATTTGGTTTCTTGTTTTGTTTGACTCTCCATTATTGGTGGGGGGTGATATATGAGTCTGTGTGCCTCAGGAAAACACGAAGTAGTTTGGTGGACTTAGCAAGAGACTCCAAAAGGAAGAATTAATTGACACTCTAATTGTTATCATTATACTTATTTGCCAAGAAACAAAGGGCACCAAAGGTTTGCTTGGTCTCACAATTATTAGAAAATTGATTAAAATCTTGACTATATAGTATAGCTTCCAAATGAAATGAGAATCTCAGCAAAGCATCTACCTTTGTTTAGAAAACATCAAAGTGGGCCCGTGGATTTATTTGCTACCAAATTTATTAAACTAGTGGTAATTTGGTTGGAGGAGGTTTTTGTGAGTCTTTCACATTCAACTGTGTTTCATTAAGAATTTTAAAGCGCTTCTTAACGATGGATTAAACTAGTTGTAGTTAGATAGAAGTGTGATCGAGGGAAATGATACTCCATATATGTTTTGGGATGCTTTAGAGAATAACAATATTATAAAAAAAATTGTAGCTATTAGCGAATTTTTTTGGTTTTATGTTGAACTTTACTAGTCGAAATATGAATGTAGTATATGATACATGGTCTATTTTGTGATCTATTCGATATTAATTGGGTTTGATGTGTAATCCTCTATAACCTTATTGAACCAGTTTTGACTATTTTTGGCCAAGTCTACAATGTGAGTATATACTTGTCCAAAGGGGTATCAATCCAACAAAAGCTTTGCTCACCTCAGCTTGAAGAAAAAGCGAACTTCCTTTCATTGGGTTAGAGTTGTTCACTTCTTCTCCTCTTCCTATACATTCCACAACGTACAATATGGTGGATAATTGATGATTGATTGTCCCTTTGGTATCCGATTCCCCCATCCGTTATGGAAAAGCCCACTTCACTTATGATAATGACTTCGAGATCCAAAGACCTTACCATAATATTATGTGATGACCCATGGGCTTAATTCGTCTCAAGCCCATACAATTAACGCTCATTTGGCCCACCAAGGACCCATGACCTTGTCATTCTTTCTTTCAATGGCGGTTCGTTCCACCGCTGATATGGTACGGTTTGGGAATTAAAATGGTGATAGTGGTGAGAAGGCTGGTTGCCGCCGTCACCGGAGCGGGCAGGCTTTAAATTGGAAATTACATTCAGCTCGAGAAGTAGACTTACAGAGTAGAGCGTCTTAGGGAAACAAACAACATACAACATTAGAACTCCTAATTTGATCAAGTTTCCGTCGGAGCAAAAAAAAAAAAAAAAATTCAGGGCCGCCGTGGATCGACTCCGACGGACTCGAGTGTCTCAGCGCGCGCGGGCGGGCGGGCATAAACATCGCCGGTCTCAGCAGTAGGGCGAGGCAAGGTCTGAATCCCGCTCTTGAACTCCTGGACATGGGCCACTTTCCTGAACCACGAGTGGCCCAAAAACCTGGTCGACTCGTCCACCACCTTCTCCGGCTCCACCACCTCCGGCAAAGTCTCCCTCAGCCTCTTCTTCACCCGCACCGACGGGCTGTACAGCATCTGGTGCGCCACCGTGTGCAGCCCCATCGACGCCGACAGCACGATGAACCCCAGCGCCACGTACACCGGCGCGTACTCTCCCCTCGGCGGCCACCACGACGACGACGACGACTTCCTCGCGAATTGATGATGATCCGCCGCTGGGGAGTATGGTTTGGTCTTGGGCAGAGTTGATGTGGCGAAGGTGTTTGTGTTGGTGTTGTTTTTGCCGCCTATGAGAGGATTCAGCGAGCGTTTCCAAAGACCCTGCAAAAGGGAAGGTTAATAGATTATTAGGCTGATTGATCAAGTATTATGCTTGGTTGATCTGAACGGAAGGTTGATTCAAAGGTGGCTTACTGTTGATCTGAAAGCCATGGCTTCTTGTGCTGTAGTAGCAAGAGACTCTTTGTTCTGTTTTGGTAAGGTGGGATCTTCTTGTTTATGTGATCCGTCAGTGGTTTGGCGGGCTTATATAGTAGAGAAAGGGCCAAGGGGGACTCTGTATCTTATGGATTGGATGTTTCATGAATGTAGAAGCCATAGGAAGTTAGTGTTCTTCTCCAGAACCCTCCGGAAAGGGAAGTGAAGTGGGTACGTCATGCTTCATCGGAACAATTTTCTGTCTTTTTCTTCCTTTCCAAGTAACGACAATACTTTAATATAAATATATCATGTTCCATGTGAGGTCTTGTATAGTTTCTGAAGGGATGCAGGGGAAAGTGTCACTTCCGTAGCAGAGAACTTCATATAACAACGAATTCGATCAATACATGTATGAGATAGTAAAGACTCCAACTAGAACCAAAAGGAATGGCAGTGATACAAGTGGGAAAAATGGGTCAAAACAGCAGTATGTAGCAACAAAAGAATCTGCCAATTGTTCAACTGATCTAATATAAGCTGAAGGTCAGAGCTAAAACCTGCAGGCACAGAATTGTAGAGCATCTCTGTGCTGTGATTTTTATCAGAAGGAATTAGAAAACTCATGAAGCATTCCAAGCAGAAAGAGCCAAAGTACCATATCAAATTATCGAGAGCCAATTCATCTTAATAACTTAGGAGTGATTGAGCGAGGTGCAAGAATGAGGTCATACATCATTCATTGCACAATTACATGCGTCCTCGCACGAAAATGAACACAATGGCTTGAAATTTCGCATGCATATGTGTTATACCTTATGCTCAAATCACTAATGGTGTTGAGAAGGGTTACTTCGATACTTCGATTCTGTCTGACACACACACAACCAGACAACCTTTCGGTTGACAAACATTTTATATGTTGAGAACCTATTCTTGTCAAAATAATTTGAGTTGCTGAAGAAACTTGTGATGGACTGCTTGATGCTCTATGGAAAATGACATCCTGAACTCTTAAGAATTATGCAGAAGGGAGGAAGAAAATAAAATTACTAACCAAGACTGAAGAATTAGTATACTAACTGCCCATGTTTTAACATAATAGCGGCAAAGTACCCAATAGATTCTATTGCTACTATCTGTATAGCAATATAAAGAGCATACTTCAATTTTCTATATTCAATAACCCAGGAGAATAAAAACAGATCATCTTCATCTATCAATCCCTCCATTCAGAACCTGGAGAAGGAACCAAATAATTTGTGAAAAGGAAAAGAGAAAACAAAGATACCTCACACTATTATCCAACAAACCTTTCTGTTGAATAAAATTCACCTATTTCTGGATGTGCACAACTCCCACCTGCATCAAAAGTCCCACAACCCCAAAAGGGAACAACAAACAGACATTAATATCACTCACAAGTTAAGTTTTTGGGCGAAAATAGATATGGAAGATGGAAACTCGAGTAAAGTAATCACCTTTAGTTTGAAGAAACTTGTTGGTTTTACCCATTTACAAAGAGAGGGAAGCAAAATCCTCAAATCCAATCCAATCCCTATTATGACAAACAAACCATGAACCCCAAATCCACAAATTCCCTCTCTTTTCTCCCTCCCTATATATCAACAAACAAACAAATCTCTAATCCCTATAACACCATCGGTGCAATCCAACAGCATCAACACACTGACTGATCGTCCCAAAAGTGAGCAAACTGGCTCAACTGTAATCATTTTTCTCTGACTGCCCTCCCGACCCTTGCGAATCATCCTTCCCACCTTGCTGCTGCTGCTGACTCTGATTCTGATCATGATTCTGACTATTCTGCTGCTGTAAATGGTGGTGCTGATTCACTCTCCCTTGACCCATCTGCTGATAAATTTGACTCAAAGCCTGTGGATTTATCACTCCAATATGCCCATCCTGTGACAACCCAAGCTCCAAACCAGGCAATTGCTGCTGATGATGACTACTATTACCGTTCCCCCCTCCCAAAATTGATGCAAAGCTCATATGTCCCAGATTTCCACCACTCAAGTCGAACCCAGCTGGAAACCCAATTTTCTGCAAGTAATTGTTAGGATTACTATTCTCAGCAAGGGCAGAAGCGTACGGCCAAATCCCTACTCCTGCTGGTGGCCAATTGGTGGGCCTACTGGAGCTGGGCCCCAAATCAGAATGAACCCCAGAAGAAGGGAAATGAGAAGTAGAAGAAGAAATGGGGAGAGGACCAGCTGAAGCCAAGGCAGAGGCCGGGATGGTCCCAGTACCGGTGGCAGCTATAATGGAAGGCTCAGCCTGCTGGAGAAGCCACTGGATGGTTTCTCCATCGGATTTATGACCTAATTCTCTGGTCAACTGGAAAATCCTTGCTGCACATAGAGCTGGCATCCTTATCCTCCTCCCTCGGCCTTCAACTTTCGTGTGCCTGTCCTTGTTTGAGCTTCGCTTGGGAGCTAACTGCTGGGTCTGGTTCTGGGTCTGAATTTGGGGTTGGGTCTGCTTCTTGGATGGTTGTGGTGGTGGGTTTTGCTTTGGGTTTGATTCTGCTGCTATTACTATTTGGAAGTCCTTGATTTCAGCTGGCTTGTTGCTGCTGGTGGTGGTGTTCATCTCTCCCATGGTTCTGCTGTTGTTGGCTAGGAGGTGTTGCAGTTCATGAGATGATGTAGAAGAGGACGAAGAAGGGTGGAGGAGGTGGTGGTGTTTTGAGTTGGAGGAGGTTTTGGGATCCATGAGAGAAGATTGGTGGGCTGAGATTAAGATAAAGAAATAAAGACTCGATTTTTATTCTATTTGAGGGGAAAGGAGGATTTTTTCCTTTTGGGATAGTTCTCTCTCTGCTTCTATCCTCTGTTTCCCACTCTCTCTGTCTCTGTTTGCTTGGATGTTTAGAACTAGGAGGTGAGCTGGGAGAGAGAAAGTCCTCTGTTTTCATGACTTCTCCTTTGTCACTGTTTTTGGGGGAGGGGGAAAATAGAACTGCCAGAGACTAAAGATGTAGTCGTAAATGAATCAAAGTAGATAGTTAACCCATATGTGTTTCAACCTACACTATCTGCGGTTAGTTCAATTATGCAATGCATTCTTGGGCTTTTCTTCAAGTTATAATTCTCTCATGCATTGCATTCTCCATTGCATGTGGATTCTCAGATTGGTTCCATTTACTTATTTATTCATTAAGTAATTAGTATTATTATTTATCTCATGAGGCATGGCATTGCATGCCATAATTGAAACAAAAGGGCATTCATGTTGCCCTGTCTTACAAGGGAAGGGAGTGGGACTCACACTCACCCAATTCCAATTCCAATTGGGGAAAAGAAAAGAAAAGAAAACCCAAGTGAGATGCTTGGCTTCTCCCTTGTGACATGCACCTGCCTACGTGGACACTTGTGATTAGATACTGAACATTCCTTTCTATATTATTAAACGATTATATTTTGATAGACTTGGCCATAATTTACAAGTCACTACTATATCCTATTAGGAATTATTGTGTTTTGAAGAATGAGTAATTGCTTTATATATACTCTTGAACTAAATAACTTACAATCTTACATCAAATAATTGTCCATAATAAGTTGGTTTTAAACTTGAATTGTTTTAAAAAAAATTAAATATGAATGTTTTCAATACTTAGTTTAAATTGTTAGAAGGAATTCATGATAAATCTTAACGTTACCATATAATAGTATCCATAAAAAAAAATTAATACAAATTTTCTCAATAGTTTAAATTGTTAGAAGGAATTAATTATAAATCTTATTGTTCTCGTATAATAATTTCCATAACAACTCTAAATCGAAGATAAGTAAACCAGAACAATTCATTTAATAATATCCATAGCAATTTTAAATGGAAGATAAGTAAAGCAAAACAATAATTAACTATAAGATCAATCACTCAAGAGCCTGAGGAGTGATAAAGGGTGGCATGGAACATGGTTAGGGTGGCTTACAAATTGATTGTTTATGTGTAATTAGTGCATGAGTTCATTATCATGAATTGGGTTCCTCTTAACACTTTACCTCTTTTCTTTTTTCCTTTACATTTTTCTTATCAGATTTCCTTTTGTTTTTTAGGGTAAATATCCTGACAGTACTTTTGGTCTTTGTCTTGCTTTTCTTTTCAACCATCTTTGTTGCAACTGTAGTACTAGTGTACTAAAAATATTTGTCAAATTCCCATTGCTTTTTATTTTTTCTTTCTCTTATTTAAGTATTTATTTCCAGAGGGTTTTTATATGATTTTCCAAAGAAGGAAAACTGTACATTGCCTGGCCACCTGGTTGATGCCAAGATTAACTGTGAATTAAGTCTTTATTTTCTTCAAATAAAAAAATGAGAGATGATATTCAAGTATATGGATATAGTCTATATGAATATTAGTCTGATAATCTAATCAAATTAAAGGTTGTAGTGTCAAGATGTGAGTTCAAATTGCGAAATCAGTGAATTCAAATGCATCATTCTTAACTCGATCAAAGTCTGTTTATTTCTGATTTATTAGTTTATTTATTAAGGTTATTGCTCCATGATAATTTAGTTAATTTCCATGAACAAAAGAGATAAGACTCTGCAATTAAGAAAGTTGATGATTACTTGATTGCGTATTCCAGAAAACAAACAAAAAAAGGATTACTTATTCTAGGGTTTTGATATATATATGAACAGATTTGTTTTTTTTTAGACAATAGTGCTTGAAATAATCATAGATAGAGCTTACAGTCTTTTTTTTTTATAAAGATAGAGCTTACAGTCAAATAAAACATGGATGGCATAATTATGTAGTGCTAACAAAGATAATGATGGAAACTGAAAGAAATATTCTGATCAGATAAAGCAAAACCCAGCTAATATAAGTGTTAATTAAGTTCAACGTAATTAGTGTGTGAGCTGTATGTTTCTAGAAACAAAATCTGAGAGAGATCAAATTATATGTTAACCTAATTTTGTGCCACTAAACCATAAGCGCTCACAATAAATAATTTAGCCTCCTATGAGAACAAAAGTACAACCTTTATATGTATTGTCAAATATGACATTCATGTTTGTTCTTTTAAAGATTACTTATATGACATATAAACAAATATTTTAGTGATAAATATGAGCCATTATGTTCAAGCTATAATTGTACTTGAAGATGAACTTAATGTTGTTAGTGTTTCGAAATTACATATATCATTTTGAGTTGTCAACCGATAAAGAGAATTGACATTTTTTTAGATATATCAATTATTTTACACTCCTCTTCCCAACCACGATATGAATCAAACGAAAACAACTTCAAACAAGACAAAGAAATAATTTTGTGTGTCATCCTATGGTAACCCAATTAGCATTTCTAGCGACCATATTAAACTCTAAATAACTTACTTCTAGAACTAACATCATCCAAAGACAATTTTCTTAGCATTGAGACTGCTAACCGAATCTCACAAATCCAAGAGCAAGTTGACAAATCACCACTTCTAAATCATCTTCGAGTATCACATTTTATAAATCGAAGCTGAAAATCACAAGAAACTCATCTCAATTTAGCACCAACTCCACAAGATAGGGATCCACTATTGCCAATATGCCGAAACCCGCAACCAATTGGCATTGAGATTTATTATGGGTTTGGGGTGCTAACCATCATTTGAAAAAGAAGGTAATCACATATGTCTCCACTATTAATCAACTAATATAATCTCTCTTCATTTAACTCTTTAGTAAAACTAATGGGAAAAAAAAAACTTGGATGGATTCGAAAATGTGGAGGGAAATAGGAGGGGGTATACACTTGTCAATAGTAGATGAGTTATTGTAATATGAGTTTGGATGCCAATTTCTAAGCTGAGGAAAAGGACAGGAAGTTCCTTGAGTTTCTCCGATGACAAAGATGCCTCCATTATTATATTCACTTAACGTGTTAACCAAAATAATTAAATTATAATTATGATTGTGGAAAGGAAAGAGAACCCAAATCTCAATAGATAGGGCATGAAAGTGATATTGTGGTTTGTCTTAATCCACAATCTAATCAAATGTATTTTTATAATCATCAATTCATCTCCACCAAACAACAATGAACATATCTATACAAACACCACCAAAGCAAATGGGGATTTGAGTAAATAATTGTTTACTAGTTGTATATATTATTGCTAAGCTAGGGAGGTAACAACCACCTAAGATGCTTTTGTAAGATTTGTTATATATGTTCCATAATTGAAGGGTTGCTAACATTTTCATCAACTCTGTGTTTTAAACTAGTAAAACTCTGGTCACAAATGAATGACAAAAGTATGTATAATAAAATATTGTAGAAATAATGAAATAGACTACCAATGAAAGCTATGTAATTGCTTCAACTTTTGTTCTATTTGGCTCACTAATTGATATTCTCAGGAAAGTTTTATGAAAAATTTAAAAAATGGTAATTGATCAACCAAATTTTTATCTGTGAATGATCGGTCGATTTTAGTTTCTTATTCACTTCATCTTACCTAGTTCTAGAAGCATTTGAACTCATAAACCATTAGCCTAGTCCATAATACAGTCAAAAATTGTAACAAATTTAAAAAATACCCTAAATATTTTTTTTATCAATGAATGAGAAAATGATACCAATCTTGACTTCATTTTCTCAATTACACATCCAAAATGGTTTTAAAATTCAACAAAATTTTCAAATATTTGCAAGTTGGTATGAAAGCTGTTTTCCCTTTTTTTTCTTGTTGTTGAAGAATCTGAAGGAAGGAGAAAAAAGAACTATAAATATGCAATAAAGAGAGGGAGTGGATGTGGATAGATAAAAGATAAGGGTTGAGAAGGATTCCTTCATCAAGTCATAAGTAGAAGAGAAAAATCACTGTCCCATGACAAAGACACACTTTCAAGCTTCTACCTCTAAAATTGGTGATAAAAGAAAATTTAGGATCTTTTTTCTTCTTCTTCAATTTGTTTTTAGGGATGTAATTTTTAATTTTTATTTTTACATCTAATGCATGGAACTTTCATGCAGCTCTTGGTCACCATAATGGGAATAGATTTGATTTCCTATCAATCCAAATTTTCAGCCCCTTTTATCATTGTCTTGCACCCAACGTGAATAACAAGCAACTAAATACTAATCACCCATGAACTAAGGATACCCATTGGAAGGATAGATATTCCTTTCTTAATGTTTTTGGTAATTTGCATATCAAAGGGTAAATGACTCCTCGATTAGTTTATTCATGGCATTTAACTATAAGTTTTGATATTAATAATTTAGTTCTTGTTGCAAGAACATGTTTAACTTAAGTTGTCAATCTATCTCTTATTTCATCTATTGTAAAGTACAAATATTTCATATTGTGCATGAGATTTTGTTTGCATTAAGAAACCGAATTCCACCAATAGTTGAATAACTCATATGGATTAAAATGTTATAATATATATGCATCATCCCCAGCACTACAAGTCTAACTCAATGAGATAATTAATGTAAAATCTACCCACTTACTTACCTAAATCTAATCTTCTGGGGGACATTTCCCTTTTTTTGTTTAAAGGGGATTGCTAATGAATGATGGTGGTGGAGAGAGGAGGGGAAATTAAAGTGGGGTTTACTGTATTTGTGTGTAAGTGATTTTCATTAATTACTATTCATTGTTTGGGTGCTTCCTATGGTGGAGACAATATAGTAGGACCATTTTTCTCTCATTCTGCAATCCAGCTGTTTGAGAGTATGATGAATCATCTCCTTCCAATATAAACATAATTTTGAAAATTTCAACTTCAAATGCATTGAATATTGGAGGAGAAAAGAATAGCTAAAATAAAAACCATTGAATATTCGAACACGATTGGCAGTCATAATTGAACATGTACGTTCCAACAAATCAAATTATGGAGACTAAATGATTCATAACAAATTATCATAGTCTGATTAACTACAAACCAATACATGATGAACTTCAACAGGTTGTTTCAATATACATGTCCACTTTGTATTTAACATGTTGAAAGTTTGAAGAAAAATATTATACTGATAATGTTATTTATTGAACAACAAAATTATAGATAATGAATATGTTCTAATAGAAGAGAATAATCAATTTGATGATGTGGTGGTCAGATGTTATGCTTTTGTATTATCGAGCCAAGGTTTTCAAACACTACTTCCCATCCCGGTAAAGAGATAAACTTTGGATCTTTCTTCCTTTTTCAAAAGTTGCATTCGTTTTCGGCCAACCCATCTAGCTAGCTAATTCCCAGCCTGCCAACGCAATCAACTATGTTGTCTCTTGTTGTTTTCCTACATTAATATATGTAATCTATATTAATGACCACATGTCATGTGGCACAATAAATAATGTGAAGTATTAGTTAACATTTGGAGTTTACGTGGCATGCATCATTCTACTTCGATATATGTATATGGAACTTACATATGAACATTATTAAGACTATCCAGCTTCCAACATGCCTTCACTATGAAACTAGGGCAGTTCAATAGTCTATGTCGATCAGCTCGAAGAGCTAGCCTTTCTAGCTACAACTTGCGTTCATGGAGGTGTACGTGTGTTCTACGGATTTGGCAGCGAGTGTCAAAATCATTGTAAAGGCCGAGTGTTATCCCTGTCGAGACAATAGCAGCATAACAACAACTTAGAATCTCATTACGGAGTGGATCACCTTTTTAAGATCGAATGTACACCTTCTCTTATGAACATTCATGTTTTGTAACGATCAAATTTTTTATTATCAATTACTTGTTATTGTATGTCAATATCTCCATGTCCTATTCCAACAATACTTTAACGTACTAGGATGATACGCAATATCATATTCATGATATGTCATAGTTCCTTTTATGAATTTTTGTTTCTTGAATCAACCCAAACTCTTTTCTACATTGATTATTAGTTATTGTACGACATTCCAATTCCAATAATGTTTTAATGTAGTAGGTGCTACATAATATTGGATTCACAAATTCCATACTAGCTAACTCTGAGTTCCGATCTTACCCATGCAGCATAAATTTTGGTAGCTAAAAAGCATTATCAATTTCCATTTGTGTTGCTCTAGACTCATTACAGTTTCTGAAATTTGTGGCTGCTAGCTGTTTATGCTTGGGAGGATGATGATCCATTTCCACAAGTAGACAAAAGGTTCGATTAGATAGGTCGAAAAGCCATTACTAGCTAGATGGTTGGGCCGTGACAAGAAGTCAAATAGCCAGAATAGAATTAGAAGGGAAAACCCCAATCGACTAACAACACCATATAACAAGGACGAAAGGTCACAACCGATCAATTTATTGGTAGTTGGACGTTATAAGTTGGGGGATATATTGTTGTATATTATTACATACGGCTATTTTATAAATGGTGATACATTGAGGTTATTAATAAATTGGGCACTAAAATTTAATCTTTAGGCTCAATAATAAAATTTGAAAAAACTAATGTCATCGATGATCCATTCACCTTCATTAGATTTGTCATTGGAATTATCCAAATTAGTGTCTCAACTCATTCAAATAATGGAAGATCACTTAGATTATAGTAACCGTTTATTCGTTATCACGTACGATTAATTTTAAGTTTTTAACTCAAACTCGATCAATCTAAACAAATATCATTATTATTCCACCTCGTTTAACTCATACGTAGAATCAGAATCCATCCCAACCCCTTCATCTAATCCAATATATATGAGCCATAGGATGGTCTATGCAATATATTTTATCAGTACTCGGACTCTTTTCCTTTATTTTAATTAAATCACTATTGTAAAAAAATAGTAATTTTGAGAGTTATAATAAGTACACTAACTTGAAAGTGTAATGCTAGATGAAAATGGATAAAATGCAAGTTGTTCTCTCTTTTTTTTTCAAAGAAATTATGTTATTTGAATATTTAATGATGAGCTCGTCGAAAATCAAAGTTGAGTGAAATAAATTGGCAAGTTAAACAAAAAAAGATGGGGGAAGGAATATTCTACAAGGCCCCCAATTGGTGAGAAATTTGAAATTTCAATAGGCCCAGGCCAAAAATCCTGTTTGAATAGAAATGCAAAATGACTATATTTATCAAATGATGACAGAATATATATGGACACCTCATCCATTATCTATCTCCTTTGTGCGTAGATTTGAAATGTGGTGTGTAGTGCACATAAATGATGGAGATTATCTTTCGCTTTCACTTGATTTCGACTTTACCCCATTTTCCCTGTTCTCGGTGTTTTCTTCTCATCATTCTCTTGCATGTCACATATTCTCACGTTACCATAAAAATGAAAAGAAGAATCAGCAATTACAAGAATATTATGTGCTTCACAAATGGGGTTTATCGGAATTCGAACACAAATCCTTTCTGCCACAGAAGACTCTGATATCATGTCAAGAACCAGTTGATTTCAATAACTCGAGTTGTTGAGAGAAGTTCAGTAATAGATCTTATACCACACGCTAACATGATTTACAATGGCTAAGCAAGTTTTGGGTTTCTCATTTAAGTAATCTACTTTCGAAAGGGAAAATAATAATAAGAAGAATATATTGTTTATCTTATCCTCCATAAATTGTGATGTATATTTAGATCTCAAATATTTTTCTTTTATTGCAGTTGGTTTGTTCGTACAGATTAAATTTATCTTCTGTACGGGGATATACAATGGCATTCTAATATGATAGAGTATGTGTAAATTTAATATATAAGCATTATGTATTCAGAAATAGGAACTTCTATACGGTAACATAATGACTGGAATTTCGTTAAGACAAAACAACATAAACCAACAATATAAAGTTCAATATCAAATTCTAGCCAACGAAAGATTAAAAATTATAATTTTGTGTTGTACATATAAAAAACTACAATGCTTACTCAACATTAGGCAAATGAAGAATATATAAATGTTTAAAATGTATAGAAAAATATATATTATTTGATCAACCCACAAGATTGAATTTATGATAAAACTATAGAAAAACAAATTTGACAAAAGATTCCAAGTGACAAATGGACAACTCAATAACAAATCAAGCAAGCTTTGTTTTTTTCTTTCTTCTTTCCAAATCAAGCTTTGTTGGAGTATTAGTGTTTGATGATGACCCAATGGGCAATGAGAAATCAAATCACCAATGAGGCGATAGAGTTTTGGCAAACAATATGCAAACAAAACTGAAGAGATAACGCAAAGAGGGAAATGGTGGCATAGGTTTAGCGGCTAACCCTAGCTAGCTTATCATTTTCGTTGATGAAATTGGCAACTAGATGTGTCAATAAGCAAAACCACGTGCTTGATGTGTCAATAAGCAAATGCAATTCATAACAACACATCAAGTAAGAATTTTTCAATAGAGATTTCCTTTTCTTTCAAGGAATCTTAATTGGTATGTCATATCTAGATATGAAAGGGTTGGAATTGATCCGTATTGCATTACAAGTTTATTATATGTATTATGTATCAGTGACTTGCGTATTAATCAACCCTCCAAGCAATCGATTCCCTTTTCTACAACAAAATACGTATTTGTTCTTGTCTTTCTAACTGTAGACCAAGCATTACACCCTATACTAACTTGAGCAACAGCGGCAATCCTCGATTTGGTTTCATCCACACCTACGGAAAGCCACACTCAATAAAAACCCAAATCAAAACCTAAGATCAAATCAATCGAAGCATCGTGGCCCTAACAACGATTCAACATAATGAGATAAACCAGAGACATGTACTGAAAAGTGGGGAAAAAAAAAACTACGATACAACAAAGGATCTGTTGTTTCCCTAGGCTTTGCATGATATTTACAGTCACTTCTACACATGTACAGGCTCTCAAAGAGACCAGAGACTGCTTCTTCCCTACCAAATGAGCTTACAACACATGATGGACTGTAAATTCCAGAGAGCAGTTTGATAACCCTTCATCTTTGTCAAATCTCAGCGACTCAAAGCAGGACCGAAAGACATACAAATCGGCGGGTTAACCCTCAACAGCGAAAGAACAGCCGATGGTATAGTCCATATCCCGTCGCCACATATCAACCCGGAGGCAACAGCCCCTGCATAGTCCTCCGAATCCTTCCGGTTCACTCGCTCCCACACGAACAGTATCACCGTTCCCACAAACATGTCCACTGCAAAGTAAGCTCCGATGTAGAATGGGATCGCCATGGCCATAGGAATGGGAATGAACTGGGAGATCTTCTTAGGAGTGATGTCTTTGAGAAGGTTTATAACCAATGCAGCTGCGAAGGAGAAATAGCATATGGCTAAACAGTTCCTGGGGAGCTCCGACAGCCCTTCCACACCCAGTATCGCCATTTCTCTGAATATGACTGCGTAGGGCGCCTTGTAGGGTCCGTCCGGAGAACCTACATCGAAAGCCGACCAAAACATAAAGAAGGTCAATGGAGCAATGACGCATCCCATGGCTGTTCCGATCAGCTGGCTGACGAACATGGATTTGGCGGAGGATAAAGTGAGGTAGCCCGTTTTGAAGTCCTGCGCAAACAAAGGTAGTTAGCCAGAGCCATTATTTCGGTGATGACCGTTAAGGTAACCTGAAATCGAGAACCAGAACCAAACAGGATAGCCGCCCTTACCTGCATTAGGTCAGCAGCAGTCGAGACAATCGACATCATGACACCACAGGCAGCTAGTCCGCCAACAACTCCACCGTTAGGGCCAATAATCGAGGCGACAACAAAGAGGCCGATCTTGCCATAGGTGGAGGTCAGACTCCAGTCGGTTAGGCCTGTGCCGTACGAGTTGCAGAAGGCGAGAGCTGGTGCGAGGATGTAGCATGCAAGGACGAGGTACCATTTGAGAGGTGGGAATATGAGCGGCATTGTTGCGATTGAGATTGCTGCTAAGCAGACATACCCTGATGCAGCGAACCAGGAGGGGATTCTGTCTTTTAGAAATACAGTGTCTCGCTGTTTTTGCTCTAGTAGCACTTTTGAAGTCTCGTCATCTGGGAAATAAAAGATAGACACAATATTTCCTTCAGATCAAAAGATCAGGCCTGCTACTAAGTAACTAAGTAGCTTTTTAGAGACAATCAGAAACCTTACCTTGAATCTCGGTGATGACAGGAAGCTTGTGCTCTTTGGTGCTTTTGTTCAGCAATTCCTTGGTACTAACATAAATGATTTTAACTAGATTATAGAGTCCATCCCCGAGAATAATAGCAATAGATATGAAGACCTGCAAACAAAAACAAAGCACGAATGAACATCTCATTCCAGAAATGATTTCATGACAAAGAATACACTGCTGAAAAGGGTAAGTTGGGTCTTCTAGAAACCACTCGTGTCTTAACAATGTATAGAATCTCTGTTCATGAAGACTGAGAAATGTAGAACGAGACAAGAGACTCAAGCTGTTTACTATCGTACCTTATATCCATAAAGGCCCTTGAAATCATTGCTACCGAGGTCAGCTGGATACCAGTCACCAGCTTTCTCAGAGATGAAGGGCCACAGGAAGCCCCAAGAGATGATAGCTCCCAAAAGACAGGAGACGTTAACTATGTGTGGACAAATAAGACCGCATCCAACATAAGTAGGACTAAAGTCGAAGTAAAACCTGCAAGGGTTAAAGTCAAAGTAAGAATGCTAATGCCAAAATAGACAAACTATATAGTCCAGCCAAAATTAGGAAAAAGTCCAAGCAACTTACGAGTTCTTGAAAAGTGTCAGACCAAGACTAGGGAAGTTGTCAAATCCACACGAGTCTCCAACACCACTGAAGAACCACTTGAAGCAGCTCCAGACAAAACTCATGCTCAAGTACTTCCCAAGACACTTGACTTGCTTACTGTAAATCAACGAAACGTCAAAAAGAAGACAGAGTTACAAGGTAATGAAACCTTGATTTCTCATGTATGCAAACAAACCTATAGCTCTATCTTTCACCATCCAGAAGGCTACAAACTAAGAGGACTGAATGAATAGTATTACAAACTCACCCAGCTAGCTCTGCTCCAGTATCTGTATGGAAACTATTGATCAACATCGCTGTAGCAGTCCCACTTGGATAAGTAAGCTTGTAATCCATAACCATAACCTATCATCAAAATAAGAACCAGATTTAAAGCCGACCATCTATCTATCCATAATTTGTAGCAATACAGTGCCATGCAGGCCACAACAGATTATACAGTAAACATGTAGCCTCCAAACCATTAATTTATCCATTTAGTCATATCCCTTTTGACGCTAATTCACCAAATAATCAGAGAACAGAGGAGAAACAGACTACATAAGGTTACAAATGGGCAAAACATTGAATGCTTTCATCAATACACACATTCACAGTTTAAGCTCGAATTGTATGATAAACTGGGAACTTCAACTTCTCCGCATAACACATATTAGCAAACATTCAATGATGACAGTGTTTGAAATGGATAAAGGAGCTACCTTGCGGAGTGGAACCAGGCTAAAGAGCCCGAGAAAGCTGACCACAAACATAAACCCAATCATCCATCCTAATCCAGGGTTCATTACATCTTGCGCCCGGTTTCCAGGATAGTCCTTACCAATCAGTTCATAAGTCTTCTCGTCCAGAGCAATCAAGTAGGATCCAAATCCACCTACCAACCATTATCAACAACTTCACCAATTAAGACAAGGAAAACCAAAATTCAAATCCAGGAAGCAGGCAATCACGAAGCTATATACCACTGAAGGCGAGGCCGTAAGTAGCGACAACACAAGTCTGGATCACCGTGTTCTCCTGCTTGGTGAACGGAACAACGGTGAACCCTAATTTGGACATTACTCCAGTCCAGGACTTGACAAAGAAGAAGCCGAGTAGCCCGGCGGCGACGTTCAGCGAGGGGATGATTCCGACCGTGAGGTTGAGCTTGTGCGTGATGACGCAGAACAGTCCACCCAGCAGCGCGCTCACGACCAGGCCTCGGATGGTGATCTGCTCCTTCCATTCCGGTACCTGCTCGGTTGGGATGTCACCGCCGGCGACCTTGGTCGCCTCGCCAGAGTCCAGGAGCAGGGATTCGGATATCTCGGTCCCCATTGCCGAAACGGCGGCGGAGGACACTCCCTTTTAGCCGCTAAGATTCAGATCCAGAGACAGAACGAGAGATCTGGAGAAGAGGAAGAAAAGGGATTCGATTGGGTGTGGAGTAGGTGTTGAACATTTTCCCGCAATATATTTTTGCCGAAGTGGAGGCTAGCGGTCGAACGAGTGAGGATCCGACACGTGGTGAGATCTGGGCCGTCGGATCGAGTGAGAAAGCGACAGGTAGTTATGGAGAGGCTGTTCCGTTACGAATGCGATTACCGCCAAAAGGATGATCAACTAGTTTATGCGTTGGGGAGTGTGATTTTTGAGAGGAACATCAGCGATGGATTTTAGCGACGGTGATGTGAGTAGTGATGGAAATGGGAAGAAGTGAGACGGCTACCTCAATATTCATGTCTTGTCCCACATTATAATGAGTTGCAGAGGGTAATATCATGCGGGTATGGGGCGGGGCGACCAACTCTTTCTATTTATTATTTGAAAAAAATATATGTAAATTTTACTTTTTTCTGATAAAATTGAGAGAAAACACTTTAAGGATGAAAATAGTGATAATATAATAGGTAATTGAGTCTAACTAGTTCAAAGATCAAATCTAACTTGTTAAAGAAAAGTCTAAATATGAGAAATATGAATAGATATTGTAAGGAATTGAGATATAATAGGCTAAAAATGAGACAAGTCGGAAGTAGCTACCCATGTCCCGCCCCATGTTACTGTGGCTCAGGTAATACCCGCCCCATCGCGGATGACAGGGTTTCAAATAACCATCCTTAGATGTGAACCACTACCACTATCCTCTTTTAATTTTATTTTTTCCAACAATATTTCTGCCTCTCATATATTTAACTTAGCACACACTTCTACACGTGTATAGGCTCTCAAATAGACTAAAGACGACTTATTTTACAACAATACATGTTACGTTTATAGGAAGATTTTTTTTTTTGGCAAAGTCAGATAAGGAAACCAAAGTCAGAAGCCAGAAGAAAGTAAAGCGCGGGAGTCGACAAATAGCCGAACTCCCGATGAAAGGGCCTGTTGTGCCACATGATGGGCAGCCCTATTAAGTTGTCGAGAAACAAAAACGAAAGAAACATCGAGGAAGGAAGATGCCAAGCTCCTAACGTCTTCCAAAATAGCGCCACCCCGAACATGATGCATATCACCTCCAATCATCCGGCGGATCAAGAGTTGAGAATCCCCATGAAAGCAAACAGAAAGAAAGGAATGAGTTAAACACCAGTGTATAGAGAAAATATATATTGGTAAAAGGGAAGCTATTCATTTAATGGTGTACAGAGGAGGTCATTCAGGAACTTGTTCTCTATATTTTTCTTCCAACAAGTATCTCGTAGTATTTATTATATAAAAAAGTATATCTTAGTGGGGTTAGTCAAGTAAAATCAAGGGAAGGATTATCATCGGTCTTTCGTAGTTTACATTTTTCTTCTCTACCTTCTTCAACCTAAACCAATTAATCAACATTGCCGTAGCAGTCCCACTTGGATAAGTAAGCTTGTAATCCATTACCATAACCTATCATCAAAATAAGAACCAGATTTGAAATACGTAAGAGAAGAAGCCGACCATCAACCCAACCATAATTCGGTGCCATGCAGACCATAACAAGTGACACAGTAAACATTTAGCATCCAAACGAACAATTTAGCCATTTAGTCATCTTCCAATTGAATCTAATCACTACAGATAGAACAGAGTAAAAACAGAGAACACAAGGTACAAAATGACCAAAACATTGAATCCTTTCATCAATAACCACATTCACACTTTATCCTCGAATTGTATGCTGAATTGGGAACTTCAACTTCTCCGCACAACGCATATATTAGCAAACATTCAATGATGACAGTGTTCGAAATGGATAAATGAGCTACCTTGCGGAGTGGAACCAGGCTAAAGAGCCCGAGAAAGCTGACCACGAACATAAACCCAATCATCCATCCTAGTCCAGGGTTCATAACATCTTGCGGCCGATTCCCAGGATAATCCTTCCCAATCAATTCATACGTCTTCTCATCCAGAGCAATCAAGTAGGAACCAAATCCACCTACCAACAATGATCAACAACATCAACAAGTAACACTATGAAAACCAAATTTCAAAGTCAGGAAGCAGGCAAACACGAAGAAGCTATATACCGCATTACCGCTGACGGCGAGGCCGTAGATTGCGACAACGCAAGTCTGGATCACCGTGTTCTCCTGCTTGGTGAACGGAGCAACGCTGAACCCTAATTTGGACATAACTCCAGTCCAGGACTTGACAAAGAAGAAGCCGAGTAGGCCGGCGGCGACGTTCAGCGAGGGGATGATTCCGACCGTGAGGTTGAGCTTGTGCGTGATGACGCAGAACAGTCCGCCCATCAACGCGCTCACGACAAGGGCCCGGACCGTGATCTGCTCCTTCCACTCCGGCACCCGCTCTACCGGGACGGCGCCGGCGGAGTCCAGGAGCAGGGATTCGGATATCTCGGTTAATGGCGGCGTGTTAGTGTTGTGGTATATGATCCACGATTGAACCTCTCCCAACAACTCGAGTTATTGGGATCAACTGGTTCTTGACATGGTATCAAAGCCTTCTGTGACCGAAAGGTCTTGTGTTCGACTCCCGGTGACCCCCATTTGTTAAGCACATGGTATTCTTGTCTTCAGACCTGTGCAAACTTCAAGCCCTTGTGAGTGGCTTTCGTTTGAGGGGGCGTGTTAGTGTTGTGGTATATGATCCACGATTGAACCTCTCCCAACAACTCGAGTTATTGGGAGCAACTAGTTCTTGACATGGTATCAGAGCCTTCTATGACCGAGAGGTCTTGTGTTCGATTCCCGATGACTCCATTTGTTAAGCACATGGTATTCTTGTCTTCAGACCTGTGCAAACTTCAAGCCCTTGTGAGTGGCTTTCGTTTGAGGGGGCGTGTTAGTGTTGTGGTATATGATCCACGATTGAACCTCTCCCAACAACTTGAGTTATTGGATCAACTGGTTCTTGACACGGCGGAGGTGGTTCCTTTTTTTCTTCGGGAAGATTCAGATTTAGAGACAAAACGAGAGATGTGCAAAGGAGGAGGAAGAAAAGGGATTCCATTGGGTTTGGATTAGATGTTGAGCAATATCCCGCAACTGAGCATCCGACTCGTGGTGAGAGACTGAGAGCTGAGCCGTCAATTGAGAGAGAAAGCAGTAGGTAATTAGGAGAGCCTGCTCCGTAACGTCTGCAATTCCGGCTAAAAGGCATGGTCCATGAAACCATATCGAATATCATACTAGAAAAGTTAGCAATATAATATTTTATGATAAAACCGTGATTTAATCGTAGTTCAACCGTTAGACCGTTAAATATCACCTATTAATTTAGCCTCTGATATTAATAATTTGTGGTTAAACCGTGAATACGGTACGATTTCATAGAACATGCCAAAAGGATGGTCAATTAATTTACGCATGGGAGTGTGTTGACGGGGATTTTTTCGCATTCATGCATGGGCCATGGATTTAGCGACCGTGACGTGAGCCGCGACCGTTATCCTCCTACAATTTTATTTTGTGAGGATATTTATAGTTCACTGGAGTGTCATGTTTCAAAGGCCCAAAGCTATTTCGTCAATTCTGGGCGGCCCTGGCATCAGCGAACCCCTCGGGAACGTAAACGGGATCACGTCCCTCGAGAATGGTAAGCTTGGGCCTTCAGCCCAGCATATAAAGAGAGCCATAAACGATCCATGTCCTATAAACCGGCCCAACGTGGTGCGCATAGCCATGCAAGTTCAGCCACGGTTTCCCTTGCGACAGACGTGAGAGGTGCTGGTGTGTTTCTGTTATGATTTACCAACAGTTTGTAAGTGACTACAATATGTAAGATAGTTGATTGCTTACCTTTGTCTCTTGACGGTGGGGTTATACATTGATCTCATTGTTGGCAGCTTACATCTTCAAACGCACCATGCAGGACGTTCACTTTCAGTAATATTTATCCTGATTTGACCACAAAGAGAACCGTCTTAAACATTCAACTATACTACCAATTCCTCAGCACATAAAAAATGCATTATCTATCATGGAGGAAGTAACTAGGCAATGGGCAGAAATACAATCCTTCAACTTGCATGGTAGTTGTGCATTTGCGGGTGGATGGTGTTCTATGTCCTTATACCAAAGAGTATGGCACTAAAGATTCTTGTTTTTTATTTCCTGCTCGCTTGTGCTATAGCCTGTAGGGGAGTTGTTAGAGCAGGTTCCCAATGGGAACACCTCAAGGTGTAATCCTCTATTTGGCATGATTCACGTTTGAGTTGTTGGTCAAAACTTTCAAAATGCTAAAACTAATAATAAAGATGTTGCATAACCAAAAATCAACCTTATCCAAGTCACTAAACGACTTTCGGATGCATCTTTCTCCAACTCACTTAACTCTTTATAACAAGGAAAAAACGCCACTGAACTATAAAGTACCTTGCAAATAGGTTAGTACCATGGAGAATTCAATTCTAACGTCCATACTGAATATATGATACCACAATTTATCATGTGATGTGATGGAATCGAGCATAAAGTTAACTGGAAATTTTCTTTTGGTTCAATCAGGAAACTAATTAAAACTCAAGGAGAATTCTATATATACTTTTCCAATATCAGTATCATATCCTATGCTAGTTCTCGAATGGTCTCAAAGGCCTAATCCTAAGATTTTGTACAACAACTTATATTTTAAGAACACAATCATATCAATAATTGGCAAGAAGATGAACTTAATTTAAGGCTGCCATGTATCTTGATGGTTCAGCCAAGATAGGTAGACCCTCCGTCAATGACACTTGTGACCATTTGCTACGACGACTACCATTCAGTGCTAAGTGCTAACCACCATATGGGAATGCATTGCTTGAAACGTCAATAAAAAATAAATCCTAAGTGGGTTAGAATTTAGAAACTAGTGATTGTTGATGTGACCACAAACAGGAACTCCTGTCTCTACTCCGAAGAGCAAATTCAAGGCGTGTGCCAATAAGGAATGGGCAGAAGAACCCGCCGTGATCTTAGGTATTCGCACGAGGGTTCCACATGGACTCTACTCAATCAATCAACACCGTTAAAGTCATTCCACACAGAAAACATTCGAGCTTATTCAGACATCAGCCCTTACCTACATGACTCGCAAGTTTGGACGCTTTGTGTTTGGCTTGGTTTGGTGACTGTTGTGCTGGAGAAGTAATGCATAGACTAATACTACATTTCCCTTGATATATATCACTAGGTAATGGGGATCATAATCATTGTGGGTGTGTTTTCCTAGCGTAAAAATGCATGTATTTGAAATGAGAAAACTGTCTAAATCAGGCTGAAAATTCCAGCATTGAGATAAATGAAGGGAAATACATGCATTTGAAATGAGAACATCGTCTAAATGACAAAGGGTAGCATTGAGATGAATGAAGGGGGAAACTAAATAACAAAAAAAAGTATGACAAAAAAAACAAACAACTGTATGTCATATTACCTGGAAACCGAAATACATGCATTCTCAAAATATACCAGAAGGTTATTGAAGGCCCTTAGCTATTTGCCACCCCACTTCTAGTTATGTCTCCTGCACCTGCAGGTACACAAACTTTGAAAGTTACATGTCTACTTCCAGTCTATATTGACCATTCATCATTGTTTACTATACAACCTACATTTCTCTATTTAACCAGTCGACCACCTATTATATACAGCCCCAAGCCATAGCCACTATCCCTTTGTAGTTTAGTGGTGCGCCTAAAAGAGCCATTCAAAACGTGGCAAAACTCCTTCGTTCTCTAGCTCCCAGTTCTTTTCCTCATCGACAAGGTTAGGTTGTGACAGTTTGTAGTCAAGGTTGTCTCTCCATCATAATGTATTTTTGCAATAATGCAGTTCCATGGTTACGTTGCTTCACTTAACTACCCATCAAATCAATGCCGTATTATACAGTACGATTAGTTCCCGCGTAACCATATTTTTCCTAATGGGACTGGTAGGGTTCTCATGTTCATTCTCTCGAAACTACCCTCTAAGGCACTGCAACTCGATAGCAGATTTTTTAGACTCATTTAACTTCTCTATGCAACCTGGAACTGCTCCAGAAGCAATATTTTCCTAGCAGATTCTTGAAACTCTATAAACTGATTCAATGATGTTGTTTTCTGGCAGTGGTCTATTGATCCACAAGGGAACTGTGAATGCAGAGCAGATATCAAAGCAATGTGTAGCAAGTTACTGTAAGCAATTTGTGTTTACCTTAGACTATCTCTCGGCAGAAAAGGTTACGGTTCCTGCAAGAAAGTAGCAGACAAACATCCGTTGGTCATTGCCATCATGAAGCAAATTTGATAATCATGGAGAGTATAGATTCTAATAAGGGGGCACAAAAAACTAAATAGAAAACTAAGCTTAACAATTATCATGCTAGTTAATGCTCTCCATTGTTCAAATGGGACATGGTGTTTCCCAGCAAACTTAGGATAGACAGTTTTTGCCACTTCAGTACATGGCAGCTCAGAGGGCTATGGTCTGTCCAGCAAATACGACGAGCATACACCTGTTTTCATGGGGGGCTGCCTTTCGATTACATGTGAGGAAAGGGAAAGGAGGGCACCTGATAATTCAAGACTTTAGCTATGGCACTACAAGACAGACTTACGAGTAATCAACCTTGTGAATCCATGAAAAGCACCAGCTACATTTCTAAGGAAATGGAAACAATGGGGAAAGGCACTTTTAGTTGCCAAAAGGGAAAGGAACATGGGAGAGTTGTACAAGACATCAGACAAAGGAAAGAAAGAAAACTCACTAATTAGGCCCATCCTTTGGAGTACTGGACCTTCCTGAAAATTAGTTTACCTGACAGGGAGAACATGATCATGTTAGAACAGGTGTCCCGTGAACAAATACCCGCAAGCATCGAGACAACAAAGACCATTACAGATGACATGGACGTGTTCAATCCTATGTACACCTCAGGCAAAAGTGAAGAAAAAGACCCAATGAGTCACGACATAAGGAAAAAAAGGTAAGGACGACAGGGAAGGATATTGAGCACTGGGAAAATGATGATAATCATGAGGGTATACAACAACAGAAGATAGTCAGTTCCCACTTGAAACGGTCCGACTCTCAACATTTTCACAATAGAAACAGAGTTATTTCATGCAAGAGACACAAAGTGCAGATAAAAAACAATGTTGCAGTTAGAAGTACGTGAACAGAAGCATGACTTGCCAAAAAGGCTCAGATAACTCATCTTTTACACTCTATGGTGTCCCCAAACAAATGAATGTATAACGCAGTAATAATGAGTACTGAACAGAAAATATCTGTTAGCATGGGGGTAAACTAAACTTGCCACTTCAAACTGGTTTCTTTTGAGGGGAAAAACCAACACTTCTACAGAGCCTGTTCATTCACACCCATGTCAAAACTTGCTAATAAGATCCAATCAACCCAAGGTTTAAACCATTTTAAAATTTAGGCTCCTAATAAGAACTCCAAAAACAAGCCCTACTGAAGTTATATATCCTTGAAATATGAGTCTTAATCTAGGTTTCAAAGGAACATGTCGTCACAGCTACCACAGGAAACCTGTTTCTCTTTTTATTTATTCTTTTCTTAAATTGATGACCATCAGGGATATCATAAAGGGGATAATTAGTTTAAATAAATGAGAAAAAGTATACTAAATACTGATAAATCCTCCTAGACTTAAGGGTTGAAGTTCAATAAACTTAAGACTTTCCAACTGAAGATTCAGTGAAGTAACTTAAAAGTCTGCAACCAAATGCATGATTTCCAGTTTCTATGACAGCACAAGTGTACTTGTTGCAAATAAATGAGCACAAATATGTGATTATGTTATCATTATTCACCTCATTCACATATCGTGTTCCTAAGCAAAATGTACTCCGCAAAACAAAACCAAATGCAACACCACAATTTACTACATCGACTAGGATTACTTTGACTGAAAACCATATCACATGCACAGCAATACCACACAACTTGCAGTACTCCCAACTACTCCTTAATTCTTCTACTTGATTTGATACTGACAAAAAACAGCCAACCAAAAACTTGTATGCATCTATATGTTTTTCTCTGCCTATGTCTGTGTCGGACCCTTCAAGCACCAACTGAATACGCAATCATAGAAGAGTCGTTATTGAAAAGATCCTCGTATGCTGGTCTTGGCTATCCATGTCTCTACAGCATCTCAATTTTCTCCAGCATAACAGACATATATATTCATCTGTCCATATGACCAAGAAAACAATCTAAGGACAGATCCATAGGTGAAAGAGCAAAATGAGGGTAAGTATACTTTTATCTCTGTTCTTGGTATATCAAAACATGATTGATCCTAGCACTTAGGTTTCATTTACTTGTTGCAGTTCCTTGGTTGGATGCACGATAAACTTCGGCGAACGAAAGCTGAGCATTTCAAGGATTTTCCAATAGGTAAAAAAAACTTTCCTTTTACTACTGTTTATTTTCTAGCCATCATGGTTCATGTGCTTTACCATCAAGACAACCCCAAAATATATCCTAGAACAGGATGTTTGTGCATGTGAGTACGTGTATGAGCTTCTGTGATATTCAATATTAGGCTTTGTGTGCATCAAATAGAATTCCAATGTCTAATTAACACCTCAAAGAATGCTTTAGCTAATAGATGGACGTACTTGTATCCTATCAGTGAACTTAAGACAAATACATACCATGTTCCAGATTCTGTTAATTTTTTCCAATACTTCATCGTCAGGAAACTGTTGTACTTGCCTTTCAGCACCATCATCATTCGATGACCAGTTCTCCCCTGTACGACCAAGTTCTGAATCCAGAATCAGGTACAACACTTTGAGTGAGCATACCCAGAGACTCGAAGCCTATTCCTGTGGGACTGAAATTGCAGGTATTGGTGTCACCAACGAAGGTGACACTGCTTTTCTCAGCTCTGACCTTTTCCATGGCTTTTTAGCCATTGGAACTCTTGGTTCAGAACAAATCACCGGCAGCCCTGCAACACCGACATTTCCCGCATCTTTGGAGGAGGATAACCTTGCAGAAGAAAATTTAGAAGTGACAGAGAACGACCTGAATCTCATAAGAGATGAGCTAGAAAAATTTCTAGAGGCTGAGGCAGAAGAAGTACAAGGCACTGATGATGCATTGGCTAGAAGCAGTTATGTTAGCATTATCACACTCAATGGCATGCAAGTAGAGGAAGCTGGAGGCCATGAAAAGTCAATAGTAAGTCCTCTCCAAGGTTATCTATTTGGGTCGTCCATTGAATTGCCAGAAACAAGAGCAGAAAAAAAGAAGGAAAAGTTATCACTTGGAGAGATCTTCCGCAGGACGAAACTTACTGATGACGACACTCCAATTGAGATGCCTCCCAAGCAAGACAAAAAATCTGTCAAACTCCTGCTCAAAAAGATACTGAAGAAGCTTCATGCTCCTCCAGGAAAGAAAACTTCTCAGGATGATGCTGACAAAACTATCCCCACCAAGAAAAATACTAACAAGGTGTGTACTCTTGCCTGAAATATAAGACAAAGTGCTAGTGGGAAAAAACAATTAACCATCAGACTGATAGCATTGAATTGGAAAGAACTAGGCATATGGATGTTGTTTACTCAAGGATATTGCACGAACAACCAAGACAAAGGGCATCAAGCAGAATATTTAGGTTGCAAATATATGAGTGTCATAAAAACAGATGCTTATATTTGAAAATTCATTTTGTTGGTTGTCTTTCCACTTACATGTTCAGAAAGATCATAACATAGTTGTGCATTCACCATATCGTATTGCCTTACTTTTAATTGAAAGTTAGAGAACACATGCGAAATGAGCAGACAATACCACTGGGTATCAAACAACTAGAATTTTGTGTTCATGGAGAAGGAGAAAAGATTGAGGTTTACAGAGATGAACCAGTACTTCAGAAGGCATGAGCTCATCATGAAATGCAGAATATCTAGCTGACTAATTTATCTATTATGTTTCCATCCAAATTTTCAAATTTCTCCATGTTTGGCATTCAGGTGCTTAACATGTTCTGTCGAAAAGTGCACCCTGAGGACTCTACGGATGCAAAACACTCAACCACATCCTGGGTGGAGCGACTAAAGGCCAGGCATGACACTACCCTGAAGTGCAGTTCAATTCAAAAGACCGCCAATTACGAGAACGGCTTGAAAGAGCCCCAGTTTGGTCTCAGTAGCAGCCAGTCTAGCGGAAATACAGAGCACTGGATTAGAACTGATGCTGACTGTGAGTGCTAGCTAATCATAGCTCAGGAATGAAAAGCATAACATTCTTAGGTGCAGTCAAGTACTGAAAATGATATTATTTTTCACCCATACATAAGATCATGAGCATTCAATAAACGTTTTGCAATATTCAAAAGTTACAATCACAGTCAATGTATCAACTTCACAACTCACTAGAATAGGGAAAATTTTACATGCTCTTTTTTTTTTTTTTTTGGGTTATAACATATAGCCATTAGTACTGATGAACATTTTGATTTTGCAACTGCAGACTTGGTGCTGGAGCTTGAGCAAAGGAACTAAGATCATCAAGATGTATCGGGTTGGGTTGCATATTTGTTTTCATTTGTGTTTATTAAGCATTTGCAAGTGATTGAGCTGTGATGTACTGTACTAAAGTGAATGGGAAGACGAGAGAAAGGACATCCTTCCTCTTTATATTGTAAAATAAAGATGTTAATCTCAAGTTTATATGAAAAGCAATTGTCAGGTGTGATTCAGAACAATGCTTTGCTAACTGCAAGTTCCATTCGAAACTTTTGATCCTCATTTTTTTCTAACAGATAAGTACCCCCACCAAACAAAATAAAACTCAGATGCCAAGCACATTCCTAATTCAAACAATTGGTACAACACAGCCCTGGCAAAGGATATACATTTACTGTGCTAATGTGAGGAAACCATGGGTACTACCATCAAACTCCCTTTTAAATGTTAATCAAGAAAGAATTATGGGAATTCCATAATATAACCGAACTGAAACAAAAAAACTATTTGAATTTTTTCTTTTTTTCTTTTTGTAAGTCAAAAGAGATTGAACTAAAGCGACACCATGGAGGAAAAGAGATAAAGAACCCCACGAGCAACAAAATCATGGATCGGTTCACCTAAATAACAATAATAATAATGCGCCGCAAGGAATTTTTTGGGGATCACAAATGAAAATACAGGGTTACAATATAGAATGTGTTGTGTGGTGGTTGAGGCATGTGAACTGTGAAGCTCTTTCAGAATCTTCACTATTTATCCTTATAGAGCCAGGATCAGGATCCAGTCAGACCAGTTCATCAATCAGCCCTAAATACAACCTACACACGCTCTTTTAATACACTGCCTTCTCGATTGATACCCAGTTCAATAAAAATTTAAGTATTGAATGGGATGCACAGTCTAAATCACAAGATTTGAGGTTGCCCATGTACTACCAATTCAAGCCAATGCATTGTCAAAGGACATTGATGCCAATTGATTGCACTTATTACATTTCCTAAACATAAAGGAAAGAAATGTCAAGTATTCGAACCTCGAAGCATGTCAGCTTGATACTTAGTGAAGAACGGGAGGCTTCCTAACTTATACTGGAAGAAGCTCCTTTTGGAGAAACCCTCCCATCTGCATCCTCCAAGAATGATCAACAAGCGAGGTGAACTCTCTGGAAGAATAAAGAATGAAAAGTCAAAGATTCCTTAAGCAAGTATATGCTTGTAAAAAGAAGAATAATGAAGGGAATGCAATGATCTGCTAGGGGAGCTTAGCTCGCAACCTATGTAACACTATTTAGAGAAACCAGCAGAACATAATCCCATCAAGAACAGGCCGAATTTACTAAAACAGTGCAAAAAGTGCAAGCTATAGAATTCAAGAAACTATGCCGTGTATTTCAGCACTGTACAACCAGCCCAACCTCCTCTCTCAACCCCCACAAAATATAAGTTAACGACTAAGAATAAGGTTATGTCAGAATGAAAACATATATGATTATTATTTGACAAACAGCTCTCTTAAATGCTCATATAGAATGAGAAGTCATGAACAAGAAATACTGAATCACCCAAGTAACAATGAGGAAGGACTGAGAAGTATATAAGCAATACTGTCCCTCAGTGCATAACAGAAAAGAAAATTTTGCCACTCACTTGAGGTCATGACTGACTACCAATACAGTTAACTCTTTCTTCAGATGTTTCAACAGCTTTACAACATCTGCACGTGCCTTCCAATCTGGTGCAAAGGAAAAATTCACAGGAAAGGCAGCAGAGCATTTGAGAGACATATAAATGACATGAGAATAACTCACGGACCAAACATTCAATTCTTCGTACAACTACTTGCATGCCCCTTTGATTAATCATGGTGGAAAATTAATTTCTGACAAACAACAGGCGAATTGTGGCTTACGATTGCAGTAATTAAGGTTGTTGACCATGATCATTTAAGAACCCCAAGTTAAAGTTGATTGAAGTGACTAAACTGCCTCGGCAGTGATCTACCTCTTCCTTTCCAAAAAGAGAGGTTCAGAGGTCAATAAATAGGAGCCAATGACCAGTCAAATGATACATGGCACTGTGTTTATGAAGCAAAATGTAGAAAATCACTGAAAAGCGCCCATGGAACCCACATCCTAGATGACAGTGTAACAGTGGAATACAGCAATATTCACGTATGCTTGATTATTCATTATCACAAAGCAAGTAAAACAGTTATAGTTTTTGCATAATGAATACATTACCAAGACCAGCAAGAGGCTCATCCAGTATCAGTAGATCTGGTACTTGCACCTGAACATAAAAAATTGATAATCATGACAAAGTCATACCATTTCCATGACCAAATACATCAGGAATTAAATTCCTCTATACTCACTAATTGAATAGCTAGGGCAAGCCGGCGCTTGTATCCACCACTCAGCGAGTGAGGATCTTTATCTAAGGAAATTCCATTCAGACCAACCTAAGGTTCCAATTATTCAAAGCAAGATCAGCAAAACAGAAAGAGAGAAACACTGCTCAAAATCACAACCAAAACCATTCATTTACCCAATTAATAGCCGTCTGAAGTTGTGAAACAAGCTGCTCCCTCACTTGAAGACTGCTTTTTTGCCTCGGCCATCCAAATGTAACTTCCTCTAGGATAGTATCAGCCACGAAATACCTAGTAGCAACAAGAAGGATTCTCATAACTGCTCCAATTTGACAGTAGAAATCTTGATCTCACAGAGTAAACAGACAGGCATACATCTAACATACAATAGGAATACTCAACAAGATACAACACCTAAATCCTATCTCACCCAATACCTCTCAGGAAACTGGAAGACTATACCAACTCTTTCTGGAGGAAGAGGCTCTGGAGAGTCACTACTGCGGCTGCCATCGCCTCTGTACCTTTGGATGCCAATGGTACCAGAAGTAGGCTTGTTCAATCCGGCAAGAAGCTGCCACCAGAAAACCCCCAAAATCACTTATACAATCACAAATTTTAGAGACATTGATGAAACATTTCTCCAAGATTAGGAACCGCATCATTTATTACCTGCAGAAGAGTAGTTTTCCCGCTGCCGCTCTGCCCAAAAATCAAGCCAAAGCTGCGAAATAAACAAAATGAAACCAAAATTTCTCTACCAGCAGGTAAACCAGAACAGGATCAAGTCCAGAAATTGAAAATAAACTCATCAGTAGTACCTCTTTTCTGGGAGAGAAAAACTGACATCGTTCAGAAGGTCGACCTCCGTTCCGGGAGGTCTATACCTAACATTTCTAACCTGGAACGAGAACGGAATGAGCGAAATTGAGCCCACGGAGCTCTCCAGAATTGAAAGAAAAAAGAAGTATGAGAAGCTCACTTCGAAGCAAGAGTAGTCGCAGGAAACACTGCTTGAAACTCTTCCGATTCTGCGGAAATTCAGGCTTCTGCGGAGCAAATTCTCACCGAGTGAGAATCGAGATAACGAGAGTGAACGACTTTGCATTGAGAAAGTAAAGGTGAAGAAACTAAGGCTGGCTTACCCCCGGCGGCGAGAGATTGGTGACTGCGACAGGATCGATCCGATGCCGAGGAAGCTGGGGAGTGTTGAAGTGGAAGTGGCCGCCATTTTTCCGTGCGGCGGGAAGTTCAATCTGCTGCCGATTCGAGAAAACACAATTTGAACAAAGCAAACGCGAGTAGCTTCACCAGTGGAATAGGATTTGCAAAATCAAATGATAACCACATTTAAAAAACATGGGCCTGAAGTAGTATGGCCCAATTCGAACTGGAGAAAGCCCAACCATTAGAATTTTAGAGATTTTTTTATTAGAGTGGGGATGATAATTTCCATTGACCGACTTTTTTTCTTATATTTGGTTTACTTTAGGCTATTAATCCAATGTTTTGGAAGTGTAGGTTATTTTTATAATGGTAATATAGAATTTTTAAATTGTTAGTATTATTTAAAGGATTCGAAAATAAAATATTAAGGTTGAAGACCAGTTATAATACTATTTGATTAAGCAATTATTCGCAGTTTTATAAATATAATTTAAAAGAGGATTATATTATTTTAATGTAAAATTTAAAATGTCGTGCCTAATTCGATACAAGCTGTAGGATATTCAGTTTCACATATTCATCAAGCTTTTTTTTATGCCTTGAGCTTTTTTTTTTTTTTTACCTCTATTTTTTCCGTTACCCATACATCATATCAAATGACCTACCAAACCATCATTATCTGTCTGCCTACACTCTTCTTTCCCCTATATTTTCTGTCTTGCAATCACCCACTACATTGCACATGCTAATAATACTATTTCCATATTCTCAGGTAGAGAGACGGCAACTATTCAATTACGAGGAAATGACATGCATGCTTCGTTGTTAGAAACTGCAATTAATTTGACCATGATACATGCTTGCTCTAGAAACGCTAGTGCCGATGGAAAGGAGTTGGTCGAGGAAACATAGAAGAAGAAACAAGAAACAACCACCATTAACTTGGACCTACTCGACTATTATTAACGGGCTAGTGTGGACAAAATGGTGGTTCCTGCATGGCTAATCCACTTAACTAATTATATAAGCTAAGTGATTAACCCAACGCTAGGGCGCACATGAACACTACCTTTGAATAAGCCTGCAGTCTGAATTCAGAAGGTTACTATATTGGGTTTGACTATTTGACTCCTCAAGTTCATACTTACTACATATAAAGTGAAAGACTCAATTAATTTTTATTTCTTCGCAAGAGTACCGCAGGTTTCTAATTTGTGTGTGGTCAACGTACATGCAGTAGGGATATATAAAAAGGGTTTGGATGTGAATGGTGTGTTATGAATTGTTTGGTTCAATAGATTAAGCTATCGATAGAATATTAATTATATTTTACATCACTTTTTTATCCAGTGTTCATATATATCATATTTGGATCATGATTTTCAAAATGACCAGTACTCATCCTTCTAATCTAGCTATCTAAGTCACCGTAAATATGACATATTAAAACCAGCTTAAATGTTATTTGAAAAAAAAAAATCACCACCATCATACGGACAATCATGTTTTAAATTCTTAATATATTATAAAAAGCTTCTTAATATTTCGATATCATTAGGAAATTTTTAATGTGATTTGGAGAAGAGAGGAATGAGAAAAAAATTTTCAGTTTCAATAGATAAATATAATTCCAGAGAGAATGAGAGATCTAAATTACCAAAATTGTGAAATCACTAAGCCTAGAGGTTGTCTGAATTATATAATACAGTATGCGAATACTTAAAATACCAATTCGGCATCAAAATTACTTTGTTTGTTGAGTTCATGAAAGTTCATCCTAAAATCATATTGATAAGATTTTCTAGATAAATTGGATCGAGTTCGATTAGGTGCCCACCGGTTCTTCTTTCGCCATTCCTAGCTATTCAACAGGTTCTACTTTCGCGGTATTTAAGCAAGAGTCAAATGTATGGTCAATGAGGAGAGTGAAACTTCTTCCTCAATTGCATGGTAGTTATGTAATGGGGTTCCTCGTAAGTTCTTAATTAACTTCTCTTCCTCTTGACCGACGATTGAACAATAATATAATCTAATGACTAGTGTAGTACTTATAATATTGATTGGGAATGGTCGGATCGTTTTTGTTTTCTATAATTTACAGTGTTCATGTTGCTTGTTGGCATTAGACCAAAGAGTGAGCTAGTGATCGTTTGATCACATCACATACATGACAATGTCTGGTGGTGATGTTTTGGCACATTTGGCTATATTCATGTTTCATGATTCATGTATACATGGTGATATAGTCAAATATTGTTGAAATTTCGGTTGGTCTGTATTCTTATTGTTGTTATTGTACGTGGATAATGAAGTGTGTATGGTGGGTCAGTGTGTCTTGTACATCTTCTCATCGTGATTGAGTTAGTATTCATTGCGATCGAAATTCATTAAATAACCTAGTTTGGATGTTCTACAGTGCACCTTTGTATCATACTATACCCCATGTCATCTTGGTATACACATTAAAGTTAGCATTCATTACTATCAAAGTTGATCAAGTAACCTATTGTTCGGATGACGACTATCCCGTGGTTGAAAGACAACAACTTCAAACTTGGATCATAGGCAAATAAAAGTTGTTTTTTTCAAAGAAGACATACCATTATGCATAGTAACATTTTCTAGCTAGTTCTAGCTAGATACACAATTATATATCCATTAGTTATTGATAATGGGGTAATTTGACAATAAAATACTCAAATACATAATTCAAATAAAAGATCAATGAACTCATCGATATTTTGGACAAAGACATCACAAACATTGGAAAATAATATCAGGTTAGTTGACTCTACCTATCCTTATCATTTTTTGTCATACGATACAAGGCGTACACATGCCGTTTACTTACTCCTTTTTTGTGTTTTGGTGGTTAAAACATATATAATGTCGTGGCTAAAAACTAATGTTAATTAGTAGCGTGTAAGAGGACCATGCGGTTCTCTTTGACTCAAAACTAATTGATGATAAATAAATTATTGACTTTAATCAGTTGCTCCGTATCCAGATTCTTCAATACACGGATTGATTGACTACACGTATAATCCAAAAATACTTTGCATTCCTATTTTGACTCTTATAGAATAAGGACAATGACATGGGACGAGTAAGCATAAACGACATTATTTAGAGTGGTGGAAAGTGCAGATAATGGCCACTGAAAATGTAAAATTTGAAGGCCGAATGGTGATATATATTTTGAATTTTTTTACTATAGTAATTAAAGACCAATTGTTTATGCAAGACGATGATTATATTGTTGCCGAATATTAGAATATTATTGTGAGTGTTTCTACGGGTCGGAGAATCGGAGGATCGACAGAGTAAGAAAATGAAAGCAAGAAACGAAACAAGATACACGGATTTACGTGGTTTACTAACACAATGTGTTTTGACTAGTTCACGAGTAAGAGAGAGCCAGTTTCACTGTATTTTGAGGAGATACAGATTACAAATGAGACTGAGAAGTATTTATAGTACTTCTCCATGTGGTCCAACTCTAATCCAATATATCTAGTAAAGAATAATTAAGGTCAGCGAGACCCGTAACTTCCAGTCGTCGCCCAATAGTCTAATTCAAATCATATCAACAAATATATTATGTTATTTATAAGTTGTGAGATCTTCTTAGTAAAAAGATACAAGAATCTAGATAGCAGGGCATTTAATGAAGTCATAATATTTTTTTAATATATACATCGACAATCATAGGATATGACGAAACTATAACAAGAACAATGCAGTCGCGTGTGGTGAATGAAGTTATGAACCTAGTTACATTTTTTGGTTGTTCACCCAAAAGGGTTACTTATACGACACAAAAAGGTTCATATATGCAAACCAATTACCGAAACAAATATTTTAATTGTTTGAATGTCCATTTTCAATGTGTGGTTTATTTGGTTTCCTTCTATGTATCATTAAGTTAAACACTCGTGTTTTCCTTATCTAAATATGTGGGAATTGAAACGTGAAAGTTGAGATTTTGGTTCAAAATTTTCATATTTTGTGAAATTCGAATTGTTTTGTTCAATTTTCTCATTTCGTACTAAAATCTCATATGCATGAGAAGTTTAATTCAAATCTCCCGGTTTCAATTCTCTCCTCTAATTGAACCATAAATTCATTTTTCCATAATACTCGTAACAAATAAGAGTAAAGATTAATTTTCTTCAAATAGGTCGTACAAAATTAAATATTTCTCAGCATGATGGCTAATGAGTAATGATCCGCTCTTGTCTTTCCCATAGAAAAAAATAAAAGAGAACGAAAGCATTTGCTGAGAAAAGTTGCATGCAATTTCCCACTGCCTCCGGCGTTTCAAAGGTGGATAGTGAAAAGACAAATTAAACACGTCCTGTGGGTATTATTCGACCTGACTTATAATGGGGCGGGTATTACTCGACCTGCGGTAGCGTGGGACGAGGTATGAGTATCTACTTCCGATCCATCCTGCTCTATCCCGCCCCGTTCTTGGCCCATTTTATCCCAATTTCTTACCGTATTTATACATATTTCTCCTATTTTAACTTTTCTTTAATTAGTTAGAGTCGATCTTTTAACTTGTTAGACTCAATTATCCATTTTATTATCACTATTTTTCATTAATTAGTATTTTTCCTTTCGTTTTATCGTAAAAAGTAAAATTTGCATGTATTTTTTCCAGATAACATATGAAAGTGGGTTGACTGGCACCACCCCATCCTATAGCCACGCTGGTTTTATTCGGCCCGACCCACAATACCATGAGACAGGCCATGGGTATTAAGGTACCCGCCCACCCTCTTGTCATCACTAAAGGTTAGGGGTGGGCAACCGGTTTGGTAAACCCGAACCGAACCAAAATCAAATTAAACCGAACAAAAACCAAATTAATGCTATTCGGTTCGGAATTCGGAAGGAAAATATGGATATTTCGGAAACCAGGATTCTTTCAACCGAACCAAAATTCCAACCGAAAAACCGAAATACTATAATTGCAAGCTCCAAATGGTAGATTTTTTTGTTTGTAGTTGTTTTTATATTTAAATATTTGAAATATTTTATGACTCATGTGTTGAAAACTTTGATTTTATCATTGATGATGCATATAATTGCATATTTATGGTTTATATTAGGGGTGAAAAATAATTTAAAAGTGAGAAGGTACAAGTAGTCTATCAAATTCGGTTTTGTGTGCAAAACCGAACCGAATTATAATTCTGATTAAATCTACCGAACCGAATTATAATTCAGTTCGAATTTGATTTGAGGTTTGGGAGAATTCGGAGACCCACTATTTATAATTTCGGTTCGATCGAAACCAAACCAACCAAATGCCCACTCCTATTAAAGGTGGATCCATATGTGGTGGGGAAATTCAAAGAGCAGCCAGACACAAGACAAGCCCGAGACCCCGCCACCCACAAGTTCCCTCTTCCGACCACCATCTCTCATTCATCATTTTCTTTGGGAAAGTGCAAGATAAGACATAATGGATCGGCAGAAAGCTAAAATATCTCAATCATCATATAGATTCTCATTTTGATATGTGTTTCGTAAAAACCGTGAGATTAGACATTTAGCTGGTTTGGTTTTGGTGATTGTTTAGTTGGGATAGTTACAATGCATGCATTGTCCATAATGTATTGTTTTTTTGAATTTTCTGGACAAACAATACATGCATTGTTTACTTGATGTGATGGAAACTATCACTCAAAAGTAATATCTCTACTAAAACTTGAGATTGTCGAGATAGTTTTGAGGGGATTGTGTTGATTTCTTTTTTGTTCAATTATACCCCCTAGTTATATATATGTTCTGATAAAAGTAAGGGCAAAAGTGATATTTCTCACAAAAAGTAAAAGAACTATCACCAAAACCAAACAATGCAAAGTACATTACATCATTTTCCTTAATTGCATGTATATTACAATATATTAATTTAAGTATCACCAAAACCAAACGATCCCTGAGTTGTTGTATCTAAGAATAAAATGACTCATGCCACTGAATGCACCCTAAATAGATGAGAAATTGATAATCATCAATGATAAAAGATATCATTAATAGAGGATAATCATGAAACAACAAGATAATGCCTCGGATTATAATATCTAGTTAGCGATTATATCATGGAACAACATTAATTTTCCAAACAAATTCTTTTGAACAATTATTAATGGTAGATCAATTTTTTGTTTACCACAAATTATGGAACTCACTAAATCATCTCATTTCCAAAAAATTCATTTGGAGAAAAAAGCAATATGTATTAAAATTTGTCTAAATATCCATTTTCCCCAAATTCACTAATGAATTGAAACTATCCATAATTACCAAACACTTTTTGGCAATACCAAACACTTGTCCAAAAAAAGATAAAAATACCAAACACAGTTTCCTTTTCTTTTTCATGGGCTCTATATTCACTTTGATAATGAAACATACAAATTACAAACACAGCCTTATGCCGACACTCACATGGTTACGACGACCACCATCCTATATATATTTCGCCCCATTGCAGTTCCTTGGAAAGTCTGACGGTTACAGACCAATACACTTTCGCTACCACAGTTAACGCGGTGGAGCTCCGGACCTCTACGTTACCCTTCACCAGGCGAGAAAAGCCCAATTCCTCGCCATCATTTTTAACAAACAAGAACAATCAGCAGCAGTGGGGCGCTCGGCGACGAAGGAAAGAAAATCTGTTTCCAGTTGCGACTCGTCGGAATTCCTCTGAGCTACCCATTTCTCATTTCTTCGTTACCCAACCTGGGAAGCTTCTGATTTTCGAGTAAAGTGCACCAATTTTGCGACTTCCTGATTCAGAGGTATCAAAATTGGGTTTGTTTGGTTTTCCTTCTTCATCTATTTCGGAGGATTGATTGGTTCTGATGTTTGTTGTGCTTGACCCTGCAGTTTGTTGATTGCAGCGAGAAGGAATGGGGAGTCCAGTTGCAGTGAAGAAAGTACTGCTGACTTCCAATGGCGACGAGGTTTCCCAGAGTATCGCCTTCCAGTTAGCTAAACATGGTTGCAGGTAAAGCATATGGGTGTTTGAAATGGACTAGGCATTTGAAAGGACCGTTTTGACAGAACAGAATTATCAATTACAAGAGTGGGGTTCTAACTTCTAACTTCAAATCCGCGTTAGAGTGAAATGATTCTGCCAAGATTCAGCTTTTTCCGAATTAAAATATAAACAGCAGTTTTACAGTTGGCTCTTGTTTGCTAGAGATTCTGATTCTTTCATTCTTTAATCGCTTGTTTGATCATGGATTAGGTTGGTTTTGATGGGGGATGAGAGCTGTCTAAGGCGTGTGAGTGAGAAGATAATGAGCTCCATCAATGGTGCTGCCATAGTAGAAGTGGTGGGGATGGATATGGAAGATGAAAGAGAGGAAGTTTTTAAAGAAGCTGTGGGGAAGGCTTGTGGGATTCTGGGGAATCTGGATGCTTTTGTCCATTGCTATTTCTATGAAGGTAATAATAAAATTTTGAACCTTATTCTTGTACTTGTTTTGATGTGGATTGAAAGTGGTGGGAAAAAGGGGCAGTGGACTTTTTCCTCTAAAACAAACGTTAAAAGAGCTTTTTAATCCAAACAGTAAAATCAGTGTGAAATGATAACCATTGATGCAGTTCAAATTGGGACTGGAGAATCTGGATTTTCCATCACAGCCCAAAAGGACCATTCAACCAAAATTTTGGCCTGGACTGGGATGGAACAGTAATGGCAATTGACTAATGGTGTCTGGCATGTTGGATACATTTGGGCCTTTTCCAAATGAAGTACCTGGGTCTGCAGTATTTTCTTGATAAATTTCCTAAAGACAGTGACTTTCATTTGGTTTTTTAGGTAGAAATTGCCTCTGCTATTAGTCCTTGTAGATGTTTGCATTGCATCAAAGTCAGAATTTATTGCTTCTTGCCTTGTTTGACAAGTTGTGTTGGTCCCTCATGTACCAAACCCTTGCTTCCGTAACTACTTGGAAGATGAAAACAATACTTCCCTGAATTGCTATGTCTAGAACCTAGTTGGTCCCAGAAATCATTCAAAATGGCAAGCTTCAGTTCTTTCTTAAGTTGATGGAAACCAACCTCTATGAAGGATTCCATGATCGCGAACCGGTCTTACCTAGGAACACAAATCCCAAGTTTGTCTATCGAATTTTATCAGTGCTACATGATCTTGTTCATAGGGACCCAGTATGGAGCGTTCTGTTAAGACATGAATGTTTGGAGTCCATAATATGCACTTTCTAGCTACCTTTTCAATTCTAAAATTCTCTGTTACGATTCGGATGGAGGAATCTGCTGCTAATTGGACTGGCTATGAATTGCAGGAAAGATGCAGAACCTTCTGCAGTTCCCAGAGAGCGAGTTCAAGAAGACAGTCAAGATAAACTTCATGGCTCCATGGTTTCTGCTAAAGGCTGTTGGAAGTAGAATGCGAGATCATAACACAGGAGGTTCTGTCATCTTCCTGACCTCACTAAATGGTGCAGAAAGAGGAATCTATCCAGGAGCTGCAGCATACGGTTCATGTTCTGCTGGAATTCAGCAATTAGTTAGGGTAAGTTAATATATAATGTTTCACATGGTTGGTGAATTTTTAAGTAGAGATGTTCGCTTCTCATGTCTTCGGAAGATGATCTTATTTCATGGATAGTCCATTAACTAAGGTCTTCCTGTTAACTTAGACCTGAAGGTTCTGCATTGGATACATTTGTGTATCTCTTCATGGTGCTAGTACTTGATGTGAATTCGGGATTCAGTCTCAAGTGCCAAGGTTGAGTTCTTTGTTGCCCTAATATATAGTTGTAAACAGTGAAGATCTAAGGGAACTCTAAATACTTGCACCCTAGGAGAATCATATAATGATTGATTGACAAAGCTGTAGCAGTTATCCTATACCTCAAGATCTGCAATGGCTTCATCTGTGCATCTCTTTTCATGTGCTATTGCGTTATATGAATTGGGGCTCTGATACCAACTGCAACTTTCAAGAGTTAATAATGTTACTATACATCATATAACAACTTCAAACCAACTAGCATGATGTTAACCTCTACTCACCCATCACATCTTCTCATTGAACCTTTTCTGGTCTGCAGAATTCAGCCATGGAAATTGGGAAGCACAAGATTCGAGTCAACGCGATTGCACGAGGCCTGCATCTGCAGGACGAGTTCCCCAAATCAGTAGGAAAAGACAGAGCAGAGAAGCTTGTTGGCGAAGTAGTACCTCTCCAGAGATGGCTAGATGCCCAAAATGATCTACCATCAACTGTCATGTATCTAATCAGCGACGGCTCTCGTTACATGACCGGAACAACCATATTCGTTGATGGAGGCCAGTCCCTGTCGAGGCCCCGTCTGAGATCCTTCATGTAGTTCAAAATTGCTTGGAGAAGGCTTATAGTAGTAATTTCTCTTGAAATTCTTTCATAGGATAAAAGAAGAAAAGGAAAGAAAGGAACGAGTAGTAATGTTATCTTCAATCTGTTATTTGTAAGTAAAAGGGTCAACATTCTGATAATTTGTTCAATGAGAAGCAGAAATCTGCATACCTGTAGCTGAATCAATGGCTTGCTCGGGCTGAAAGGTCACTACTTTGAAACGATGGATCACGACTAGCTGCATCACAGCAGGCAGCAATCAAGCACACGTGGTTATGATAAAATTTCGTTCTAGAAAGAAATAAATAGATCATTCATTGGAACAAACATAACAAAGAATTACTTAATCTCTGTTCAACGATGGCAGGCTGCGACTGTGTTGGAATTCAAACTCCAAATCTATAATATTTCTAGCTTCACGATGTTTTTCCAATTGGGTTGGACTAGGAACAGGATCCACTTCTAGGCTATACGGTTTCTTCGGTTGACAAGTAATCAATCATTCAAAGGTAAGAAGCTCCTTCCTTTCTATTAGTTGTGTGGATAAGCAGAGTGCCCTGTTTTTCTCTTCAGAGGAAACGAAGCAACTGTGGCGGACGTCGGAGAGGAACCCCGTCCGGTGTCCGGTAATCCAGTATTTTCTTCGGATCATGAAATAATACTGTTTCCAGCAGCTTCGGCGAGTAAGTAAATCGATTACCCACTAATCTTTATCGGATAAAAGAATCAGAATTGGTCGGGGAAGGATTTTTCTTCCGATCTCTCTCGCTCCGTCGTGTGATAAAGGAAATTGCAGAGGCTCAGGGAATTTATGGCTGGGCAAGGAAGGAAAGGCCAGCGAGCTCCGGCGGCGGTTTGGGAGGTAGAGGAAAACCCCTTAACCGGTGGCCAACTCCATCACCAGCCCCCGCCGCTGCTGCTAGCCGGTAGAGGAGTACGCCAGAGGACAAATGGCGCAAGAACGAGCGACGGAGCAGCGGGAACAAGCGCGAAAAATGGGAAATACGGGTGCCCGAAACGTCGAAACGCGAAACGTTTCGAGACCTCAAAACCAAAATCGAAACGCGATAAATTGACGAGAAAGTGAAATTGACGATATACGATATGGTACAATATATCGTGATAATTTGGTGATATATTGACTTTTTTGCGATATATTGACTCGGCCTGATCGAGAACCATCTCTGCAAAAACAGGGGGCGGGAAATAACCGGGAAAAAACAGAAAACAAGCAGAGCAGCTCGCTGTTGTTGACTGACTGAGCAAAGCCTAATGAAGAGGAATCACAAAGGGGAGAGTCGAGTAGAGAGAAAGGTAACTAATTTTAATTTCCAGCATAAATATGACGCATCTCTATACGAACCCAACAAACATTGAGTAGGTAGGCTCTGTTTTTTCTTCCGGCAACGGCGACGGATTGGGGGAATTAGTTCCGGCCCGGAGGTGTAATTCTCTTTACCCACTATCACTATGAATCATCACCCGATCATGAATACGCCGTTGGTCGGCGAGAAACAGCTCTAACGACCGAGCTTGGCATGACAGGAGAACACTCTGTTCAGAGGGAGGCTCTGCCTCGGAGGATGCCTGTGAGAACACTCTGTTGCACGGCTCAATTCCGTCTGCAGACAGTGGAAGGTCTATCATTGAGAGACCCTTTCTGTGGCTCCTATTCATTCTCATTAAACTACAGCAACAATCCAGCAGCTAGCTAGCAGAGGTTGTGGGGTATAAACTAGAAAGCAATTAAATGGAAAACATGTACAAGCAGAGTGTGTGTCTGTCCTCTGTGGCCAGTGAAGTAGCCACCTGTTTGAGCATTAGTTAGGCATAGTGGTGGGATTAAAGAAGAAGAAGTTTCAGCAGGTGTTTGAAAGAGATGGTATTTTAGCTAGCTATCTAGCTATAGTCAAACTCAGGACGAAACAGGGGCTGCGGCCAGCCAGCGGGCGCCTAATCTTACTATTGACCCTTTTCTACAGACATCCATCCATGACCAATTGACCATAACTCCATAAGTCGTCCTCTCTCTTTCCACCCTTCTTCATCAATCCTCGGTACCTACGTTTCCATGTATGTGTAAATAGATATGTTTGAAGAGTTTTCAAACCGAATATTCACATAAAAAATTTGAACATGCAGGTGTATCTACACATGCTACAAAAGTTGGTTAGTATGAGTACTATATATATAGATGCATGAAAATACTACATCATCCTTATGAATAGGCCAAACAAAGTCGGTCCCATCTAAGCTCGAATCGGATCAAAATCCACCCATTTGGAACCAGACTCGATATTTCTTTAATTGAAGGAAATATGAAGATTAGACTATAAACAGTGTAGTCAAATTTATGTTTGGGATATTGTGCATGATATCGATTTCATCTATTTTATTTTACATGTTGTTTAGCATTAGCAAGACAAAGTTACTTACGAAGCAAGAATTAATCGGCAAATTTGTTGCTCGTCCAACAACATATACTTTGGCAATATGGGAATCCAATAGTTGAAGATTTTAAGTTTTGATAACTCTTGGTAGAAATGTACTAGTTTTAAGGAAAGCAAAGAAAAAACCCTAACGAGACTTCTTTCTTAGTAGAAAACCCTAATGAAACAAGATATGAAATGAGGATAAATCTATTGACAAGATATATACTCTCATAAATTAAAAAATATAAATCTATTCACATGAAAATTCTTAGTGAATGAGAATGAAGACAAATTAACTGTTAATTGTATTAATGAGGATGATCTAACGGTTGAATCAATCGATTGATTTGTCATCACTAACCTAGTTATTAAATTAGTCTATCGATATATCGCTGATTCATAATAATAATAATAATAAAAATAAGGAAAGCAAGAGGGGCAGATACATGCACCACGAGGTGGAATATGAATGCAACTTCAAGGAAGTAACGTCGAGGAGCGACTGGGTGGTCATGCGGACGCAGACATGCACTACTAATAGTACACTACCAATCCAAATGTGGAGACCAAAAGAACACAGTTCGTATTAAAGGGAAAAGCTTTGCCTTTATATAATGCTATTGAGAAAGAATAAGTAGCAATCAGTCAAATCCAAATTGGTCAAAGAAAAATAGTAGGTAGGTAGTAAGGAATGGGAGGAAAATAGCTCGCTTAGAATCGAATTAGAGAGACATTAATCATGCACGTGATTTTACATGGACTAGCTATATTAAAATGATACAATGAGACTAATCTCATGTTAATTAAAATGGGGCCAGCTATATATAACGGTAACTGTTGCTAGTCCTGGCTTGATTTAAACTAAGATCAGCTTTTCTTTTGGGGCGAAAATATAAAAAGATGTAATACATCTATAGAAAGTGGATCAATATCCTATGATAATTTATGAAATTGCTCAAACGGAAAGTGATTTTTAAATGAATGTTTACTCTTTCAGATTGAGTTGGTCATGTCTAATTATGAAGGGTAATTGATGGACCTTATATATTAGTAGACTACGATGATTGACGTCCCCAAACAACTTTGTTTTGAGTTCAAATGTACAAGTTTGGTTGGGGAGGCCTTGGAATTGGAATGTAAAGGCAAATAGTATTCATCCGGTTTTGTATTGCTGCCTGGTGGTAATGCTTCCATGCTTTCTGTTCTATATTTGTTTAGAGGAACAAAATATAGTGCGATTCAAATATGTGGTGATATGGTGAATAACCAACTCAATTAGATAAATGTGGTGGCATTGTATTAATCTTACGAAAGAACATAATACAACAATTAGGCATGTGCTATTGACTTGCCCATATTACTGATTAATGTATTACTTAATCTTAATTAGGCAGATTAATCGTCTCCAATGAAAACAAGGAGGCTAATCAATGGGAGTACTAGTCGTTTTTTGTTTTTGTCATTTTCTTGCCCATATATATTCTTTTAACCCGAGAGCTAGCGGTCAAATTCATAATCATGAAGCCGCCTCTTTTTTCACCTTCCACGTCTCTCTCCAGAAAATCAATCCGCTGATGAAGGCAACAAGGCCATTTTCCCTTATCACAAGACTATTTGATTAGGAGAATAACATGTCATGTGTGATTATAATATTCCTCAGTTACCAGCCGCTTACGACACCTTCCATTCCATTCCCCCACCACTATATATATTTACACACACGCACATCTTCGTTTTCCCACTTCTACTTTCATTTTCTCAGCTCCCAAACATCTTTAATTTATTTCCCTCATGGAAAAGTTTCAGATGTTGTTCCCTTCCTCCTCCTCCTCTTCTTCAGCTCACCATCAGTACTACGATGATGATCATCATCACAATAGTATCAACTTCTTATCATCATCGTCGTCACCACCATCATCCACGTCAATGAATGATGGTCCATCTATGATGACCATGGGGTCGAGCGCAGCAGATCATGATTACCATCATCATCAGATCAGTACTAATAACGATGATGATCATCATCAGGAGCAGGTTGTTACGGTGGCCATGGGGCCTGGAGCAGCAGATCAAGGAGATGGAGGGAAGAAGAAGAAGGGAGAGAAGAAGGTGAAGAAGCCTAGATATGCTTTCCAGACGAGGAGTCAAGTCGATATCCTTGACGATGGCTATCGATGGAGGAAGTATGGCCAAAAAGCTGTCAAGAACAACAAGTTCCCAAGGTACTAGTCTTAATTCCTTTGTAACGTTTTACTTCTCGATCCATGGCTTTCGATTATAAGTTATAACATAGTACTGATCTATAGCTAGGTAGCTATAATTTATTCTGAAACTTGATAAGATCATAAGAACACAGAAATTATTCAATGCAATTTAGCCTTAGTCAATCTATGACTTTGATGAAATCACATGAATGGAGAAGTTATTCATTTGGAGGACTATTCAACGTAACTTAAGTTAATTGGTTTAAACAATATTAAATATGAGACACAATTTAATTTAAATTTGATAAGATCTAACATATAACGATAAGAAACACAGTTTCTTGTGATAAGTAACGGTCTTCAATGAGCATTAGTGAAGCTAGGTTGAAATCAGGAGAGGTGATAGCCCTCGTCAACATTGAAAGTATAGGTAAACTTACATGTAAAATTCGTATAAGACTTAGAATGTAGAGTAGTCGCCTAATAAGTAAGACCTTACCTTCTTCTCCTAAAACTAACATGATTCAAATTAGTTCTTCTCATTCAGATTCCTGAAATGAGAAACTTTTAGTTGATCTGTATATTGATTTTCCCGATCTTTCATTCGTATAAAAAAATTCATGAATATATAAAGTCTTCTCATGAATAGCAACTTAGGGAATCAGATCAACTCTCGCGTCAATGTTCAATGCAACTGTTAAGTGAGATTATAAGGGTCGTTGGTGCAGAACAAACGAAGACAAACTCTTCCTACGCCACTTAGTTAGACTGAGAGATCTGTTCTTTCTCATATATTGTATATCTTATTGAACACTTGCTCTATTGTGATCACTATTAATTAGCTATAAGTAGTAAGTGTATCAAATGGTTAGTAATAGTAAAATATTATTAAGCAGATAATTAATAGTAACCCCAAGAGATTTGGCGGGCGGATAGCTAGATACTCTGTATATATCTTATTTAGAGAATTAAGTTAAGTTGATGGGGAATTAAACTAAACTAATCAACATGGGTATAAGATCTAGAATTCACATGGGAATTAATGATTGATTAAGTATCATTAATGACAGTCGAGGGTGATTAGTCTCTATCGGTGGGTGGTTGGATCATGAAAAACATGAGCCCATATATAAAATACATAAAGATTCCCTCCCAGCCTACTTTTGTAGAAGACAGCAAATTGGCTACTTACATGCATGCATTGATCATTTTGATGTGTGAGTGTTTAAGCTACATACAAGTACATATGAGTTCTAACAAAGTAAAACGTTCCAACAAGATTATTAAGTGAGTTATTGTTAAGAATCGGGTATTAATTATCTTCAATAAAAGATTTATATTTGAATCCCGATAATTCCAATGTTAAGTGGTGATGATAAATGATGTACAATTGATTAGTTATTGGTGACACAAGATAAATATTAGATATCTAAAGTTGATTTTCAAGTCTTCAAGCAATTAAATATGCTTTGTGACGCTATCCATATATATACAAAAGCAATGGAGAGTGAATGGGCTGTAAAGTTGAGCCCAATGGATTTGAACAATGGTTGGGGAGGGGACCAAAGACTCAATAGCTATTGATACAAATGTATTTCTGAGCCACTAATACAAAGTGATCGAGTTTGCGAATTCCATATTAATCTGAGCTAAATGAAGCACACTTCATACATTATTGTACTTATATGATGTCAAGTATCTGTCTCCACTACGATAAACACATTATAGTCACGAGAAAAATGCTTGATACAATTCAAAATCATTGATAAAGTGAACTAGCTAGCTAGGTAGCATGTGTGTGTCTATGATAGCATAGCATGATCAAGTTCTAATTGACATATAACATATAATGAAATAAATGTGGGTGCAGGAGCTATTACAGATGCACGTACCAAGGCTGCAATGTGAAGAAGCAAGTTCAAAGGCTGACCAAAGATGAAGGAGTAGTGGTCACAACTTATGAAGGCGCTCACACCCACCCCATTGAGAGGCCTAGTGATAACTTTGAGCACATCTTGAACCAAATGCAAATCTACACTCCCTTTTAATTGATGATTATTATTATCAATACACTTCAATTTTCTAATTAATCACTCAATAGACATATGTTCTTTATATCATTATATAAACATAATATTTATTAGTTATACCTACAACTAGCTTTTTTTTCATTTTACCAATTAATTATTATGTAATTTGATACCATGTACATATTTTTTTTATGTATCAGCCTATCATCACAATGGGTATATTATTAAGTATATGGGAAAAAAGTGCACCATTAATCTTTATAAAATCTTTATATAACATAATATTTATTAGTTATACCTACAACTAGCTTTTTTTCATTTTTACCAATTAATTATTATGTAATTTGATACCATGTACATATTTTTTTTATGTATCAGCCTATCATCACAATGGGTATATTTTAAGTATATGGGAAAAAAGTGCACCCTTAATCTTTATAAAATCTTCAAAATTATTAAAAATAGTTATAATGGAGACAACATTTTTCATAGTAAACCAAAAAGAAAAAGAGAAGATGAGGTTAGAGAGTCGAAGAGAGTGTCAAGAACTAGTTGGTTTTAATAACTCAACTTATCATAATTATATATAAATATGTATATTGTAAAAGAAAACACACGTTTGTAAATAAGATGAGAGTCATATCCATATTCAGAAAGGATAAACCTAGTAGTGGGCAATGGCGGATTAGGGTGGGTGGCGGATAGTGGGTTAACTCGAAAAGTAATTTTCAACTAACCTTTAAGCAAGTAGACTAACATTTATAATAAGTTCCTCATAGAATCAAATTCTTATAAATCTTCGTCATTTAAATGCACTCCAGGAAGAGGTCCATACTCATAATCCCTCACGCTGAACCAGTTGATAAAATTACTCAAAAGGGGTTGGAGGAGAGCCAACAAATAAGCCTAAGAAAAAATGCAGAACAAGCCTACAAGTTGAGCTTGAAGAAGTTTGGAGTATATTTGACTTTCGAAGAGCGCCAATGCATGAATCGAAGTTCAACTTGAAACTCAACACAACTTTTATTTCTTAACCGAACAAAAGAGTATAATTCATTAATTTCTGGCTGGAGCATTAGAATGAATATACCTAATGATTGAGCATTACAATTTACAAGGAAAAAGTGAGACCAAAATTCAATGAACTAAGTATATACTAATGCTATCTCAACTAATTGATAAAGTTTCGAACATGAATTATTTAATTGTGGCTTAACTAGAATCCCGAGAGGGCTAACTAGACATTGCAAGTTTCCTTCTTGCAGTTGAGACTCACTATTGCTTCTGGCTAGCTATCGACATATGTCATGAACATAACAATAGACAACAGAAAACTGGTATGTTGAAATATACTGCTACTAACCACTGTATATATCATTGATAATGAGGCACAAAGTATAAAGCTGGTATGTTAATAGCTAGTAATCGAATCTCCACTAATGCCATAAACATATAGACATATCAATATACGAGATCCTGAATAGGCATCTGTTCGGCATCACACACAAAATTGGTTCTTGTGTACCATCTACATAAGAACATAGAGCTCACCTACTCGAGCTCACCTGAGGCCTCCTTGAAGAAGAACCTCCTATACAAAGAATGAAAGAACAAGAGACTGTCTCTTCTATAGCATTGTTCTTCTATTGTATGTACCATTGTTTTTCGTATCGTATGTACTCTTACTCTTGTCGACGTTCTTATACACTGGGGACGACTGTGTTGATGCTGGTGAAAGAATGGGCATGGGTTGGTTCTGTCGGTGATGGTGGTGAAGCAAATACGTCTCTGGACAACTGTGACAGTTGTTGTGGTGGTGGTCATGACAGTGATGCTGGGTGAAGGATTTTCTATCTTTGTACTGCTTAAACTTGTTGTCGATGTAAATACAAAGGTACTCTGTTCCTGAAACAAATACAAAATCATGGAGGAAGTGGACTAGCTACCTAGCACATGTGTGTATATGATCTCATTGTGTGATCTTGTTCCCAATTGACATATAACATATATAGAACTAAACGTGAGTGCATGGGCTATTACAGGTGTACGTATCAAGGCTGCAATGTGAAAAAGCCTGTTCAAAGGCTAACTGATGAAGGAGTAGTGGTCACAACTTATGAAGGCGCTCACAACCACCCTATTGAGAGGTCTACCGATAACTTTGAGCACATCTTGAACCAGATCCGAATCTACACTCCCTTTTAATTGATTTTTATTTTATTTTATGAATATACTCCTTTTTTAATTAATCAATAAAGATATATATTTTCTTTAAATTATTATTTAAACACAATATTTATTAGTTATGCTTACAACTCCCTTTTATTTTCATTTTGACCAAATTGATTAGTGTGTAGTTTATTAGGATATACATGTTTTGATGTATCTGCATATAATCACAATGGGTAAATGATTAAGTATATGTAAGAAGAAAATAGTAAAGAATAGGATCTATAATCTTTTTAAAATATTTGAATTCAGTATACCTCGTCTATTTTATTTCTTAACAAAAAAAAAACATAGTATAATTAGTTTCTAGACTGGAGACATTATCTGATTATCATCAATCTAAACACTATATATACACCTTCCATATATCTGCCAGCATCTGCATCCTCTTCTCATATTCTTCCTTAGAGGGTGATGATGATGCATCATTCCCATAATTATCCAACCATTATGAAGCTGCTCTCAGTTCAATCTCCACACTAGTCTTGTCATGTTAATCTCAATTGATATTAATAATATAATCACTTGTTGCGAGCGGCCTTGACATCGAATGTGTATATGTCTAATCAATTCTTCGCTTCAACACGCTCGTTGATTTTATTGGCTTCCTCAGCCATCTGTTCTGTCTCTTTTATCATCCTCTCAATCTCTTCCACCGTTAGATTTCCTTTGTAGTTATAATAAGTAATAAACATAAATTAAAATTTCTCCGTCGCATTGTTCTTGCATGTTAAGTTGAGTACTACGTCTGCATCAAACTCGAATGCAATCTCAATTGTAGCAACACATATGCACATAATATATTATTATGAGAAACTAGACTTCTTTGTAAGTAACAACTAAAATTTCCAATTATTCAGTGCACGCTTATACTGTTGGTTCACCATGTGCATACCCTGACTATAGACTCATATACATAGTAAGTAGGATTATTTGCTAAAAAATATCGTTACGGTATATGCTCCTACAATAGGGAACGTTGGAGAGAGTACTCCAAAGATGTCAACATGTGTTGCTAATCGGCATGTAGGCAAAAAAAAAAAAAAAAAAAAACTCAGATGTTAAGTGGTGATCATAAACTCATATATAATAGAGTTATTGGAAACTAAAGGGTTGTTTGGAGGTTGGGATTCTCCAAATTGAAGTATTTAATCAATTTGTGTATTGTAATTTGATGTATTGATTAAATGTATGAATTTGAAAAATACCTTGATTGGAGGTTTACATTGTGCTTTGTTATAAATGAAAGGGTTAATATTTTCGTATGGCCTGAACTTTGACCAAAATAAACATCCTGGCCCGAACTATACACCAAAATAAACAATTTGGCCAGATCCGACTTTTGACCGTTAACTTGGACGGTCAAACGCATTGACCGTTAGTCAACGCACCATGTCACTGCCAAGTCAACATAAAATATTTTAAATAATTCACAATTTTCACACATTCCCTAATTTGAAATTATTATAAATTAAAAAAAATCATATAATACCTTAGTTAAACCAAAAATAAAAAAACGAAAAAATTAAATATTTATCAGATCTTCCAACTTGGCAGTGACGTGGCGCGTTGACCGTTAGTCAACGCGTTTGACCGTCCAAGTTAATGGTCAAACATCGGGTTTGGCCAAATTGTTTATTTTGGTGTATAGTTCGGGCCAGGATGTTATAGATCGAAAAGATTTGTCAGGATGTTTATTTTGGTCAAAGTTCAAGCCATACGAAAATAGTAACCCTAAATTAAAAAGTAGAGGGTAGACAATCCCTTGGTCACAATCCCAGAAAAATGTAATACATGTATTTTGTCACAAATTTAACCGGAAAATGACTTAATCTTGACATTACATGCATTGGCTAAATACATCGCTTGAAATCCCAATCTCCAAACGACGACATCTGGACATAAGATAAGTAATTGTAACAACTATTATATCTCTCCAATTTGTTATAAACTTTATATGTACTTTCGATAACTACACAAAGTGACTAATTTGCGAATTCTACAACTTGAAACTCATCAAAACTTTTATTTATTAACCAAACAACAAAGTATAATTAATTATTTTCTGGCTGGAGCATCAACATGAACATAACCTAATGAGTGAGCATTACAAGGCAAAAATGAGACCAAAATTTGACGAATTTAATATACGCTATCTCAATTAATCGATAAAACTTGGAATAAGAACTATTTAACAGTGGCTTAACTAGAATCCTGGGAGGGCTAACTAGACATCGCAAGCTTCCTTCTTGCAGTTGCAACTCACCGTTGCTTACTTCTTCTCTTCCTTGGGAGTTTCTTTATGAGGAACCTTTGTTTCTACTTCCTTTGGTGTTGCCTTCTCAGTCCTGAAAATAACGCAAATACCATGCCATTAGCCTCTCGGATCATAAGTAGATCACATCAAGAACTGCAAATTGAGTGACTCAATACTCCAAATGATCGATTGGACAAGCTAAAAGAACAGCAAAGCAGAGATATGATCTCCCCATGTGTACTATTCCTATGGATTAAACAATCATGTGAGCAACACCATAACAGTAGGAGGTAGCATAAGAAATACGAAAGGTTCAGACGAAGTAATCTATTGGAGTTTCGCTGCATGATGGTTTACTACCTAAAGCTTTGATAAGACCGACAACAGCCTAAAAGTGTGTTAAGAACCTTCATTACAACAAAATTAAATAGCACAAGCTAGATAACCAGTCATTTGGTCGCCAAAAGAGTAGAGTATTTAAAGGCACTTGGACTATGCTTGTAGAAGTCACTACTAGAGAGTCGTTACGAGTAATTGACTATACGCAAATCACAAAGCATTAAGAGGAATAAAAACTACAAAGCAATGAACAAATATTTCAGATTTTCAAACTGCTATTCTTCCCTTCTCATTCAAGTATGAGTGACTAAGTAGCCCTATTATGCCTTCTGTTCTCACCATTTCTTCCCTAAAACAAAGGCACTTCTGTCCTGACCACCAGGAAACCAGAATCGCAGAGCAAGTGATTTTCAGGAAGGTATAACTTGGAAGCTGGACCTCAAAAGGGTACCAAATCACCTAAGAAAAAGTGAGGTCATGTACCCACTTCTAACTCGGCAAAAGGGGGCAAAACACAAGAGACTGCCTTAATACAAATGCCTACTTCTTTTCCATCTTCTCTGAGGTCTAGACCGTACAACAGCAATCCAAAAAGTGGGAAAAGGGAAAATCCGCAGCATAAATATGTTCATAACATAGACGAAACATAACTACAAGGTCATCCTATACTATGCAAAAGGGTTCTCCAGTATCGAGAATATACTGACTACAGTAACCACAAACTCCAGGTAAATTATCAAACAACTATAGTTCACAAGCAGACATGCATATCCGACTCTCAACTAGGAAGAAAGCAGCACAGTGGTAGCACCAAATGTTACTTGCTAGCTCCCCACCACATATCTTCATGAAATTCCGAATCATAAAAGCGATTAAGAACAAAGCTCTTCCAAATCTGTACCAGTCCAGAACCCACCCAATCAAACCGCTACACGTTTATTGAACTATCGTTATCTCTTTACCAAAACCGATTTTCTCAAGGAGAGAAACTGGAAGCAAAAGAGATTCACATTCAGAAGTTGGATTCTGTTCGTCAATAGAATCGAAGCTCAAACAAATTACGCGGGAAATAGAACTTTTACCCACCGCAAAATAAATAGACTTACTTGGAAGCGGCGGCTGATTCTTCTTCGAGCCAGGTGCGGATGTGCTTGACGTTGCGGCGGAGAATGACGGCGGACTGCTTGACGTCGCTCCTCAGCAGGAGAACCACCGCGCTGACGCCGGCGATAGTGAGGATGAAATTAGTCAACCCCATGTTAATCCCGCCTCAGAGAAACTATCTACCACTGGTTTGCCGCTAGCCGATCGAATGGTCTCTTGAGTATTGGCAATGGTGGAAGAGAGCTAGGGTTTTACGGAAGGTTTTTGTTGGCAGGCAGACGAATTTTGCAGCTTGGGGAAGAAACTGCCTAGTCAAAAAAAAAAAAATGCCCCCTAATCCCTTTCCGTTGGTCTTTCGGATCAAAATTCAGAAGCCTCATTGGTTTGTCCACTGATGGGCCAAAAATGAAGACAACGGACATGTCGGGCCTTTGGGCATGGACTCAGTTTTGTTTCGCTGGGCCGAAAATACGATCTAAAAAATATGTGTTTTTTTATCTTGATTGTCGATTTCATTTAATTTATGGTGATGTATCGGTAGTAAAATATTGTATATGGAACGTTAGAATGCAGAACTATTTTAGAATAAGTATATAAAAAAAGAGATAATGTGTGCTTTTTAGTTCTCACTTTGTGTTTGTTTTGGGTTACTTCATTACAAAGAAATATTACATGATATTCACGACATATGTAGTAATCACTGTTTTGCATGAACACCTCTTTCTCTAAAAATTCATCAATTATTCTAGAGCCAACTGAAGTTTCATATTTCTATAGTGAGCTTATCAAAAGAAGTGTTGTTAACTTGATATGCTTTATATATACCTTATCTTTCTTCTTTACGGACACCTCTCTGCCTAGAAAACCAACGAGTAATGTACATCTGATTGAAGACTCATGATTCTGAAGTAAAATTTTCAAATAGCTCAATACTAGTGTATTTGAAATTACTTCATCATGATATACTTTAAATTAACAAATTTTGATTAAATCGGTATAGTATCAAAGTGATTCATAACAACGTAAAATAAAAAACGCTCCTTCAGTCCTTGTATAACACACTGTCACAAATGAAACCCTTCGGCCTTCACCCTTCACCCTTCACATAAGATAACATGATTGTAGGAGTGAGGCAACCATGCAGATGCAAGATAAAAAGCTACTTGAAGGCATTGGTAGTGTGGAATTGGAAATCCAATTCTCTTCAAAGTTTTCCCTTTTTTATTCTCTCTTCCTTGTTTTTTCAAGTCCCTCGTCCCAATGGGAAAAGATTCGTAGATTGGTGTCTCATGCAAGAAGAATCCCCACGATAACAAGTTAACAACAAAAAGTAGCTTTGACAAAAATTGGAGACAGGCATTTTGGTGGATACGTATCCAAATGGGGTCAGCAGAATTTTCCCAAACATAAAGACTTCTCTTCCCGTTTGTCTTTGGTAGAAAAGGGGAAAGACCTTCAACGAATAACTTCCTTTAAAGGATCTTAGCTAGCCTCCTCGATGATGAAGCTTAACCAATATGAAGTGGGATTTGGACTTCAAAAGTAAGCAATTTGAATGTATCTTGTTCTTAGTTGGAAGTGGAATGGTCTTAAGCAATACGCAAAATGTACAAATGATGTCACATATATACCTTTGACGATGATCGAACTCTCTGATTGTAGAACTTTTGTGAATAGATAAGCATTTAATGTGATGTGACATCTATATTAGATGTGATATTCTAGATCAATACCATTACTTCTAGTTAGATTGGTAACATTAGCTATTTTTGGTCAACCGTTATACTAGGGTAACTAAATTATAAACATCTTGTGACAAGAAATGAAAAATCATAGATAAATTAATTAGTTGATAAAATGAGATAAATAACCATAATTATTATTTTTTGCTATATTTGTGAATAAAATTAGAAGCCATCATTGTACATGTATGATCAAATACTTTACTCTCACTTGTCGCCTGTCAGATAAGTTATCGAACTTTTTTTGCTAATTTGGCTTGAATCACGAATGATAACAAACTAATGAAATCAAATAAAAAAACATATTTCAGCATACTAATAAGATTATGTGGAGAAAATGGAAGTAGCTCGAAGGATATGCTCGCACCAGCAAGAGGGATCAATGTAGATACTACTAGATAGAATATGTAGAAAATAAAGGGTATGAAAAAGAGGAGGGACAATAATTCAGGCGAATGGGATAGGAATTGAAAGGGAATAAAGAGAAACAAACAAACAATACACCATGTGGTGGTTTCGAATAGGACGAGACGTACAGGTGGAATATTTTGTCCAATTTACTACATTTGCAGTGATGCCGAGGATAATTTGGTTGGAATCTCTCTCGTTTTCGTCTTCTATTGAAGAATACTATTTGCATAGGTATTCATATTACTTTGTATTTTGAAAATTTGTTATCGTGATTTAGCTCGATGTAGTTTAATTTATGTGTACGTGTATAACCAATGATCGGTACAAGATTTATTTTAAACGAATAGTATCGATAGTTCTGTTAACATCCCAATTTTTTACCGTGCGAAGTTTCAAATTCATACTCGATTGATTTTGATACGAGAAGTATGTACAAGATCGTATAAAATTAATTTCTACACATATTCTAAGTTTCTAACCAATTGAGTTATTGTATAATTTTACAGTGTGGAGCTTCAAACTCATACTCGATTTTTATTTATTTATTAAATGGATGCAACTACACCCTCCTTTCATTCAAACTCATGCTCGGTTTATTTGATAAGAGAAACATATAAAAAAAGACTGTATAAAATTCATTTTTGCACCTATTCTATGTTTCCGACTGCTTGAATTATTGGGTAAAACCACCTAGCAGCCTCAACACTATTTCGTTTGTACCAAAATATGGGTGTTGTAAGTAAATAAATGTACTAATTACAAGTTTGGACAAAATATATAAGTTACATGACCCAACCAACTGGCACAAAAAGAGAGCATTTGTGAGGAAAAAGTGCAATATTCTTATATATCCACTATTTCCAACGGTTATAACAGTGGTTTAGTATTGCGCTTGGAAATAAAAGTAAAAAAAAAAATGCACACCAACTTTGAAAAAACACAACTTCGATGACAATTTTGGTTCAGAGTAATTTGCATGTTAAGTCGACAAACATTATAGTTTGAAAGGGTTCTGATCGTTTGATAAGATGCACATGTTTCTTTGTCAATTTCAAATGAATTTTGACATGCATTAACTTAACGTGTTTAAACTTTTGAAATTATTCTCAAACGATGATTACCTCAACCGATTTGGTGCTCGATCATATATCAAGCTGAGTTAAGAAAAAATTTGACGAAATACTCAAATTGTTGCAGGTTTCAAATCAACTCAAAAATAAATATTGATCCAACATAATGATAGATTAATATAAGATCGGCTCTAAATTTCTCTTAATTACTCAAATCAAGAATCCGAAATAACTGTATATATAGACAAATATGTTACGAAACCACTTATAGAAATGTCTTTTTTATACATTGGAATATATTATAACCATCCACATCATCTCCCTTCTATACTAAACTTAGACGTATTGCTTTTTAGATATTTACGACGTACGTCGGCCATATACTCGTGTATATATAGGGCACTCAGCATCCCCTGTTGATCCTATCTTCCCAACAACACAAACAACCACACACACTCCACAACTTATAACCAAAAAAAGGGAAAAAGTACTTCCCAACAAAAGTTGAGTGATAAGGTAAACTAAATACTATCATCAAATGGAGACTAACGGCCGCAAGAGAAAAGGGTTCATGAAGAACAAATTGATGCCATTCTACAAATCACCGGCGTCGGCGAATCCGCCGCCGAGCCAGCAGCCTAACCCCAGAAACAACGTGCAGTACTACAGCCAGTCCACTACAACAACAACAACAACTATTTCTCCTTCATCGGCGGTACTACTCCCTCACAACACGGTGTCGTTTCAGGCCGCGGCTGTGGAAGTGAAATTGCCAAGGCGGCAGCAGCAACAGGTTGATCATTGTCCCAGCAAGTTCTTTGGGGTGGTTGGGGATTGCAGAATAGACACCAAAGCTTCTACTTATATCTCTGCCGTTCAGGAGCGGTTCAAGCTGGAGCGGCTCGACCCGGACCGAGTCGTGATCATCGATCAAGCCTCATGATGATCGTGAACCCACGCTATAGCTCGTTATATATATGATGTCATGTAGTAGCTTATTAATTTCGTTGAAATGCATGCACGAGTTGATGGATTGTCTCGGACAACGATCATATCATTCAAATGGAAGCATCCACTCGAGTGTTTTCGAGATGGGCCATTTGGACTAACCTCGACCGAATCGATATGAAGTTCAGAAGCTCTAAAAGAAGTGACTGTTTAACGATTTAATTTGATCTGTATTTGGTTCAGACAATTCCTGGCTATCTATTTATACTTAACCAGCATGTACTAAACAATGGTGTTTAAAGACCAATAATAACCTTTTAGTTTTAATCCATTACTGACTGACACTGTGACACAGACTCCAGTACCTAGCCTATTTGGCCCATGGCCCATTCCCCTCTGACTCACGCTCTGCGAGTGTGACCGTATCACTTTTGTGGCTATGAGCTATCCAATTGTAATAAAACTGTGGGCTTTCAATTGTGGCTTTCAATTGTAATAAAACTGTGTACTATTATTGAAGTATTAAAAATATATGATGTATTTGGTAATGTTATATGCAATGCAGTCAAAATAGCGTTTTAAAGTTTAAAAACTAACTCTTTTATGTTTTCAGGTCATCGAAACGCTTCTATGTAAGATCACAGTTCTTATAGCTAATATAGTTAAAAACGCGTTTTAAAGCTTAAAAACTTACAATTTTACGCTTCCAGATCACTAAAACGCTTCAACAAAGAAACACGCTTTTGACTACATTGGTTATATATGTATGTAATGGAAATCGTGTATGTCATGTGTATAAAGTTGTTATGTGATCAATTAAAAGTTTTTTATTGTAGATAGTGTAGTTTAAATAGCGATGCATCGGAGGCCGCAGTTGGTATAAATCAATTAGAAAAAGCTGTAACCAACCGGCTTTAGCCCGCCAAACAAACCAATCCTCGACGACCCGAGGAGTGGCCTAACCATAATAGCTTAATGCCGCCTCAAGTCTTTACTGTTGGGCTCAAAACATCTAAGAGCCCATCGCTAGCACGTCGGCCCAATTTCAGCCAATAAGCGTTATCTAATTGATTGTGGAACAACTTATCTGCTCCAGATAGGAAGTTTGGTCACTATTTCCAATTTTATGATTGTGGAATAGTTTAAGTTCATTTAGACAAACAAATTTAAGCGGCCGAATTGTGTTTAAGTTCATCAAGTGAAAACATCTAATTGATTTTAATGTTTGGAATATAATGGATAATTTATATTGACGGAATTTATATGCACCTGCCGCCTTAAGTCTTTACTGTTGGGCTCAAAACATGTAAGAGCCCATCGCTAGCAGGTCGGCCCAGTTTCAGCCAGTAAGCGTCATCTGCTCCAGAGAGGAAATTTGGTCACTATTTCCAATTTTATGGTTGTGGAATGGTTTAGGGTCGTTCAGACAAACAAATTTAAGCGGCTGAATTGTGTTTAAGTTCATCAAGTGAAAAAATTTAATTGATTTTAATGTTTGGAATAAAATAGAGAATTTAAAAAATTGATGGAGTTATGCAATTTTCAACATTTCAATCCTCTTTTAATGTGGTGGATTTGTCAATCTATCGTTGGATGGACTGGACAAAACGAACACAAAATAGTTGTCTAAATTTCCTCAATGCAGCAACAATATTAATAATTTCATCCATCTAAATTTTGCTCATTTTAACGTCCTGCCATAGTTGCTTGTGCAAATAATTACTCATAACAATACTAATAACCTCCACTAAAATCACATGAATGACACCACAACATACTTATACAAATAAGGATACAAGCCATGGAAGGGACTAGGGAGGGATGGGAGAGACAACAAGGGGAAAAAAAGGCCAAACCCAACTACTAGAAATGCAAGCAGGAAATTCAAGGAGGCATAACAATAACATCAGTATCTCTTCCCCCCAAAATGTAAGTGCAGCAGGATCTCAAGTGATTGGTCTCAATAATAATGGACTGCAATCCATCCTGAGTTCTACCTTTTGGAGACCAGCTTCGATCAACCAGTGTAGATGTGGACTCCCACCGCGATGAGGAAGATGGTGATGAGACCAAAGTAGATGATGGTGTGGACCAAAATGGATATTGGGCTGGTCTGAAAGTTGCAGAGGCCGATCACCTTGCCATTCCCTGGGATCTGGCAGAGCAGCCCTGGCGTCAGTATGACGAACAGGATCGTCGCGATTAGCACCGGCCCCCAATCCGCCATCTCTTTCTTCCTCGACCGACTCAAATGATCAAAAAACCCCACCTGTAAAAATGAAATGTAGTACTGTCGGATTGACAGAGAGCGAGAGACAGAGGAGGAGGAAGAAGAATGGGTTGTCTACTGAGGTACAAATAGTGGGAGAATAAGGGAGAAGCCTGCAAAAGCCAAAAGGGGGCATATACATGGGAATGGCGATGCATTCCAAGGCAACATCAAACACTCAGGTTAGAGGAAGGACGGCAAATTTGTTTTTCTTTGGCCGAGTCAAGATATGATTAGCAGCTTAGGGTGTTCTGTTTCTTCATTTCTTTAATATATAGTAGCTTCATCTATTTGAGGAGATATTTTACTATCCGTGGTCTGCTTTCATAGATAAAATATGAGTTATCACGATTCTAGCGGTCGGTCGTTTATCGGAATTAGCATCAGGCCAACATCATAGTCGGTCCTGATCTATTCGGAACACGAGTTAACATGAGCAACAAATTTTTCTGGGTGAGTGGTTTGAGAGTTTTGATTCACTTGGTTATCTGTTTTTCTGTTTGTTCCTTCTTGATTCTTGTTGTGTCTTGAACTCCCCCCATACACATCCAGAGATGTTATTCTATTCTATTGGCATGCGACAAGTACGAAGCCCAGCTTTCATACCGAGATGTGAATGCAAGTAACGATGTCTATTAAGAATGACATAACCGAGGTTGCTGGTTTTGTCTCTTTGTTTCCATTCATCAGTCCAAACATGGCTATGGTTTGGTTTCTGGAGCTATGCTCCTAGCCTCCTACTTCCTACAGTACCACTACAACTGCAAAGTGCAAACTATGTTCTTAGTGGATCAACGAAAGCCCAACCCATTTTGACACTTCTAACCCGGAATTTAAAATGGAGCCTTGGAAGGAATCAAGGCCCGCTTCAGCTTGCCCAAGTCCAATATAATGGTTCCATAAGCTTCTACCCAAGACCACTACAATTGGCGTTCAGCTCTTCTTCTTTTGGGCTATTGCAGAAGTCGCATTTGAGCTTCCTCCGTTAAACAGAGAGTATGTGTATACAACACCCTAACCCTAAATTTCAAGTACATTATTAACATTTGTAAACCATTTACAAACGAATATGGTGTATTGCATGTCACGAATCGGAGGTGCATCATCGACGTGGCCTTGCCAGGCACAAGAGAGAGGTGTCGCACTAGAAATGATACAGGCAGAAAGACATATACAGACTAGTTTTGACTTGAAAATGAGAAGCAATTGGATTGGAGTGGAGTACAGAACAGGCTCCTTCATATACAAAAAGAACTAGAACCCTTCAAAGCTAAAGACTTTTAAGCCTGCTCACAGAAAAAAGATTCAAAATTCAAAGAGGAAACTGAGAAATCCCTACAAAATTCCAGACAATGAAGCAAATTCAGAAACTCACACCTTCCAGGACGATGAACTTTACACCTCTGCTGCTCTGCACAATTCACAAGCTGGCTTCTTTCTTTCTTTGTAGCCATATTCCCTTTAATAAAGCCACCCTTCTCCATCAATTCCTAAAGCAATCACAAAGAAGCAAAGAAGGAAAGCCAGTCTTCAAATTAACAATATCTGGTGTAATTGAGACACTAAAGTTTCATCCTTTTTCTCTTTTGCTGCTTTAAAGGAATCCCACTACAAAATCTCTCTACATACACACATATACCTTCCCCCTCCATTGTTTTTCACTCTGCTTTCACACTAAGTTTCGCATCCCCTCCACAGCCTCCTTAATCACCAAGCAAGGCGCATTACTTCTGTTCATCTCCTCAGTTCCCTACATATTTGACACAAACAGCATTGCCTCTTAAACATTTCATTATTATCTTTCCTGAAAGTGATAGAGAGAGTGAGATATACTAGAAGGGTTCAGGCAGCATTCTTCTGCAAGGTTGATTGAGAAGCAAGCAACGACGGGCATATTAGGGATCCCCAACATGGGGGGTGCGGATTGGGGACCAGTGATTGTGGCGGTGGCTTTGTTCATCCTGCTATCGCCCGGGCTCCTGTTCCAGCTACCTGCAAGAACAAGGGTGGTGGAGTTTGGGAACCTCAGCACGAGCGGGATAGCCATTCTGGTCCATGCCATCATTTACTTCTGCATCATCACCATCTTGGTAGTCGCCATTGGCATCCATGTACATATTAATTGATTAAGAAAAAACAAGTTACCTTCTCTTTTGCTCTGTAACAAGAGGTTTTATTACTTCTTCAGTTTCTTGTTATGGGCTTCTTCTTCCTTCATCTTCTGCTAAGTTATCACAGACAACAGCAATTGTCCAAAGCAACAGGCTTTTGAGTTTCCTTTTGTTTTTTTCACAAGGCAGGCCTCACAATTGGAATATAAGAATAATGTCAACTACCTCTCCTCCTCCCTCTCTGCCTCTCTTAACAATGCTCAGCCTTTTTTACCCACTCGGCAAATTTTTGGGTCTATGTGGATCTAAGATGTTCATATTTTAACTTAGTTTGGTGCTAATGGCCCTTGGCACTAGCAGATCTCATATCTCATGACCCATAAAAGTAACCTAAGAGATCTTAATTTGTGCTTGTTTCACTCTATATGCCTGCAAAAGTTTTGGCTCTAATTCTCAAATAGCTGCAGATTCAGTATTGCTCTCTCTATGCTATATTTGTCCCCACATAAACAGAAAGAACTCCTCAAGAATTGAACTAAACTGACTTCAAAAAATGATAGTTCCAAGTAACTCAAAGATCCCAACTTCAGCCTTAGTCAACCCCGAAGAGCAAGTGAAGGGAACACACTCTGATACAGAAACTGAAAAAGGAGAAACAACTGTGAGAAAGATCTCTGCATCATATTTGCTTTATTCAACTCATCAAGTATCGATCCATCCATAAATTAGAGGTTACAAACAACATAAGAAGAAACTAAAGACAGCACCCTTTTCAACTTTTTTCTACCCCCAACAAATTTATCAATAATCATACCCCAAAAAAGAGAGGAAAGCACAGATCTTTACTCAAAACCCAGAACCCCAGATGGCCAGATTTGTGTCAACCAGTATAGATGTGGACATGAACAGCCATGGTAAAGATAGCATACAGAGTGAAGAAGATGAGAGTGTGAACGGCGATCGATTTGCCATTGGTCTTCATGCTCCCAAACTCGAGCTGCCTGTTGTTTCCTGGTAGCTGGAAGAGAAGCCCTGGTGTGAGTAGCACGAATAGGACTACTCCTATCAAGATCGGGCCCCAGTCAGTCATTGCAGAGGAAAGGAAAAGGCTTGGAAATGAATGAAACGGAGATAGAGGAAGAACTGATGCAGCAAAGAGAAGAAGAGGCAAAGGAGGTTTAGCTTCGGAGTTAAGAATGAAGCGGCGAGTAACTGTCAGTTGATAAGGATGGAAGTCAGGAGAAAAATGAGAAGGGGATTCCTTTGAATTAGACACTAGAAAAGCGAATATGTCGTGGAAGCACTAGCGAGGAGATTTCCCCCCAAATTTGTTCTGTGGACTGTGGTTAATTATTGGTTAACTTGCTTAATAGCTTGCTTATGCTCTCATTATAGCAAAGATGAAGCAAAGGATCTGGTTTAAATATAAAAAATTATCATTAAAATATTTATGTGTCACATTGGGTTCTCTTAGATTTATTTATGCACAATTAAATTACCAAATACTTTTTATATAGAAAAACAATTCATCATGTCGTTACTTTTGATTTAACGAAGGTATAAAAAAAAATTTGTTTGGCTGACGGGAGTCTTTCTACCATCAAATTACCAACATAAATGTTATATATGTCATCAAAGTTGAGTTTAATAACTAAATTATAAAAGTAGTGAATTCGGCGTATAACTTGTTGTATATTAACGCATTTACTAATCAAATCGTCATATAGGGTGTGATATTTCAATGTTAGCAGGCTAAGACCATTGGGAGATAAGTAGGTGTAGTTTTTATCTCATCTTGAAAGCAAAAGTCCCTAGTGATGAGGAACCCATCTAAGTAGGGGTGGGAAACTGCGCGGTCCGGTCCAGATCAGACCATAGATACGGTCTGTGGTCCAGATCGAGAGGTTGGAACACAGACCGTGGACCAGACCATATACTATACGGTCCAGACCAGACCACACTTGTGCGGTGCGGTCCGGTATGGTCTGGACCAGACAGACCATGTTAAAAAATTAACTCTTGTTCGCCCTCCAACCCTTCACCGGTATCTATAAAAAAATCTAGTGACCAATATGCTAGTGAAACAAAAAAATTGTGATCGTATTAAATGAGAAGAAATATGAGGATAGAAGTGGGTTTTTTCAATTTTCAAGTAGCCTTATTTCCCTATTCCTCTTTGTGCTACGACTTCTCTCCTCTCTCGAGTGATCTGAAGGTTCTCCCAGTTGATAACCTTTTTTATGACGTCGAAGTAATTTCGAACCACTAAGATGGTCGCATATCTCTCAAGGATTTTCCTTATCTCATCAAGGTGAACGAATTTTTTTGTAGTGTTTAATTTTTATCGACTCCATAGTCTAGACATTATCTGTGAATATTATTTATGAGTCTTTCTAATTTTTGTGTGGTACTTTGATAAGGAGATAACATATAAGCGACCATTTTGCAATTTGTTGGCTCTCAACTAGATGAAGAATCAACTAACTTTGTTCTTCAAATACACATATGGAGGTTCAATTTAGTGTTATTTTTTCCAAGGTAGTAGGTAGTGTGTCGCGGTCTGTTACGGTTTACTGCGGTAGACCGCGGTCCAGACCACTTCAGACCACGCACTAAAGGAGGAGACCGCAAACCAGACCAGACCATAGTTCTGATCTCACGGTCCAGACCAAACTATACGATACGGTCTAGACCGCGATTTCCCATACGATTTGGTCTGGATTCCCAGCCCTACATCTAAGCCATGTAGAAATTCCAGGCCAGAAATTGTTAGTGGTCCACAGACCAACAAGAGACCAAGCCAGCAGCTTTCTTCTTCTCGCCAATCGCCATAAAACCCAACCCACAATGGAGGTTGCCTCTTTTTTTTTTGTTAAGTTGTTCATTAAGTAGGTAAATGAGCAATGTAAAGTCATATTGCCATTTGCCAATAACCTTCCATCTTGTTAGATAATCATTAATCAACACGATCATCCTAAATTAATGCTTACAAAACACAGGGAAAGGCATCCTAGTACGCTAAAATTATTTGCTCAGATTCATTATCAGGAAAATATGTCAACCAAATCTGTAGAAAATGAGACAAATGATCAGCCACAACATTATCTTTCAAATTACATTTGGATGATGTGTTGTTGGGTGATGCAATAGTTGAAACTATGGAAAAAGGTGTCAGATAAACCTGTCTTTAAACAAATGTAATTCAAAGGATGAAAGAACAGCATACTACAATCAACAAATAGAAAGAATGCCACCACAGCTTAGCACTCATAAGCAGCAGCAGTTGGGTGGCCTACTAATATAGCAAAGTTTTTGACTTCAATGATATTGAAATAATGGAAGGTGATGATGTAGCCATTACAGTATAAACTGACCAGCCATATTGATACACACATTGCATGTCTGATGTCTCCCTAACATTGATTATCTCAAGGGGGCCAAGAATGGGTTAGGAAATGAATTAGGAAATCAAAGAATTGGGGAGAAATATGCCCTTTTGCCTCTAAGCACATGATAAAAAGTGTCAAAATGGAACAAATTCAATCCCTTGTTTCATGGGGAATCATATTCCATTCCCCAATTTCTTATGGTTCTATTGGCTTGTTGCCCTCAATCAGTGCTTCTATTTGGAAAGAGCACCAACCCAATAAAAGGGCAAGTCCTTACAAGTAAAGTCTATAGTCTTTCATTCTTCATCTTTAGTTTGCCCTCTCTTCTACTTCCATACTTCTTTCTTCTATTGGTTCTTCAACTCTTCAGAGGTTTAAAAGATGCATGACTGGGCAGCACCTCTTATAGCAGCAGCTTTGTTTGCATTCCTACAACCTGGGTTGCTGCTTCAGATCCCTGGGAAGCATAGGCCAGTGGATTTCATGAACATGAAGACAAGTTTCCCTTCCATGTTTGTTCACTGGCTCATCTATGGTCTGCTGCTCATCTTGTTCCTCGCTGTTCTCAATGCTCACCTCTATGCCTAAGTTAGTAGTAATTCACAGAAGAAGAATTCCAACTCCCCTTGATTTGGTTGGATGATTTTGGATTCTTATACTGGTGTTATTTCTATGCTCTTTATGCCTTGTAGGTTTATGTCCTGTAACTCTTGTCAAGCAAACGGAACAATCTTTTGCGGATTTGATTAGTAGACTAGCAGTACTGGATAAATTCTTAAAATTATGTTTCTCAATAGAATTTGATCCAAGTTCAATCCTCATAATTCTAACTTATATAGCACAGAGTTCCACTGATGGAACAATTGACAAGCTTTTACACGCTCAAATGAAATGATCATTCATGGAGCTTTTTAATTAGAATTCAAGCATTGATTGATCTGGATTTGGTTCTTTTTCTTGATCATATTCGTCTTCTCCTTCTTACTTTGTGGGAGTGCAACCTATTATAAAATCTCTGTAGGATTGAAATGAATAGACACCATAATAGGCAACAACATATGTCGATCTAGCATAAAATCCTATAGGATTGAAATGAATTGATACCATAATAGGCAAAGATTGAAACAATTACCTTCACAACCACCAAATGTACACACTTCACACTAAATTCAAGAGTTACAATCAAGAGCATCATTCTTTTTACCTTACAACTCTAAATTCTTGTATACAAACAAAAAGTTTAACTTGCACCAAACGAAAAGAAAACACATTAGAAAATACCAATTGAGAGAAAGGGGTTCTCATTCTTTCCCCATACCAATCTGTAATGAAGGAAGCCAAAACAATACCAAAACCAACATTAATGGGAAGTGCTTAGCTTAACCAAATGATCAAGCTCCTACATACATATGGATACTAGCTGCCAGCAAGAAAATGCACATAAAACAGAAGTAAAGAATGGCATGAACCAGAACTGAAGCCCCACTGGTTTGGAAGTTGCTGAACTCCACATATCTGGCATTGCCGGGGAGCTGGACCAGCAAGCCTGGTGTTAGGATTATGAACAGCATCACTGCAATGAACACTGGCCCCCAGTCTATCATTTTTTCCATTCCCTTTGCCTTTCCTTTTGTAGAATTTTCTTGTTTCCTTCTTCTTCTGGTATTGAGTTGCCCTCTGTTCACTTTCTCTAGGATGAAGTTATGTGGGGGTTTATAAATGGGCTGAGAAAGTTTGATTTATTAGAGGATGATGATGAGACTCATAAGAGACGAGACAAAGATTGAAGGTTAGGGAAAGGGGAAAAGAGGAAAGAAAGGTGAGGGCATCAAGCAATTGTGTTTCATACTTTTTTTCTGTACCACCTTATGAAATGCTCAAAAGCACATGCACTACTATGGGTCCAAACTTCATAATGTTAATGAAATGCTGATAAAGATAGAAGAGTAAAAAGGGAAGGAGGATGTTGTTTTATCGAAAAGATTTGTAATCCGAAGGTATTTAAAACAGTTGCGGACAACAATGATACTAAAAATGAAATATAAATCAAAGAGAAAACTTGACTAGACCTTTCATCAATTGCATCTCAATCTTCCTTTTGGTTGCATGCTCAGTTTTTATATTTTACTAATTACATGATTATCTTGTGTTCCAACCAATGTTATTAATGAATCACCCCTTGCTTTAAGAAAAAAGATGGAGAATGAGATAGGATAGGGAAAAGGAAAATTTGTGGAACTGTTTCCTTTGTCGTTGGCAGTCTGTAGAAAGGAGCAATCAAAGTATCTTTTCTTTCTCTTTGCTTATGACATGAAAATCCTATTGTACCATTCCTCCATCTCTAGATCATCTCCATGATTACTCCACCTCCGTAGCAAAAAGTGAGTATGAATTTCTTCTCTGTTTTAGAGTTCGGTTATCAGTTTGTATAATTATAGTTATTTTGTATAAAAAACATAATTTATTATTGTCGGAGATCAAACTCGAGTCACATATATAACAAAGCAGGAATACAAACTCGAGTCACATAATTTATAGTAAATTTGACACTCAAATGATCTTGACTCGTTATACAAATGTCATGGCTAATCATTATATTCGTAACTCTTGATATGCATTGCTTGTATGCATGCCATCTACCATCATTGCTGCAAAATATTCACACAAAAAGTATTTTAAATTAGGAACATGGATTGGACAATTACACAAGGGAAGACAAAAGGGAGAATAAAGAAACCCATTCAGCCACTCTCCACAAGTAGAACAAGAAGAAAACAAGATTCCACGTACATCTACTCTTCCCGCTTAAAAGCCAACCGTTTCAGAGGGGGTAGTTCAATGGATTTTACAATTCTATCATCAAATCTGCATACCAAAATCCAATCCAGCTAGAGTTCCATGGTGGATTGAAAATTAAACAAAAACAACATTTGAAGGCAGAAACGGAAGCAAAATACACCATTCTCTTGTCTTCAAAGCAAAAGATGACCACAATCCATAATAACAGGAATCTAGTCTTTGGTTTCTCCAAAAAGGGATCTTCATTGTCTTCATGCGTAGTTCAATCGGAAGATATCGTTGAACACAAAGAAACTTCCTTGAGTTGGCATCAAGTGAAACATCTGCAGCAGGACACGTTCACAAACAGTTAACAGATGGAAATAAAGCAGGAACTCTGGTAGGATGTTTCATGTTCCAACTTCGAACAAGAAATGGGAAAACAATAGCCACATTATTCGATCCAATTGCATATACATGAGTCATACTAAGCAGTTCCATTGAAATCGACGTCAAAAAGAATGTAGCAATTTGCAGAATGCCAATGAAGTAATGACAAACTGCCAGAGGTTCTATGAGACTAAAGCATACATCACCTTTCTATCTTGTAGCTATCATGCTCCCGAGATAATCATAGTTTGTTAACCAGATGTTACATTTTGTTCAAGATAATCATAGCTTCTCACCCATAGGATAATTTTATAAACAGGCAAGAAAAGTAGGTTATGTGAGAGTTGTTCATAACTAGAAATAGCCTAGTCTACTTATTAGTGCTCAATCTTTACAATCTTAACATTGTACCACCACCACGCTCCAGAATCAAGTAGACATATGCAATGCAGCGTGCATAGAGGCTATGCATAATGTGGCCATCACTGACCAGCAATTGATCAGCTGTCATAAATCTCTAATGAACAGACCAGCTCATCTAGGAATATCCTAGCAAACATATTCAAAAGCTTCCACTTCCCTACTTTGAATCCATTGAGATCAGTACTCCAAATCTTCAGCATTTTTCTCTCAAGTATACCACTATGTCCAAAGTAGCCGCATTCCCCCATGATGCAACCATTGAGGAATCGACCCTTTTCTTCTGGAAGGGAAACTAGAGCTCTAAGGGTGAAAGTTCCATTCTTTCCATCTAATAAACCAAATCGCACTTGCTGAAATAAGTTAGGTATCTTGGTTATTCTCAGACTCTATACTGTTAACAGCACTGCCAGATCATACAAGCAACCATACTAATAGTCCAATACAAGCAGCGATTCGAAGAACAAACAATCCCAAATGAGAAAAAGGAAAAAACGAGGCTTCAATTAGGAGCAGGCAAGCAGTTCGACGAGAGACTCAGACTACCTGACTGAACTTGAGCGGGTGCTGCTCTCCTGCCAATTGCAGATTCCCGCTGACAAACACGACCATCCCGCCAGCGGGTCCCGAAGGCTGGCAATCGACGGTGGTGATGGAGTGCTTGCACTGCTCGAAAGGAAGGCTTGTGAGCTTGGCGGCGATGTTCTGCGCCCCCTGAATCTTCTGCCCCTCGAACGTCAACATGGAACCATCCTGGTACAACCCGACGAGCCCGGCCCGATTCGTGTCGAAGGTCGAGTAGTAGTGTTCGACGAACGCCTTCGCCACTGTATCTGGATCCATCTCTCCGGCGAGCTCTCTTCGGGCGGATGGGATTTCTCGGTTCTTTGTGTCGATTGGTATCGCAGCTGTTCGGTGGCGGCAGCGGCGTGACGGCAGAATGGCAGAAGGTTAGGGATTTATATATGGCGGGAGATTTGGGTTCGTTCTGGATCGTTCGATGGGATCTGACGGGGTTTTTTATTTGGGCCGCCACACAATATATTAGGCCGGGAAAATCCAACAAAATAGGCCCGTTAAAATGATGCGCCGGGGAGCCGAACCTTAGAGATTATGCGGGTGAAGCCCAATAGACTCAAGGCCTGTCTCCTTAATTATACTACGGTTATGATAATGATAAGCAAATATGACACCTAGTATAATTAAATCAAGTGTTCCTTAACCCCTAGTATAATTATTTTATCCTCACTTGCATGTGTGAAAGCTCTCTGTACTACTTCCTCACTTGCATGGTCATGTCAGAATTCAATGTCATTGCAACTATCTTAAACTTTATCCTTGTGTATTGTGCCAAGGACGTCTACTGACATCTCTACGAAAATTCCAGGACATAAATTAGGCCTGAATACTCTTTATGGACTTATTCAATATCAGAAATGCAGTGTAAGTATACTTGGAGCAAAGGAGTTCCAGGAAATATGAAGATGCATGTTCTAGGAGAAAAGATGAAATCTTTCAAGAGATATTCTCAAGTAAAAGCTGTGATCTTCGAGCTATGCCCTTCATTCAAACTTTTTCGTATTTCTACAGCAGCCACTTTGTAATTTTTTCCTGCATAATGTCAAATTTGATGCACATTTACTCATGTCTCATCAATTTATATTTATTTTGATGGGTGGTTAAGTAATCCAAATTCTCATTGTAAAAAAAAAGCAACTTCTTTCTTTTGTTAGGGGTAGAGTGCCTTGCATTAATTTGTTCTCCCTTTTTTTAGTGTACTTCAAGCAGATTGGCAATAACAAGTCAGTAATTTATTGTCTTCTTATTCCATAATTTGATTGTTTCGATGTATGTGTATATATATCTATAAATCTCTATACATCTCTCCATGAGAGAAATCTAACAATCATGAATTTTCCTCTTTCTTATTGCACCATTTGGAGAAGCACTTTGTTCTACTTCTCAAGAGTTTATGTTTGTGCAGTCACTCCTAATACTCCCTTGGCTCCCGGTCTTCACCCCGACTCGACCCAACTTCCTCATCGCAAATGAAAAAGCTCCATTGAAATCGCCAGCATTCCTCGCAAAATCCAGCACAGTTGGCTGAGACCTCGGATTAGAGTACAACACCTCGTCCGAAGTGAACAAACCCATGCCTTCAACCAGATTCTGGTAGTAGACATTGTCGAACGCCCGTGGCGTGGTGGGATCCATGTCGATGGCAATGCTAGGATCCACGTTTTGAGGGCATGCGTTCATAAGCTGCCGAGCATAAGTTGCGTTCAAGGAAGGATCCACGGTGGATGTTTTGGAAAATGAGTAGAGGCGGTTGGCAAAGCGGTCGCAGTGGGAGAAGCCGAGCGTGTGAGCACCGGACAGCGCGATCATGTCGAGTTGGGTGAGATTGTGCCTGGCGAAGATGGCATTGAGCTCAGGCAAGGTCATGTTGGGCTCCGGCAGGTTTCCGGCCACGAGGGATGCATTGGAAACCATGCCATCCCTTCGCCCCAGTTCCACTGCAAATGATGGGCCTCCAGCCTGAAAGTGTTCTTCTTTGTTAAAGTTGGTGTAGTTCAAAGATTTGAGTCTGCGTAGAAGTATAAAAGAGAAGTGAAAGGGCAATTTACCAATGCTACAACGTCACGAGCGGCAATGGCCATGATGTCTGCACAAGAGACAACTCCGGGACATATGGCTTCTACAGCAGTTTTTGATCTTACAATTGTGTCGAAACCATCACCGGCGAGGGAAAGGTTGTCGGAAGCATCTTTCTCCGCATCTCCATTTGGTGACGCCACCATTACTGACGCATCGCAGCCCTGTGAACCAAAGGGGATTAGTTAATTAATAAGCCATTACAATTTACAACAACCCCAAAATATAAGCTGCTAAGTAAATGAGTTATGGCCATGTTGGTAAAATCAGATTGGTTGGTCGTATCTATTTAATCATATAGGAAATAAGAAACAAGAATGTATGATTTGATTATATATTTATCACGGTTCTGGACCTTAATTTTTGCTATGACCAGTTAGATTGCATCATAGTTATTGAATTAGGTGATCTGTTTTGGACCTAATCAAGGTTCTCAAGTCAACAACCTTATCAAGTTCTTAAGATCCCCAATTGGGTTCAAGGGTGGACCATTCCAAGTTCCAACACCAATCAAATAAATCCCTATTGTTCTTGCCATTGGAATTCCAAAATGATGCCTATGTTTCACCAATTAACAATTATTGAATCCAAGACTAAAACTTTGCTCAAACTACCTGCAATTGATCTGTAATTCATTTTAACATTAAGATATTCCATCATATTGAGTCCATATTTGTCAAAATAACTTAATAACTCAATGTAATTTCGAATTTGTATGCACATGCTAATCATCACAAAAAAAAAAAAAAAAAAAACTACTAGCTAATAATGAATTCCGATATAAGTTCTGAAATGAAGACTGAAAAATAGCCATTTTGCTAACCTTCTCCAGACTAGCTATATATTTAGGCAGGCTAGCTGTCGTTAAGTTAAAAAATAGTCTTTTCGTCTCAATAAACAACAATACAACAACATGCATAGACTTGTCTTTGACAAAACACTTACGGTGACGAAGCAGTCATGGAAGAAGAGGCGGAGAGTGGCGGGGATGGTGGTGAACTGCTGGCTGGCTTTGGTCGCCACCGCCTGCTGAACGATGGCCTCCACGTTCGGGCAGCTCCCGGCGTAGAAGTTCTCCCTCAGCAGTCCTTGTCCCGCCGCCGATGATATGCCGACGGCGATGATCAGCACAGCGATCATCGTAATGCTGGCCGGCGCCGTCGTACTGTTACCATTGAAGGAAGTACTTCTTGAATATCCCATTCTGGACTTTGACTGCTTGTTCCTTCGGGACGCTTCTTCTTCTTCTTCTTCTTCTTCTTTCCTTTTGGTTTCCAATGGTCATCTAGAGAGTAGACATATATATAGATGAAATGGAGGGAGAGGGGAAATTAAAAGAAGGATTAATATGGTGACTAGGTCTGGCTTGGCTAATCAGCCTCCATTTTCCCCACTTGCCTTTGATAATGGGTTCTTTTCCCCCATAGAGATGATAAAAAAAAAATTAATAAACCATGGAGATGAGAAATTGTAGTACAGAAAGAAGAGAAGCAAATAAAAAGTTATAAAATGTACTTTTTCCTTACTAAATCTAAATGGATGTTGGAATTTACTTATTTTTTAATGAAAGGAATAATCCTACAAATAGAGAATTGTCATTTGCTTATTGTAAATAGTCAAGAATTCAGAAGAAAACATTATACGCAATTGTTGAAAGGAGCACACTAACACAAGACCAACATAAAAATAAGTTTAAGTTATTTATAAAAGTTTCATGGTTGTCTGGTTGATAAACATATGCTACACTGATTAATTATAATTTTTTTCAATCAACTACTAAAGATTAAGAATGCGATTATATGGAGCCACATTCATCCTAATTATCATGAAAATGAATATTAAGTGGTGACCATCCTTATACTTTTTTTCATTATTTAATTATGTTTGTGAATTGTGACCTTTGTCCCCTCCAGTAAGCAATTTCCCCCATTAATGAATTAAGAGATCACCAATTTGGAACATATGGAATCCATTCAGATCCAAGTTCTGATAGTCTCCTCGATATCTTCAAGCAACTTCCCACAGGCAAAAAAGAAATGACAAAAAAATCTTCTGGGCTGTGCATTGAGAGCCATGTGGCTAGATTAAAATGAGCCATAACTAATAAAAATTAAGATGTTATAAGAAAGAAAAATAGAAACAGAAAGGAAATGTGACTATTAATGTAATAGAGCCGAGTGATCTTGTTTTTAGCTAGGGTAGGTTTATTTATTACAAGTCAAATTCCCTAAGCCATTTTGGCATTTTGTATTGTTTTTTATTTAATAAGCTCTTTTTCTTCTTCATTTGTTGGTATTTTACTATTTTTCTAGATGAGATTAGGTTTGGAATAATGTCACCACCCTGCCAATTGGTTTGCTTGTGACATACAAATGACAACGACCAAATAACTAACCCCAAAAGTCACAACTTTGAAAGTACATGAAACAATCAGAAAATTCTTCACTAGTTAAGGATACATTAACAACCAACACGTTACATATGTTGGAATCTGGTTGCACCATACTAGTTTCCTTTCTATAGAGTATAACATTTTTTGTCTTTGTTATCTTCCTAACAGAGGAAGAAGAAGCTTGAGTGATTTGCTATGGTATCAAGGAAACATTGGATCGTGGATTCCTTCTTTAATAATCGATAATGATTGTACGTTTATAATTCCAATGATGAAGAAAAAGAAATCTGCTCAGATTGACATTAGGGATCCTCTATGAACAAAAAGTAATTAATGAGAACGACAGATGAAGCAGACAACACATGAAACATTTAAGATCTAGTTGTGTTTTGGTCATTTTCCTCTAAACGAGCGAAGTAGATTGTCCACTCCCTTGCCGAATTTCAAACTTATATCCGTCTGTTATACTGTTAAATATAATCGACTTCAACTAGTTAATATGGCATAAATGATCCAGTTTGAAGTTGCTTAATGATATTCGGTCAGGTTCACATAAAAAAAACATATTTGAAGCAAAAAAAAAATGTTTAGTGAGAATCAATACCCTTACCTACTCTTAAACAAAATTGGGCAAAGACAATATATTAGCCATAACTATTAAGCAGCGGGGAATTATAGCCACAACTATCGAAATACAAATTATTAGCCAACCGCTAACTTTTCGTTAACAGTTCTGTTAGTAATGATGACTAAATTTTTACGATGCTGAGCTGGCTCCCACGTGGCAGTCATCATATAATATTTTTTACTAATGCTGACATGGCCTTCTCCGTTAAAAATTTGAAAACAGTAACGACTGTTAGCCAAATCTTGACCCGCAACAATAGTTATGGCTAATAATTTGTATTTCGATAGTTGTGGCTATAATTCCCCGTCACTTAATAGTTATGGCTAATATATTGTATTTACCCAACAAAATTTGACACTTGTGTTCCACAAAGAATCCATGTTCAGTGCATTCATCCTTGCATCAATATACTTGCTCAAAAGCTATCCCTAGTTGGCAATATGTAACAGATTCACATGTGCAACAGGCCTTCTCAAATCAATCTTTGTTTTCCATTTGTACCATATTTTATGAGTCATGAATGGGAAGGGAACCCTACAGCCTAAAACAAACACCTCTACTCTAGAGCAAGATGTCAGTACATAGTTACATCTATTCCATTTCAGATAGGACAGTCCAATAACTTCTTTTTTCATATAATATAATCCATTGAGCGATTACTCATCAATATTTCCAGCGCAAAATTCATATGGGTTTAGGGCCTTTAGGCCCAAAAGTCAGGCCCAAAAAAGGGACGTAGTAACGGTAAAGTTAACAGGTCGTAGAAGAATAACAAATGCAGTTTTTTTCTTCTTCTCATCAGTCATCACCCAAGACAACACAAATCCAGAAGAATTCGCTCATCGTCCCGTTTGAAATTCCATCTACGGAGCTGCAAAAGAATCCGACGACGATCCATTCTTCCCCATATTTCTATTGACTGCCGGAGAGGACATTCGCCATGGCCATGATGGTACTCGACGTTGATCCGAAGGCCGACTCTGGCTTCCCGTGCTGGAATCCAGTCCGCCGTCGCTTCGCGCCGGAGTCTCCTTTCTTCGAATCTGGCAACATTGAGCGCGAGCTTCTCGCCAAACAGGTTCGCAACACACAAATCTTCTCGGATTTTCTTTGTTCATGGATCATTCTAGGCGCAAATTGAAAGGGTTCGGAATTTTTTACTGTGTGATTTCGTTAAGATAGTGGCACATTTTGGAAAATGATCGAAGTTTCTGTTCAATTGATCTGGCTGTTTTTGTATCTCATGCAATGGAGGGAAATCGTGTTTTCTGCGGTGGATATGGAATTGATTTTGAGTTTGGGATTGAGGCTATGGTTGAGCTTTCAGCTGTGTCCTTCCATTTTTGCAGATTGCGCTGGATTTAGGTGAGGAAGAGAAGCATCAACTATGGCGTCTGCTGGATGAAGACTGCAAGTATGTGCCCTAATTAAGAGATGTGATCCATTTCCTGTTGTTCTGGTAGTTTTGAAAAAAGATCCTTATAGCGATTTCTTAATTAGGGATAATCGGATGGCTTTGATTCGCAGATGGATATGTTAATCTCTTAGGTTTGCTGATACATTACAGTCGCTGATGTTGTAACGATGAATGTGGTTCTTTCTTAGGCTGGCCGAAACAGACCTTCTGATGCTTTGAATTTTTGTAATGCAATGAATCGATTAAGCTGTTTCGACATGCCTGAACCCGAGAGTTCCCAAAAGCACTGCCTTATCTTTCATATGTGTCAAATTTCAAGTGTAGATTGATGGTGTGTCTGTGTTTGGTGCTAACATCTTCTTTAAACTCAAAATCTGCTTCTGAGCAGGGATCTTTTCTGTCCCATTGTTGGCTGTCGGGCACGTTTGACATCTCTGGAGAACTTTGAAAACCACTATAACTCGCAGCACGCTGCAGCCTGTTCAGTATGCTACAAAGTCTACCCAACTTCTCGCCTACTCAGCATACATATATCCGAAGCACATGATTCCTTCTTCCAGGCTAAAGTTGCTCGTGGTTATCCCATGGTAGATCTATCTCTCCTTGCCTGAGCATTCCTAGCTTAAATGCGTATCTTCGTGCTGGCCATAATGGGTCTGATATTTGCTTACATTGCTGTTCAATGTTTGATATCATTGTGGTTTTCTGCCACAGTATGAATGCTTGGTGGAAGGCTGTGGGTTGAAGTTCAAGAGCTACAAGAGCAGGCAGCGGCATTTGGTCGACAAGCATAACTTCCCAACTTCATACGACTTCTTCAAGAACAAGGCAGCTCATCACCCGTCCAAGAAAGCTAGGGAGAAGAAGATCCACCGCAAACAAGCTGCTACGACAGATAGACGCGAGGAGACTGAGGAAGAGGAGGAAGGAACGACGAGTCAAAAAATGGACGTGGAAGGTGAAGCCAGCGTCGACAGCCTAACTTCAGCACTCTCCAACCTGACCACCGGTTCCACCCCTTCTTCAGTATCATTTGGTCGACGCAACCCTCGTGGACTCACATTCGTCCCTCGATCTGTTCATCAGCGCAATACCAAGAAGCCGGAGGATTCAACCCCACCACCATAGAGGGTCTCCCAGCATTTTGTGGTTCATACAACCTTATGATGGGTAGTAGCTCATATCGTATTAGTATTACATGGGCATAGCTTCATTAAAGCTTTCATTCCTTTCCCACACTGCGCCACTGGCTGAACTCTCTGCTATCTCCTTGTTGTATTGAGCTTATTAATTCACCACTACACTGTGGCAACTGGCACGTTTTGTAATTCTTTATACTGAAGAAGGATGCTAATGTCTTATCAGATGACGTGGTTGCTCAAACTTGAATGGCACTAGTATCCGAATGGGAACGGAAAGCAAATGAATAAAAAGATCTGCTACATAAATGGTCACTAAAGTTTGAGTCTCTAACAAATTAGCTACGGAAGTTTATAATGATATAATCAAGTTTTTTTGGACGAGTGGGTCAAGCCAAGGTGTCAACTTACCCAAATTAAAGACTAAAGAAAGGTTATATAGGCTTTGTAATATACTTTTTTTTTAACAAAAGATATATATTAATCAAAAGAAAAAGATAGTTACATCCTGAAACTCAGCCAGGCCCGAAAATCAACAGCACGACAAGCAGTCGGGTACATCAAAAAGGCCTTTCTAGCCACCAAGTGGGCTACCCTATTACTACGCCGACCTACAAATCGAATACTCAAACCAGGATGGAGGGCACAAATTTGCACTACCTCGCTAAGAACAGCCCCCATCCTACTATCATTTACTTCCCTCCGCCGAATTTTATCGATAATTACCTTGGCATCCCCCTCAAAGCGAATCATACTAAACCCTTGAGCTAAACACCACTTCACAGCCTCCCGAAGCGCCAGGACTTCACCAATCACCGGATCATCAATAACTGAGAACTGAACCCCTGCAGCCCTCAGGACCCCACCCTCTGAACTGAGCACCATGCCCCCGCAGAGTGGGAGCCTGATTTCGTCGCCCCATTCCACCGACAGACAAGACCAGCATCCCCTTGCGGAGCCGGATGACTTTGCAATCCACCCATAGCCAAGCTAGGGGTAATATACATTTGACATGAAAAGGAACAAATTGGAGTTGGACAATGCATCTTAAAATTGGATCGAGAAACAAGTTTAATTTTTATCAAATTTAAGTTTAATTGAGACATTCACGTAAGCTCAATTCGTATTATATATTTATGTTAGTCATTTGTTATTCGTTTGATTGGTTTGTTAAGCTATTAGGTAATATATTTTATAAGTTAGATGATTAGGCTAACATAAATAAAAATATGAGTTATATTAGAGAATTCATATTGTACTTTGTAGGCTGTAGCGACAAATTTGTTAGAAGTAAAGAGTTCAGTGATCAGTTGTTTAGAGAGTACAAAATTTAGTGACCATTTGTGTGATGACCTCTTGATAAATACGCGTCCCAGAGCGAACATATCAGCTCAACTAGTCTTCCCGTCGTCGCGTGAGAAATAGAGAGAGCGAGAGAGTAGATCGAGAAAAATCAGAGATGGACGCCATTGACAACGTCTTCGATCCTTTGAGGGAGTTCGCCAAGGACAGCGTCCGACTCGTGAAGCGTTGCCACAAGCCCGATAGGAAAGGTAAAAGAAATCTTTCCCCAATTCTTCCTTTTCCAAACTGTCACTTTTGACGAGATCTGGAGCCGGCGGCGGACACCTATCGCCATGGCCCGATTTATTTACCGATTTCGTTTTTGGTGGTCGCAGAATTCTCGAAGGTGGCAGTGCGAACGGCGATTGGTTTCGTGGTGATGGGATTCGTAGGGTTCTTCGTCAAGCTCATCTTCATCCCGATCAATAACATCATCGTCGGATCTGGTTAGATTCAGCTAAGGTAAGCTTCGATTCCCCTGGCTTACAGTTCGTTCCTGTTTACTGCAATTCAGCTCTAGTAGATCTAGTGACTGGTGCCTTAGGGAATTGAGGTAGTGCAGAATACATGCATTCAGTACAAAACTTATGCTGAAATTCTTTTTATCATTATGCATGTTGAATATATGAATGATGACAATCATTAGCATCGTTGGCCTGTCTGGTAGTTCGCCTATGAGCTGAAGGGTAAGCTTGGAGTTCCAGGCTTCGCTCCAGCTAAGCTTAATTTAGCTCTAATACCTGATACAATGATGCTGAGCATCCCATGGTCAATAACTTGAAAGAAATTGAATCGTGCTGGGAATTTGGCATATGTAAGTGCATTTTCTTGTTTGCTGTCTTTGGGTTTGGATGGATGCATGGGGCATTGTGTTTGTTTGTATTTCCTGTAAACTACCTCTATGCTGCAATCTGACAGTTCTTATTGAATGAGCAACTGCTAAATATATACATGAGGTGCAAGCCACGACAGTTGGCTGCTACCATTCCCCACTACCCTGAAACTGAGGATTCATGAACTGCTAAACATCAACTCGACACACAGATTACCAAACTGCTAATTACTACTCTTAGACTGACAATTACTCAAACATAAGGTACTGACTTGGTAATCCTGCAAACGACACAGTTTCCCTTATTTCACAGACTCACTTAATTTAACCTTACTTAATTCTTGGCGCCCCTCCAATCCTTGTGCAGCTAGGATTTGTTGACAGTGGAGATTCAGTCCAACATATCCTCCCCTGAACTGAAGCCCATATGGTTTTGGCTTCAGTTCATTTCAGCCTTCTTTGCTTCTCACAGCTACACTGCTTCATCCAAATCACAGATCCCCAGTTTGTTCCTTAGCTTGAGAAATGTCTCTATCTTCAATGCCTTTGTCATAATATCAGCCACTTGGTCATGAGTTCCACAGTACCTCAACTCCACAATACCATCTTTTGTCAGATCCCTGAGAAAATGAAACCTAACATCTATGTGTTTGCTTCGACCATGGAACACAGGGTTCTTAGACAGTTTGATAGTTGAGCTATTATCACACAGTATGACTGTGGTCCCATTAACACACTCCTGCCAACCCAGATCACTTATTACTCTTCTCAGCCACACACATTGAGTTGCACAATAGGCTGCTGCAACAAATTCTGCCTCAGTGGTTGACAAAGTCACCACAGGCTGCTTTTTAGATGCCCAAGAGACAGCTCCTCCAGCCATAAAGAACAGATACCCACTTGTGCTTTTCCTGCTATCAATGTCCCCAGCATAATCACTATCTGTGTAGCCATACAAACAGTCCTCCCCAGTGTTCCTGTGATACATAATACCATGCTTCAGAGTTCCTTTCAAATACCTCAACACTCTCTTCCCTGCTAGCATATGCTGACGAGTTGGTGTCTCCATAAACCTGCTCAGCAAGCAAACTGCAAACATGAGATCAGGTCTGGTTGCAGTGAGGTACAGAAGACTCCCAATCAGCCTCTTGTATTCAGTAGTATCTACTAGGTATCCATCTCCAGCCTTGGTCAATTTTGTACCAGGTGCAATAGGAACATGCACAGGATTGCATTCCTTTAATTTAAACTTGTCCAACACTTCTCCTGCATACTTCTGTTGGCAAATAAAGATGCCATTCTCACTTTGTATTACTTCTACTCCCAGAAAATATCTCATCTTCCCCAGGTCAGTCATCTCAAACTCATTCTCCATTGACTGTTTGAACTCTTGCACCAGTTCATTGTTTGTACTGAGGTACATAACATCATCCACATATAAGCTCACTATCAGAACCCCTTTCTCAGTTCTTTTGATGAACAGTGTTGCTTCATGTTGACATTTCTCAAAACCTGTACTAAGAAAGTAACTTTCCACCCTGCTGTACCAGGCTCTTGGGGCCTGTTTCAATCCATAGAGTGCTTTCTTCAACTTATAGACTTTTGTTTCCTCCCCAGCAACCACAAACCCTTGTGGTTGCTCAACATAGACATCTTCAGTTAACTCTCCATGAAGAAAGGCACTTTTAACATCTAACTGCCACACAGTCAGACCATGATAGGCAGCAAGTGCCAGGAGAGTTCTGATTGTATCCCACCTGGCTACGGGGGCAAAGACTTCAGTGTAGTCAATACCTGCCCTCTGAGCATATCCCTTGGCTACCAGTCTTGCTTTCTTCTTATCCAGTGTCCCATCTTCTTTCAGCTTGGTCTTGTAGAGCCATTTTAAGCCAATAGGTTTGCAGCTGTAGGAGATCTGTTCAGAACATGTGTGGTCCAGTTGACAGCCTCTGGCCAAAAACCTGCAGGTACTGAAGTGTCTTTCAACATACATCTAACCATGTTCATAGTGGTTCTATTTTTCCTCTCAGCTACTCCATTTTGCTGTGGAGTAAGAGCAGCTGTTAACTGCCTTTTCATACCAACTTCATCACACATGGATTTGAACTCATTTAGCAGAAACTCCCCTCCTCTATCAGTTCTGAGACAGAGAAGTGAGTTTCCAGTTTCCTTCTCTACTTGAACCACAAACTTTCTAAACCATTCTAATGTTTCAGACTTGGTTCTAAGAAAATGTACCCACAGTTTCCTGCTGTAATCATCTATCAAGGTGAAAATGTACCTTTTACCTCCATTGGAGGTTGGGGTGATTGGTCCACATAGATCAGCATGCACTAATTGTAACCTTTCAGTAGCTCTCCAGGTGCTTTTCTTGGGAAATGGTTGTCTGGTCTGTTTTCCAAGTTGACAAGTAGAGCAAATGCCTACTTCCCCTTTTAAGTCAGGGATACCTTGTATCAGTTTCTTCTTCTGAGCCTGCAGCAGTCCTTGAGGATTCAAGTGACCAAACCTTCTATGCCAGAGGTTCAGGGTTGCTTCCTTGGTTTTGTTTGTTTGAAGGCATTGAATTTCTGTTCTGTTAGGTGTTTCCAGAACTTCTGTTTCAGACTGCAGTATGAACATTCTGTTAGATTCCATCTTGGTTTCCATTAAGAAACCTTTGTCTTCATGAAAGATCCTACAAACATTTCTCTTGACCAGAAACTCCAGTCCCTTTTCTTGTAGTTGCCCCATGCTCAACAGATTAGTCTTGAGCCCTGGAACAAAGAATACATCCTGTATTACCAAAGATAGTTTCCCAAGTTGCAGTCTTACTGTTCCTTTTCCAGCCACATCAAGTCTGCTGTCATCTCCCAGTCTGATCTTTCCAGTTGATTCAGTATCAATGCTCTCAAACCACTTCTTCTCACCACTCATGTGGTTACTGCAACCTGAGTCCAAAAACCAGCAGGTTGACTTGTTCTTCATCTTACTGTCCTCTAGAAAAGCCATCAGCAGGATATCATCATTCATCTCATTCTGAGTGCTGGAATAGTGAGCTTGCTGGTTATTATACCACTCAGGGCATTCACTTCGATAGTGCCCTAATTTATGACATTTGAAACACTCAATGTTTCCTTTATTCCAGCCTCTGCCACCTCTTCCTCTTCCTCTACCTTGATACCCTTGATAGCCACCTCTGAAACCAAAACCTCTTCCTCCCCTTCCAGCAAACTCATGTGAGATTCTTAATGCTTGATCCTCTTCAGTAACAGATTTCTTGTGGAACTTTTGCTCATGCACTAGTAATGAGCTCTGAAGTGCATCAACAGATAGAGTTTCTATGTCCTTAGACTCTTCAATTGAACAGACAACATAATTGAACCTCTCTGTCAATGTCCTTAAGATCTTTTCCACAATCTTAACATCAGGCATATCCTCACCACAGTTTCGCATATCATTGGCTACAATCATTACCCTACTGAAGTAGGCAGTGATAGTCTCACCTTCTTTCATCTCAAGAACCTCATAGGTTCTTCTGAGAGCCTGCAACTGGGCTTTCTGAACACGAGCACTTCCCTGGTACTTGACCTTCATAGCATCCCATAACTGCTTGGCAGTAGCTTTGGTAGTGATGGTCTTGAGAATTGTCTTGTCAATGGAGTTGAACAAGTAGTTCTTTGCCTTCAAGTCTTTGAGTCTGAGATCATCCAGGCTCTTTGATTCTGCAGCAGACATCACTGCACCTGTTGCTGGTTCCTGAATGCCATCACTGACCACTCCCCAGTACTCCTTTGATCTAAGAAGATTTTCCATCAGTAGGCTCCAATGGTCATAATCACCATCAAATTTTGGAAGCCCCACCTGCGAGAACCCTGCATTATCACTCATGGTTCTGCAGTTATCAAGCAATAACCCTCAGACCTGTAATCACCACTCACCCTGTGTTGATTTCCTCACCAGTATTCTCTCGTGTTTCCCTAACCCAGATCCTGCAATCTTAATCACTCAGTTTCACTCAGTTACTCACTTTTTCGTTGGTTACAGCTTGCAAAGGCTCTGATACCAAATGTAAACTACCTCTATGCTGCAATCTGACAGTTCTTATTGAATGAGCAACTGCTAAATATATACATGAGGTGCAAGCCACGACAGTTGGCTGCTACCATTCCCCACTACCCTGAAACTGAGGATTCATGAACTGCTAAACATCAACTCGACACACAGATTACCAAACTGCTAATTACTACTCTTAGACTGACAATTACTCAAACATAAGGTACTGACTTGGTAATCCTGCAAACGACACAGTTTCCCTTATTTCACAGACTCACTTAATTTAACCTTACTTAATTCTTGGCGCCCCTCCAATCCTTGTGCAGCTAGGATTTGTTGACAGTGGAGATTCAGTCCAACATTTCCTCCCCCTCTTTGGCTACTTCAGCCAAACACTGCTGCGATTGCAGATCAATTGGGGTTTTAGATTTCGGATTAGGGAATATCCGCATTAATACCATCAAGGTTGCATTTTCTTGTTTGTTGTTGTCTTTGGGTTTGGATGGATGCATGGGGCATTGTGTTTGTTTGTATTTCCTCCCCCTCTTTGGCTAGTTCTGCCAAACACTGCTGTGACTTAGTGATCAATTGGGGTGTTTAGATTTCGGATTAGGTTATATCCGCATCGATACCATCATGGTCGGATCTGGTTTGATTTGGCTACTAGCTTAAAGTTAGGCTGTAGTTCTCAGCCTTTCTTCCAAGAGTTTAGCTCAATTCTGCTCCAATACCCATTCCCAATGGTTGGTGGTAACTGGAGGAAATGAATTGTGCTGGGCGATAATCTTGTTTCTCTTTGGTTACGGATGCATGTGAATTGCCTTCATTAGTTTTCCCCTATCCACTTCTGCAAGTTCAATCAAACTGCTATTTGTTGTTGAACAAATTTCTTCTTAAATCAGCGCTTTCAGATTAATAGATTGATTGAAACACATAATTTGTGCAGGTGGTGTTGGGAGGCATGGAGCAGTTGCTTGAGAAGTGGTTGGTTTGTCTGGTCATTCCTCTGTATACTGGCTGCAGCATCCTAGAGATGAGAACGACTCAAAAGTTTAGGAAAAGTAAACGAGATAGTTTTGAATGTACTCTTCAGTTATTGTTCAACATGTTTAAGATTTGTCAGACTTGAATTTATGCTTTGATGTAGAATTACTTTTCTCTTGGAATTAATCTCACCATTTGAGTACCTATCTAGCTATTTCTTTTTGTTTAAGCACAGTAAATCTGCCGATCAGCCAATCAATTTCATTACAGTAAAAGCGCAGTAAATCTGTGTATTCTCCCAAGCGAATCAGCCAAACAATTACGTAACATAGGATGCAATAAATCTGTGTACTCCCAATTGAATCAGCGAAACAGTTAGATTACATAGGATCAAAAGCAATAACAAAAGTGTTGGCTGAGCTGTAAAACTGTGTATTCTCCAAAGCGAATCAGCCAAACAAGTACGTCACATTACATAGAAATAGAATGCAGTAAAACTGTGTACTCCCAATTGAATCAACGAAACAGTTAAATTACAAACGATCAAAAGCAATAACAAAAGTGTTGACTGAGCTGTTTACATTCACACAATTGACATTGGACGGTACAACTTGATCAGCAGACAGGGTTGTCTTCTGCCGCATCAACATTGGAAGCAAGAACCAATTGTGGCTCCGGCCGTGCAAAGGTTCTGCCTTCCTTCTTGGCCTTCTTCTTCTCGCGCTGCAGCCTGAACTGCTCTCGCTTCCTTGCTCGATAGCTGTTGGGGTTCTCCGGCACAATTTCTCGTGGGTACACACTCACCTGAAGAGCCGACAACGCCAATGTCAACACTACTTCAAACAAACCAAAAAAATCGGGAGGGATTTGAGAAACTTGATTGATTACCTTCTTCCTGTCAGGACCGTACTTCTCGAACTTGACGAGGCCATCGATCAGCGCGAAGATGGTATGATCCTTCCCCATTCCCACATTGTTTCCTGGATGGAACTGAAAGATGAAGCTAGAGGAATAAGACCAAATGGCCATCTGCATAAATATGAGTCACAAGAGCTGAAATCTGCTGGAATTCTGCAACTCCAGCTGACTACAAACCAACCCGGATACCCCAGGAATCGTACAAGTTCTTTGTTAGATGAATAAACCCATGAACACTTTCTGCTCTACCTATCCAACTCAATCCTACATTCCTACTGTAGTTCAACAATGAAACCATCATTCAATTGAAGCCGATTTCCATTATTAGATCACAATATTGACATGGTTGCCCTTAGTAGATCATGAAAACATCCATTACCTGGCTTGCCTTACCTCATGAGGAGTTTCATTTGTATAAAACGGTATGAATTTTCTATCCAAAGTACTAAACTATAATTCACCAGAAATCCTACCAAATTCAAATCCCTATAATTTAGTATTGTTCAGATAAAATTGGCTAGCTAAAAAACTTGAATCGAGTCTAACCTTGGTCCCGCGCTGGCGGATGATGATTGCGCCAGGCTTGGCGAGCTGGTCGCCGAAGATTTTGACGCCGAGGCGCTGGCCGGGAGAATCTCGGCCGTTCTTGGTGCTCCCCGCTCCCTTCTTGTGAGCCATTTCAATCGTCAATTGGAACGCGCCCTTTCGCGGCAGGGACACGGAGTTCTGAGGCCCCAGGCCAGCGAATCCGCCATTGAAGAAAGCAGAATAAGACGACGAGGAAGAGCTGGATGAGAGTGAGAGGCCCTTGAAGGAGCCTATCAGATTGAAGGTTGCGGTGGCCGCCATGGCTAGCTCAGAGCTGATAGTTCACCAAAATGGAGAAGAAGGTAGAAGGAGCTAACGTTTTCGGAAATCCAGAGCTTATCTTCGGATGAAGGGGGGCCCAGCGCGCACGTGTGACGGTGAAAGTATCGGGTCGTTTTGGAATGGGCTTTAGGTTGGGCTTGGGCTTAGAGCAAAGATGATGAACATGGGCTTGGCTCATGGGAGTTTCCAGCCTGCATATTGGCCCATCTACAAGACATTGCGAGGCCCGGTCATAGATGGTTCTATTATGTACAGTAATGTGCTCAGCTGCCATGGCTTGGGGTGAACAGTACACAGCGTTTTGCACGTTACAAAGTTTCACCTACTAACATTAGTTGTCTTCTTTCCCAACTACCAATATTGTTATCCAATATCCACCCTCCACTTCTCTTCTATGTTGTTTTTTGAGTTTGTGCACCATCATTATTCCCCACTCACTACTGTTAACGGCTTTCCATTTCCTGTCATTGTGGAGCCATCAAAATTCAAAACCCTTCAATTCAATAGTGAGGGAAACGGAAGGCGTTATATATAACTCAGCCAAAGGAAACTCCAAATTAAAACCCGGCAATGTCTCCTTGAGTTGACTCGTTCTTTCCTCCCTCTCTAGTCTCTTCCCGGCGGAAGAAAAGAAATTCCGACAATGGCGTACACTTCCACCGCTCCGAATCTCTCCTTCCCCTTCAAACAACCGTCTCCACTCCCACCCTCCGATCACCACCACATCCGCCGCCACACCCTCCGCTTCACCACCACCGCCGCCTCCTCCTCCCCTCTCCACCACTCCAACGACCCCAACAAGAACAAACCCCAAATTCCCCCTCCTTCCGCCGCCCCCGCCGCCGCCATCGTCGACACCACCACCACAACCACCTCCCGATTCGCCGACGACCAGCCCAGAAAGGGCGCCGACGTCCTGATCGAAGCCCTGGAGCGCGAAGGCGTCCGCCACGTCTTCGCCTACCCCGGCGGCGCGTCCCTCGAGATCCACCAGGCCCTGACCCGATCAAAGCTCATCAAGAACACCCTCCCCCGCCACGAGCAAGGCGGCGTGTTCGCCGCCGAGGGGTACGCCCGCTCCTCCGGTCGAGTCGGCGTATGCATCGCCACTTCCGGCCCGGGAGCCACCAACCTCGTCAGCGGCCTCGCCGACGCCATGCTCGACAGCGTCCCCCTCGTCGCCATCACCGGCCAGGTCCCCCGCCGCATGATTGGCACCGACGCGTTTCAGGAAACCCCAATCGTCGAGGTAACCAAATCGATCACCAAGCACAATTACCTCGTCACCGACGTCGACGAAATCCCTAGAATCGTACGGGAAGCCTTCTACATCGCGTCAACGGGGCGACCTGGCCCGGTCCTCATCGACATCCCCAAAGACGTCCAGCAGCAGCTCGCCGTCCCGACCTGGACCCGAACCGTCAATCTGCCGGGTTACACCGCCCGGCTCCCGAAATCGCCGGAGACTTCCCAATTGGAACAGATCGTTCGATTGATCTACCAATCGAAGAAGCCGATTCTCTACGTCGGCGGCGGATCTTTGAATTCCAGCGAGGAGCTCCGTCGATTCGTCGACCTCACGGGAATTCCCGTTGCCAGCACGATCATGGGGCTCGGGAGCTTCCCCTGCGACCACGATCTCTCCCTCCAAATGCTCGGAATGCACGGGACCATGTATGCCAATTACGCCATCGATAACGCCGATCTCCTCCTCGCGTTCGGAGTCAGATTCGACGACCGTGTCACCGGGAAGGTCGAAACGTTCGCCAGCAGAGCTACAATCGTCCACATCGACTCGGCCGAAATCGGGAAGAACAAGCAGCCGCACGTCGCGATGTGCGCCGATTTGAAACCCGCCTTGGAGGGCCTGAATTCGATCCTGGAGAAGAGAGGATCCCAATTCAACCTCGATTTCACCTCCTGGAGAGAAGAAGTCGCCGATCAGAAGCAGAGATTCCCATTGAAGTACAAAACATTCGGCGACATGATCCCTCCACAGCACGCCATCCAACTGCTCGACGAAATGACTCAAGGAAACGCGATAGTGAGCACAGGGGTGGGTCAGCACCAGATGTGGTCAGCACAGTACTACAAGTACAAAAACCCTCGGCAGTGGCTCACTTCGGCGGGCCTGGGCGCCATGGGGTTCGGCCTGCCAGCCGCTGTTGGAGCTGCAGTGGCGAACCCAGGTAGGACCGTGGTCGACATCGATGGGGACGGCAGCTTCATGATGAATGTGCAGGAACTGGCGACGATTCGGGTGGAGAATCTGCCCGTGAAGATCATGGTGCTGAACAATCAGCATTTGGGGATGGTGGTTCAGTGGGAGGACAGGTTCTACAAGGCCAACAGGGCGCATACTTTTCTGGGGAACCCGGCGAATGAAGAGGAGATTTTCCCCAACATGTTGCAGTTTGCTGAAGCGTGTGGGATCCCGGCCGCTAGAGTGACGAAGTTGGGGGATTTGAAGGAGGAGATGAAGAAGATGTTGGAGAGTGAAGGACCATACTTGCTTGATGTGATTGTGCCTCATCAGGAGCATGTTTTGCCTATGATACCGAGTGGTGGCGGGTTTAAGGATGCTATCAATGAAGGAGATGGGAGGAGTTTGTATTGATACTAGTAGTAACTAGTAAGGATGGTACTAGTTTTTACAAATAAATGTTGTCTCTCGAATGTGTATAAGCCACCTTGTTCTCATGGTTATCTATAATTTTGTATATAAACTCTTACATTAAGAACAAGTAAGCCATATGAAACAATAATGTGTCATTGGATTTGGGACTTTTGGGCAAACAATCTCTCATATTTGAGTTGCATATATCGGGTTTGTATATTTGCGTTTGAGCATAGATGATGATGTTGATATTGTACTAATTCAATCCTATTGTAGTCATATGATTTGTATATGGTATAACTCATAAGTGATCCGTCTATTGCTTTGTTTCGATTCTTTCCATTACATTGCCCCCTTATTTCTATTTCAATCTTACTTATAAGGGTAATGACTATTTATTAGCCAAAACTTTCCGAATTCGTTTTAATTAGCCAAACCTATCAAAATACTAATAATTAGCCAAATGTTAACTTTTTAGTTAACAATTTTGTTAGTAATATTGACTTGACAACATGATACTCACTTGGAAAAGAGTTGCAAAATTATTAACGATAACATAAAAATTTCTAATATTTTGATATAGTACAAAAGATTTGACTAATTAATAGCATTTTAATAGGTTTGGATAATATAAAATAAACTTAAAAGGGTTTGAATTATTACCCTAATTATAACTATATATAATTTGGTTTTGATAAACTTAATTCGTGTACACCCTCACGATTCTAGCTAATGAAACTTACAAAACCAAATATATCCTTATGAGATTTTACAACTTTTTCCCCATATCTTCTTCTTTTCCACATTCCATTCTCCTTGCCTGATTGGACACTACAAGCACCAATGGATATTGGTTGGGTTGCTTTGGAGTTTCCACGTAAATAAAGAAAGACTTCAAAAAGAAGTTTCCACTTCAAACAAAGCTCCATGCGGTTTATATAAAAATTGAAATAATAAAAAATACAAAAATTCATCAACCCTTACATTAAAATAATATTTAGAACGGACTTTGCTACGGTGATTTACAAGTTACTAACTCGATCACTATAATTTGGACAAAATGGTCGACCTCTTCACTAATATGGCCGACCTATTTGGACAAAACGGTCGACCTCATTGTTAAAATGGTCGACCAGATGTACTATTTTCCATTTTGATATGTTCAACAAGCGCCCGACCTCTTCCACTAAAAGGTCGTATGCTATACAAAAAAATGGTCTACCACTTCAATCAAGTGGTTTACCTCTTTCCCTAAGCGGTCCACCGTTTTCAATAATTGGTCCACCCGATCAACCATTGCTAGTGATATCATCATATATAATTAGAGTCCAATAATAATATATATACTTGCTAGTAAGAGATTTAGAATTAGTACAAAGCCTGCAAGCATAGATGACAAGTTTCTCGAATGATTGTTCTCCCGTAGATTTAAAAAATGTTCCGCATATTTATTTATGATATTTGACTTTCTTTACAGAGACTTTCATCTTTCATTCAAATTATAAGTTTGTTTGTTTATATCCTACAGTTGTCTTGTGATGGATTAACTTTTTTGCTATTGTTGTTATGAATATGCTCAAAAAGTAGAGTTTATTTGTTATACAAGCGTGTCATCTTGAACTTCCATAAATTTGATAATATCGATTTTGTGGATTGTTTATCCAGAAGTGTTAAAAAAGAGTGGTTTTTTTTGTCTTGCCTATTATCTGCATAGGTATTTGGTCGCCCACATGTGATAGGATGTTGCGTTACTACAAAAAAAAATATTGTTGGTTTCCAATTGTCCATTAGTTTCCTAATGTAAGTGTAAGGTAACTGTGTCATCTGATCGACCGTACATCGAAAGCGGAGATCGTTCGCCGAAAGAGGTTCGTAAACCATTTTGCGAAATTGGTAGGTTGTTTTGGCGGAAGCGGTCAACCTCCTCCAACAAGCAGGTGAAAGTTGAAGGTAAGTAAGTCACTTGCCAGAAACGGTAGACTGGTTGCCTCAAGTGCTAAACAGCCTGGTGGAAGTGGTAAACCATTTTCATGGAAAATGGTCGACCACTTAAAGGTAATTGTGTCATCAGGTCGACCAATTTTCGGAAGCAGTAGAGCGGTTGCCTCAAGTGATAGACCACTTGGTAGAAGAGGTCGACCATTTTAAGTTAAGTGTGTCAACCCATTTTTGGAAGTGATAGACCGTTTGACTCAAGTGGTAGATCACTTGTTGGAAGAACTCGACCATTTTCTTTAAAAGTAGTCGACCACTTAATGGAATAGGTCGACCATTTTCTCCAAGTTACGGTGAGTTGCAAGTCACCATATGCATACCCTAACGTTATTTATTGTTAAGGCTAAGCCCATAAACAAAAGAGTCACAACATGGGTCATCTAATTTACAAATAATGTTGTCTCCAATGTGTATATGATATGCCCTCTTGTTCTCATGGTTATCTATATTTTTGTATATAGACTCTTGTATTGAGAATTTTATTGGGTTAATTTCACTAGAAAATTCAAACTATCCAAAAAGTACCATTTAGGTTGAAAACTACGTCACAAATGAATCAAACATGCTTGAGTAGAAAATACATGCACCAGTGGATATTCATAATTAATTGGCTCGATTTGGAATTTTTTTCATCCATAAAGAAAGACTTCAAGTAAAATTTTCCACTTCAAAACAAAGTTCAACAACTACGTACGTTGCAAATAGAAATAATCACCATCAATTACAAACAAAAATCCATCAACCCTTAATAATATAATTTATTGTTCATAAAGAAACAAAAACATTTTCCCATCGTGTCATTGTCACTCATTAAAATACTAGAGGTACGTACTAATTAACATTGTATGAAAAAAAACATTTGCTTATTTCCTAGCCTTCAGATTTTGACGCCGACAACAATGTCACATGGAGCATCTAAATTATAGCTTCACTAATCCCATAACATGCCAACTTCAAGGAAAGCCGAAAGAGCAAGGAGGGTTCCTTCAAGAGATGCTCTCTTAAGTGAAGAAGACAGCACATCTTAATTTGTAATTTGCATTCCCATTCTTAAGTGATTAACAATTCCCATTACCCCTAAACTAATCAATTAACTCTTCTCACCTTCCACCCAAATATATCTTGATTTGATGCCAAATATACTTAAACCAAAAGTCATACCAACATTTGAGGATGTGTGGGATGATGCGAACATTAATATGTACGTAACTTTTTTAAAATTAGAATACCAAATTAATTGTGTGTGAATGATAGGTGCAATATTCATATGCCAATATTGGCATATGAGTGATATAATTACATGGTTCACCTCTTATTTAAAAGTGTTTCAATTTAACATAGTATCAAAATTAGTTTAAATGGCTTGTGATATAATTAATAAGTCTTCTTTATAAATTCGTATGTTATCGGATAACAAGGATGAATGGTCATGATTTTGAGTCATAATAAATCTTGTCAATGAAGTATAGTAGCATGAATCAATTAGAATCATTGTACCTTTCTTCATTTGAGAACAAAGAAATAGACTCATGCATCGTGTAATATTTATATATATTAACCACAATAATAATGTCTGCCGTTGCAACACAACTTTCCCTCACAAATATTATAATACGCACACCGCACCAGATTGCCAAGTTCCATCTCCTTCAACAAAAGCTTCCCATCTAGCTTCGCCCCATTGATCACACACTCTACATTCACATAATCCCTCTCAAGAAATTCGACGGCGACCCATTACTCTCTTCCCACTTTAAATCCAACCCATTTCATTACTTCCGTCAAATTCGCCAACTTTCCCGACCGATTGATCATCGCCATGGAGAAGATGAAGTTCAGCCGGAGTTTCTCGGCGGAGAAGCCCAGATTGTTCGCCGGCCTCCTCGCAGCCGCCTTCGCCGCCACGCTGCTACTAATCGCCGGTTCGTTCACTTCTCTCTCACCGAACTCCCCCTTCCTCTGTTCCACCTCTGCCGTCGGTGGAAGCGACGACGGCAAAAGCAAAGACCCGACGCCGCCGCAGATGGAAGCAATCCTCCACTACGCCACCTCCCGGACCGTCCCGCAGCAATCCCTGGCGGAGATCTCGGTCTCCGCAGCCGTCCTCCGGTCGTTGGGCCCGTGCCGGTTCCTCGTCTTTGGGCTGGGCCACGACTCGCTCATGTGGACCGGGCTCAACCCACGCGGCACCACCCTATTCCTTGAGGAGGACCCACGCTGGGTCCACTCCATCCTCCGTCGTTTCCCCAATTTGTTGCGCTCGCGCGTCGTCAGATACCCCACGCGCCTCCATCAGGCCGACTCGCTTCTCTCGTCCTACAAAGACGAGCCCGACTGCCTTCTCGGTGGATCTCATGGGCTTGCGCACCTCAAAGGTAATGCGCGGTGTAAATTGGCACTGAGTACATTGCCTAGTGAGGTGTACGAGGATGAGTGGGATGTGATCATGATAGACGCGCCGAGAGGGTACTTTCCCGATGCACCGGGGCGGATGGCGGCGATATACACGGCGGCGGTGATGGCGCGTGGGAGGACGCACCACGGGGTGACACACGTGTTCTTGCATGATGTGAACAGGAGGGTGGAGAGGGTATACGCTGAGGAGTTTCTGTGTAAAAAGTACTTGGTGAAAGCTGTGGGGAGGCTTTGGCATTTTGAGATACCTTCTTTTGTTGGCAATGGAAACTTCACTAGTTTTTGTTAGTTAGAGAGGAAGTTGGGGGGAATGGATGAGTTATTTAATTTGAATGTGAAGTTTGTTGGTCTATTGAGAGAAGAAACAACAATGTAGTACTTTGTATAGAAAGTCTTCCTCTTAAACTCACTTTTTGTTTATGATTGTTCTATACAAGCACATTTACTACATGAGAAGAATAGCAATAACATTGGTTGAGCTCTTGCCTACCATTTCTTACGAGGAATATGTGTTTCAGAACCAAAACTACAATGATTATTTTATTGCCGTATAATATTGGGTGGTCGCAATCTTAAATGACCATGTCATCATTTTGATGATTTGAGTATTGTTCAATACATATCATGCATTTGGATGGCATTGGTTTGATCAAGTATGACCTTTTGTATGTCATTTACAGACAATGTCATTAAATATGACATATTAAATTCTATTTTCGTATTGTTTAGTGACGACTAACGAGCCATATATAATTGAGCACCATTCTCGGAAAAATATATCCCAACGCAACGAATGCATTACTAATCATATAGCCATACTTCAAAGCTCAAATTTAATTTGGCAAAAATAAAGGGAAAACCCCTCACATTTAAGCTTTTGCATGGAAATCTATATAATCCCCTTACCAACACATTGACATGTTTGATAATCCTAAATCTAGCTCATGATTTAGGCCCATAAGATCCCAAAACAACAAAACAAATAGAAGCAAAACGCCCATGACATTGTTTCAGAAGTGCCAAACACAATAGAAAAAAGAACAAAAAATCCCCTTACCAACACATTGACATGTTTGATAATCCTAAATCTAGCTCATGATTTAGGCCATAAGATCCCAAAACAACAAAACAAATAGAAGTCAAACGCCCATGACATTGTTTCAGAAGTGCCAAACACAATAGAAAAAAGAACAAAAAATTATGTTGAGAGTGGGATTTGAACCCACGCCCTTTCGGACCAGAACCTTAATCTGGCGCCTTAGACCAACTCGGCCATCTCAACTTTGTTGTCAAATCATTCCCCAGGCCTAATACATAGGATGAAAGTACAACAGTTAGAACATATATTACAAAATGGACGATTATCTACCCATATCAAGCAGATAGTAATGAAATAAAGAAGATTAGTCCAACGGATGTTCATTTCAGCATTAGTCTATTGAAACGCCCTACATTTCACGCTGTAGTTTGGCTGACACAACTTGCATTAAGAGCATCAATATTCAATACATTATACATAATAAACGTTTTGGAGAAACAATTACAAGAGATACAGACACACCATATAGAGTGCAGGATGAAGAAGCAAGTATCCCCTAAGCCTAGTTGGCTGGCATGAATAATGGAGACACCCTCCTACGCACAGTTTCTTGAATCTGGTCTGGTGGCAATACCGATGCCTCTTCGTCGAAATTCGCATTCTCCAGGTTTTGGCGCAACTGCATAGACACACAGAAACCAAGCCAGTTTCATGTAGCCTGTAGGCAAAAGGTACAGATTCAATGTATAATAATGCACCTTATCAAGAATAGCAGATTGGTCATCCAGGTGGAATTTGCGCATGTACTTCAGCATCTCCAGTTGCTGCCAAACCAAAGAGCCATTTACTTATCATATTTTGCAATAGCCATCTCCAATGATAAACCACAGAAAGAGTGAAACAAAAGAAGTTTTCCAAAAAGGACTCGCCTTCCCCTGAAGCATTTGTTGATTATGCATTTTCTTTGCATATTCTTCTGTTCCAAGTTCAGCCTCATCACAAGCCATCTCTTCACTGCCAATCAATGAATTGTGTGAAACATTGGATGCAAGAAAGAAGGAAATTGTTTCTCTGACACTATATTGCCTGTTTATCAAAGATTTTTCTTCACAATTGGATCTTCATTCCTAAAACAGACAACTCCAAACTTCCACACCAATACAACACCCAACTAACATGTCAAATTAACTGCAGTGTAGCACACTTCATTGTTTTTCAAACAAATTCTGGGAAAACAGAACTTAGTCCAACATAAAATGGGGACATAAGGTGGAACATGGTAGGCGTATTCAACAGTGTTATCTCTAGACTAAAACAGCTTTGACTGTTCAGCAGCATACCAGAAATAGGCACCATCATCAAACAGACAGCAAGAAGGGAAAAACAAACAAGGCTGTGTCTAGTTCTTCATGCTGTTCACCAGAATAGAATGTTCATGACCAAGGTCATCAGAATTCTTAGTCTACCTTGCCACGAACTTGTAAAACTGAATCATCAAATCTCGGTCATTCTCATAAATTGTATTCACTTTACCCAAGCAAGAAATGCCAAAGCTAGGATCTGCAAAGAAGCAAGACTTTATTAACACAAATTCATCATACATACAGCCATCCACGGATCTTACTTTGAATCACAAACCCCCTAACAGCTAACCAACATACACAAACGGTACACATGTTAAACCATACCAACTTCCATCTCCAAAAAGATGCCCTCTTGAAGTGCCGTAGTAACAGCTACAGCTTCCTGCATTGCCACATTCAATGTTGAACATACATTTCCACACTTGCTTAGTTCGATGTTAAAGTAAAAGAAACAACACTGAATTCATTTCCGAGAGCATAAGAGCCAAATTAATTCACCTGTTTATCGTCCACAGCATCTGCAATTCTTCTCTTTACATCTAAAAAACCAACGAATCAACAACCAGAAGAAACAAGATAAAGGAGCAAAAGAGAAGAGCCGAAAAGGGACTTACCTGGCTGGGCAGTGAGCTCAGAGAATCGATCAAACAGATAAACCAACTGCTCCCTTGACAGCATCCCTGAACTTTGCAATTGCAGACCAGCCATCAATGCGATGCAGAAAAAGCAGCTTCCTTTCTGTTAAAATCCTTCATTTCAGACACAAATTGAAAGTACCCAAAAAAAGAAACATAGGGTTTGATTCCATGCATTGAAGCTTCAAGGCTCAGACGACGAAAACCTAGCAAACCAAGAAATTAAAATCACCTCAACTTATTCTCCACAGCCGCGAACGTGTAGAATCAGAGCTTCAACAGAAACGGCGCAACCCAAGAAAAGGAGAGACGAAAATGAAAAGAACCAAAGGAGACAAAAGATCTCGTGATGGAATGATTCGCGATGGAGAATAGCCGAAGGATATTTCGGTCATTTCACTTCCTCCATTCCGCAGAAATCACAGAGCAAATGAAAAAGCCAGAACCACGCAAAGAAGCCATATCCATGGAAACCAAGAGAGTAAATTACGAAAGCGATTATAATTAATAACTCAATTTTATATGAAACCATTTTCCAAACCATAAACTAAACACTACTCGCAAAAGAACTGTAAGCTAAGAAGTAAGAACAGCTATTAAGAGAATAACAGCGCATCAAATGTTACAGAATAACAGGATATTGCAAAAGGTCTTTTAGAAGTCTTCGTCCATCTTAAACTCATGGCTTCCACCACTGCCACCATTAAGGCTATTCATAACAGAAGCCTTCTGGTATTCCCCAACCCTCTTCTCAAAGAAATTCGTCTTGCCCTGCAACGAAATCAGCTCCATCCAATCAAAAGGATTCGTCACATTGTAAATCTTCCCACACCCAAGGCAGTCCAGCAACCTATCAGCAACGAACTCAATATACTGGCCCATCAACGCTCCATTCATCCCTACCAGCGCGCACGGCAAGGCATCACAAACAAACTCCCTCTCGATATCCACCGCATCTTTAACAATCCCCTTCACCCGCTCCTCACTGGGCTTCACCTTCATCAACCCATACAGCAAGCAGGCAAAATCACAATGAAGCCCTTCATCTCGCGAGATCAGCTCGTTGGAGAACGTCAATCCAGGCATCAGCCCACGCTTCTTCAGCCAAAATATCGCGCAGAAGCTCCCGGAGAAGAAAATCCCTTCCACACAGGCAAACGCAATCAACCTCTCGGCGAACGACTCCCCGCCATCGATCCACTTCAAGGCCCACTGGGCCTTCTTGGCCACACAGGGCACCGTCTCGATGGCGCGGAAGAGTCGGCTCTTCTCGTCGGAGTCCTTGATGTAGGTCTCGAGAAGGAGGCTGTACATCTCGGAGTGGATGTTCTCGATCGCGATCTGGAACCCGTAGAAGGCTCTTGCTTCGGCGACTTGCACTTCCTTCATGAACCGGCCGGCGAGATTCTCGAGGACGATTCCGTCGGAGGCGGCGAAGAAGGCGAGGACGTGGGTGATGAAGTGGCGCTCGTCGGGGGAGAGAGCTTCCCAGTGGCGGGTGTCCTGAGAGAGGTCGACTTCTTCCGCGGTCCAAAAGGAAGCCTCGGCCTTCTTGTACATCTCCCAGATCTGTGGGTACTCGATCGGGAACATACAGAAGCGGTCAGGGTTTGGCGCCAGGAGAGGCTCTTCTGGGAAGGACGGCATCTTTGGGAGAATTTTTTAGGGTTTTGGAGAAGGGGAAGAAGGGGAAATTCGAAATTTGATTGCAGAGAGTGGTGGAGGGAGATTGGGGATTTTATAGGAGGAGGGTAATGGAACAGTAATGGCGGTAGGGAATTCGAATTGGAATTTTTTGAAGGGAGCGGGGCGAAAGCATTTGAATTACAATTTTTTCTTTGAGAAATGAAGGAAGCTTGCGGGAGACTGAACTGCGGGTTTGGGGGATTTTGCCGCCATTTGTTTGTTTGCGTCGCGGCAAGACGTCTGATTTAGGTTCTTAACCGAGTATTAATAGCACAATTGCATAAGAGCCACTAAACTTTGATGTCCATATACAAATGGGTCAATCTCTTAGTGTACTTCATATCTCGAAGGTTGAACTAGCTAATTGTAGTACTCAAATTATTCATAATGTTGGTTGATTAGAGATGAAGTGTACATTGAACTCTTTTTTCATCAACTTATCGAGTTAGGTTATGACTTTTAAATTGCAATTTCGCTTATCCTTAATGGAAAGTGCTCCAACCATCCTCTTGATGCATTAATCGAACTATCGAAGAGTGTCAATAATCTCATTCGATGTTCGTGGTAGTGCTCAATTCACATATTTATTTATCAATAAACGGACAACTAACATATACATTTGAATGAATTACAATTTTTTTTACCAAAAAAGTTGTCATAATATCACAATTTTTTTAATCTAAATTGATCCAACCAACTTGTTAGTTCATTCACAAATTAACTGCTTAATAGTTGATCACTACACCCTCTAGTTACATATTTGATTGGGTTGAATTATGAGCTGTAAAATTAATTTGAAGGGAATGGAGGATTTGACTTTAGGGACGAGTTTGTTAAAAATCGGATTGGGTGTGTCGTTCTGTTAATGACAAAAAAGTATATTGGCTGGATGTGTAATTGAGCCAAAGAAGGCGGAGGTGGGTAGGGATGGCAATGGGTCGGGTTGGATCGGGTTTTGCCAAACCCAAACTCAAACCCATGGGTTTATTCGTGAAAAAATCCGGGGTAAAACTCATTGGGTTTGAAAAACTCAAACCCAACCCAACCCGTTGGGTATCCGCGGGTTCATGGGTACCCACGTGTTTTTTGTCGTAAAAAATTACAATAACAAGTTCCTATCAAAATTAAAACCAAAATATCAATCTCTCAATTCAAATTATTCATACATAAAACACCATTCTAGAAATTCAAGCAAATCACAAATTAACTATAAAAATTGTTCAACACCAATCTAGAAAACTCAAGAAAATTGAAGCAAATCATAAATTATCCATAAATAACATGATTAATTGAAAACTTCTTCCTTTCAATTAAGTTTCTTCACTCTCCACTCGATAACATCAACTTCGTTCTACACAATTAGAAAGAAAAATTAGACATGTATGTCCCCACAAACATAAATAAGATTAATTGTTTAAAATATTAAATATACCTAGAAAATTAATTATATGGGTGTGGGCGCGTACCCATGGATCGGGTTTACCTAAACCCAAATCCATCCCAACCCGATGAATAGTTTACGGGTTAAAACCCAAACCCGACTCAAAACCCATCAACAGGATTTTACCCGTCTTGACCGGGTTGGGTCGGGTGGGTACCCGTGGGTTCGGGTTTTGTTGCCATCCCTAGAGGTGGGTGGAATCAGTGGCTGATATTTGGGATGAGAGAGAGAAGGTAAGGCTTGCGAGGGAAGCCAAATTTTGATTGGGCGGGAGAATTTTGATTGGGCGGGGGAAGTGTTTGTGGAATCTGGTGACTGGCTGGAGACTGGAGAGTGGAGACTGGAGACGTACTCGTGGCTGCACGAGAATGCAACGTGCTTTCCTTGCGTCGGTTCACGGTTGCCTACACTTCACGTGGGCCGTTTGGCTCGTTTTTATGGGCCTAGTTTCAGGGGCCCTTGTTAAGTTTAAGTCCAATTAACTCGCCCGGGCCCGACACTCTACCTTCCCAACGCATCCTCCAATCTCCACTCCCCTGTAATCATTGTCCGTACGAGCTTAAGCTTGGCGGGTAATAATAACTAAAAACTAAAATAACTGTAATAAATGAAGGAGGAAGTTTCCTTTCAATTCATATTATGGAAGGAAAATCAAAGTTGACGATCTTATTACCATTAAGGTAAAGATTTATTTCCTTCCAACGCACACAGAACTCAGAAGAAAAAGCCCCCAAGAAATTAGTCCCTTCATTAATGGCGGCCATTGGTGAAATGAAATCCCACTCCTGGATTTTTCCTTATTAAGAACCGAAAAAACTAATAAATTCACTGCTCATTTTCCCATTAAGGCTCGTTCTTACCACGAGAACTTGCAAGAACTTCCATTGTTGGAGTGCTCTGTTTTCTGCCCCAAAAGGTAAGATCTTGAGACCTTCCCTTTGGCGAATTCGTATCTTACCCAATTTTGAAAACAATTCCTGTTTCTGACGCAGAAGAATCAATTCATAATGGGGGCCAAAAGGGTGAAGATTGAGCTGATAAAGAACGAGAGGAGCCGGCTGCTGACTTACAAGAAAAGGAAGGCGAGTCTGCTGAAGAAGATCAGCGAGTTCTGCATACTCTGCGACGTCAAGGCTTGCCTTATCATCTTCTCCGGCAACAACGGTGCCAAAGGCGGGGAGGAGCTTGAAACATGGGCCCCGGAGTCCTGTACCGTGGAGGAGCTGATCCAGCAGTACAGAAGCTCCGACAAGCCCATGAAGAACTTCACCGTCACCGATTACTTCAGAGAGAAGAAGAAAAGGCTGGATGTCGAGCTGTCGAAGGTGAGGAAGCAGATTTATAAGTTGAAGTTCCCGACTTGGGACAAAAGGCTGGACAATTTCTCCGTGGATCAGCTCGGAGTTGTTCTCGGTCAGCTCGATTTGAAGCTGAAGCTTGCCGACGAGAGGATCACGGCCTTGACAGCCGCCGAACGGGCTACTGCAGGCCTGGTTCCTCCGGCGCCGTTTAACTTCCATAATCCTGTGACTCAGGATGGGGGTTCGGTAACCGGGAGGGAGATTGATAAAGGGCACGCGTCAAAATCGCTAATTTGCTCCGATTTCAACTCCCCTCCTCTTCCATCATTGTCGCAGTGGCAGAGCTCGGCTGTGGCTAATGGCTACTCGGACAACCTGTACTCAACCAATTCTTCGTTCTACATTCCTGACAGGTTCAATTACTTTGCTCCAGGAGTCGGAGAATTCCCTCCGTACAACAATCCCCAATCGATGCCTGAATTCAGTCCGGACAAAGGAATGAACTTTGGGATGATGCAGGAGTACCATCAGATTAATAATGTCCCCGTAATGATGCAGTCGCCGCCCATGCCAGTGCGGCAGGAACCTGTGCCGAACAGAGGTCATCATCAGGGGATGCTGATGCCTGTGAATGTTGGGTGTCAGTGGGTTTTCGACTCTGATCGGATGTTCGGAGAAAATTCTGACGGAAGAGGGATGGAGGAGATGGGGTATATATCGTCTTCAGGGTTTCAGCAGATGACGCATCAGTTTTCATCTCCTGCAATGGCTGCTCCAGCAGGTTATTCTTCCCATCCCAGGATGTTTCTGAACCAGTTGGATGAGAATAATATTGGTGGGTTTGAATTTGACAGGGGACACCATAATCTGTAGATGGTTATTAGGTATTAATTAGTCTTATATATAGTTGTTTAAGTTGGTTGTGTTTTCTTCCGTTAGTTGTTAGTTTCAGACTAGGTTTCACTGTTACTCTGTTAGTTCTATGGGAGACCACCTTGTTATTTCTAGATAATGTTTTGCTATTGACCAGCAGAGTTAGTTAGATGTCAGTTTATCCGTTTTGGATCATACTTAATCTACGAATTGTTTTTTTTATCATAAATATCTATGAATTGTTTTTGGATATACACTCATATAATGACCAGAACTCCAGAAGCTATATATATAAATCAACAGAAACTATATTATTCTTCATGCTATACAATTGTATATACTGTCATACAATAACAGTACTCTCACTCTCATCTTAATCCTTCGCCCCTCTCATGCAACTGCTACAGTATAGTGAGCGGATACCTACAAACAATCAACTAAAACAGGTAAATTCAAGACCATAGTTGAACTGGTAAATGTAAGATGCATCTCGGTTGAAATATCGTAGGAAGCTTACCTGTACATGTTAATTTGGAATCCAGTGCTCTTCGTGTCTAAGCTATACTTTCTTTACAATGTTCGCCCCATTCGCACGATTCAGAAGCTTTTTATACTCCTGGCTTCTCGACCATTCATCGATCTCGCGAGCACGTAAAACAGGCAGTGGATGTGATAGTTGCCTCGTCTGGGCATTTCTGATGGGAAAAGCAGTAGCAGCTAATCAGACAGGGACGAAGAAACTGATGGGAAAAGCAGTAACAGCTAACCTATGACAAGTCTGCTTACCTTATGTACCATCCCATTGGGCTGGATGATGCTCGGTCATAAGATCGAGCTTGTTCCAAAAAGGCGTCAACGTTGAGTTGATCAGCGAGCGATGGGCTTCCCCCACATAGTTTCATCAGCAGTGAGATAACAACCTCTTGTCAGAAATCCAAAGTCAGATAAAGGACAAAAGGGGATGACAATGAAGCTTGATAAGCAATAAATTATTGAGCTTAAGTTTTAGTATTTGCAGACCTTGGGGTCTTGAGCAACAAGAAGCGCTGCACGATCACATGTCAGCTCAGCTGACCGAATCCAACGGAACAACTGTTCTTCTAAGCTTTGCGCTATCATGCCACCAATTCCTATGGAATACATAGGGTCAGCTCAAACTGTATCAAATGCATCAAAAGGTGAACACAAGTCCTCCATTGTGATGGCCTATTTGGAAGGTGAGGTTTTATAGTAGTAAGTTGTCAAATTTTATGTTGTGGTGTACTTCTAACTAAGAATTGACAACATTTATCCTAATGAGATATGGAATCAGAGCACAAAACAACAATCAGGACTCATAAGACCTACCAGGTACAGTATAAGCTCCAAGCATGAGGATATTTGCGAATGTGAGCCACACGCCATGGTCACACTTCAGATGTCCCAACTCATGAGCCAAAACAGCCTATCACAATTGAATCGCCCAGAAACAGTTAGCAGCTGGTGTATTCAGTAAGACTTACAATACCAAGAATGAAGTTAGGACTCAATAAGACACAGTTCAAAGACCTGCAACTCTTTTCTTGTTAGGAGCTCCACTAGGCTAGTGTGCACAACGACAAATGGCCTTTTCCCACTTATAGCTAGAGTGTAGGCGTTTGGTACGGGACTTTGCCGGACATAAAGATCAGGAGGAGACTTGATGTTTAGTATCGATGCAGCCTCCGTCATCAGCTGATGGAGTTCTGGCAGCTGACAAGCAGACATAATACGTGGTAACCCGGAAACAGACAACCATCATAACCCAAAACAAACTACACTGCTGCAATTAAATGTTCATTAACCGGTCTCTCTAAACATGCACCCATGAGCATAAGATCGATCCCACATTCTTTTACAGCAACGAAGTTGTTCTTAATGATTTCACTCCCATGAACTTAAGGAGTAACAAACAAACTACCTGGTTTTCTGAGACGAGAACTGAAGTTCCAATATTCTCGAGAAGCATAATTTGCTCGGATAAGCTTCCTGCAAGTGTGACCAAAACATGGCATCCTCCTCGGTTCAATTATGCAGCAGAAAATGGAAACTAAAGCAATCAATCACAGTAAGAATCACGAGGAAGAAATTGAATCACCTAATAAGGCCTTGCCGATTTCGTTCAATCCTGGAATCGCTCTCAACAACAACGTGTTCTGCACACAAACAACCAATCCTGAGAAACACCAAGCAAAAAGCTCCAGAACTCCGCAATTCAAAACCAGAAGCTCATCGATTCGGAGGTTTGATTTCAGTCATCACCTGTTTATCGAGAGGATGCCTGAAATCGTCGGCGTCGAGGTCGCGAAACACGTTGGAGGAGGAAGGAGCCGCCGCTCTACAAACAGGAGGAACCCTAGCGACGCTCTGACTTCCGGTCGGTGCCTTCTTCTTCTCCAATGCGACTCCACCGGAGACGTAACCGCCGAATTTTGACCAATCGGAGACTCCGTAGAAGAAACCGATAGGATAAGGAGGCGGCGAAGAGGCCGATCCCATCCGAGGGAAGCATGATGAATAAGGAAGAAGAGCGGCCATCCGAGCAGCACAGAGCTAATTGAGCTCTCGGAATTGTGGAGTAATTACTGCGACAGTTGCGATAATCTGGCCTAGCTTTTTCTTTTGCGGTAATGGGATTTTTTTTATGGCTTGCTGTGGCGTCCACAGCCGTACCGTGTGGTAATTCTGTGGCGCCATTTCGTTTTCTGTTGACTTGTTTGGCGCGCGGTGGCAACCGGGTGATCGACGTGCACGAATGGGAAGCGCCAGTTTACACACTGTAGGCCCCAGCCTGGACAAAGATTATCGGTGGATTACTTTTATGATAGCACAAGAATTAAATTGCATAGTTTTTTTTTTTTTTTGGGATAAAATTGCATAGTTGAAGTCTTAAAGAACCATATATCGATAATTTTATTTTTAATCAATGCATTTGTCATGGCAACATAGTTTATCGGCACAAAATTGAAAATACCATAATTAGATAAGAGCACAACTACATACTAGATAATAGCATGAAGCAAAGTTGATGCACGAATAAATAACGAAAAAAGATCAATCACAAGTGGGTTGGGATACCGTCACATCCCCTAAGAGGGATGTGAGATTCACATCCAAGGGCAATTTGGGTATGAAAAAAAACAGAATTTATTATTTATTTATTTTTGTATTAATTACAGATTGGGAATTAAAAACCCAGATTAAATACTTTTTTAATTCAAATCCTACAATTAATACGCTTATATCTCTCTCTCTCTTTCTTTTCCAGCAACCTCTTCACTCCGACCACCAAAGTTTCTCTGGCCGACGAATTTTTCCGGTGAAATCCTCCAATCAGACTCGATCCGGCCAACTGCAAAAAAACCACTCCGTCAGTGTGCTAGTGGTACTAATTTTCATCTAGTGGTACGCTACCAGTAGTTGTGATACGTACTAGTGGTAGTGGTACGCTACAAATACCACTCGTACCGCTACCAGTGAGTAGTGGTACGCTACCGCTACCAGTGAATAGTGGTACGATACCACTACCACTGGTAGCGTACCACTAGACAGAAATCAGTACCACTACTCACTGGTACCGCTACCACTAAGTACTGGTACGCTACCACTACCACTGGTAGCATACCACTAGACAGAAATCAGTACCACTAGAGAATAACATAAAAAAACAAGATCTGGAATCTGGAAAATCCCAGATCTGGAAAAAAATTAAGGAATGAGGAAAGGAGAAGGAAGGGGAGAGGTTGTTACCTAGCGGCGGCGGCTGAGGAGGACGACGGGAGAGAGATGGCGGTGACAGGAGTTGGAGGGAGGAGAGAGGGTTGCGATGGTGGGAGGCGGAGGACGCGACGGCTGCGGATGGAGGGAGAGATGGTGGCGGTGGCGACGGGAGGGAAAGACGACGACGGTGGCGACGGGAGGGGGCGGCGGCGGCGGCGACGACAACGGGAGGGAGAGACAGAGAGTAGTTAGGGTTCTCGGGAGAGGAAAGAGAGAGAGGGGAGAGAGGAATAGTTTTTTTTTTTTTTTTTGGAAATCAGATTATATAGAAAATGAGAAAGGATCCTGTGTGGTAAGTTTTTCTCTTCCAAAAATATCCTTCATTTAATCTAAACCGTTAATTTGAAAAACCAAAAGAGATGGTGGATCTAATGGCTGGGAAGTGGGATGTGAAAATCACAACCCCTATGGGGGTTGTGACGCTATCCCGTGCCATCACAAGTTGACCAAGAAAGAAAATGATAGTAGCTAAAGTTAATTCTAATACAATTTGCTACTTAACAGAATCCACAATAGCAGAATGCGACAGATGTTCACTCTAGAGGACCATGTACAGTGACAGTAGAGGATAACAACCCTGCAGAGATAGTTCCATTTGAAGTATAGAGAATCCAGTCTGCATATATCTAAATCTTACAACTATTGCCTATTGGAACCTAATCCACATTCATTTCTACACTAACCATGTCCAATTTGTACTCATTCTTGGAGCACATTAACCTAGAACGAATACATTGTGATCCCAAATGGAATCAAGACTGTATTATGTAACCTAACAGCTAAAACACCCAATCAATTCTCCACTCAACTCAGTCATCAATTAAAACAAGCTTCTGCTGTCAATCTAAATATTAACCTACTACAATCAGTTGAAAAGGTTGCATTACAGAGAAACAGTTCCTAGACAATTGCCGGACTATCTAACGAAAAGGTTAACGCTCTAACAATATTGTTAACCCTGAAAAGTTTAGATGTTACATGGATACATGGAGACAATGACCTTATCGCCCTGTAAAGTTCAACAAGCACACACTTAGTGTCATGAATGAAAAACCAAAACACATACTGCAAAGGGAAGCAGATAATCAGGAAGCTGACCATGGACTTGGGAGGCAGGTTGGACTTGAACTTAGCTCGGACAACGCCACTTTACCGTGAGGCCTAGAGACTTTGCCCCAAATGCAACGAGAGTGGCTCCCGTTGGTCTTGACCTTAGCCTCGTAGACATACGCCAAGTGCTTGCCCTGGTACCAGTTCACCTTTTTCTTGGTGTTCACTCCCTCAATCTGAATCAGAGACGTGCTCGCGTACTGGTTCGACTTCGACTTGGAATTACCCCCAACAACATTCCATCCATTAGTACAGTAAATCATAAAGACTCCTTGACTTCAAAGTCGCGATCGTAATCTTTCTCATGGGGAAAACCCTTTTTGGCTACAAGTTGGATCGTGAAAGCAACATTTTTGTGTCGGAGGGTTTGTCACCTTGACCTCATAGACATAGTTGTGACTTGTCTAAAGAACCTCATAGTTGTGACTTGTCTAAAGACTCTTTTCTTGCTACTAAACATTGCAAACGTGCTCGAATGCATCCCAAATTGATATCCATTCAATTTATGACGAGTATAACACCTGGAATATCATAAATAACACAAAACAAGAATAAAATACGACAGAATGAGGTAATTTCTTCATGACGAACCTTCATAACAACCTAACTTGAGGTAAAATTCATCTAGTGTATATAGGAACGCATATTAGCATAAAAAAAAAACTTGTAACGTGGCCTAGACAAGGTAATTCTTGAAAGGAAGAAACCTTTCCTTTCTTCCCAACCAACCATAAATCTTATTCCAATTTACAAAATACCCAAGCTACTAATACTCTTTCCCCATCCTACTCCAAAAAATTTCATCACACTTTTTACATTGCCTGCTCTCTGCTGTGTGCTCCATCTACTTAGAAAATGATCAGGAGTGGGAAACCAAAAATTAAAACATACACCCTCCAAAGAAAAAGAAAAGGTAAGGAATACACACAAACTGCGTACAAGAACAAGACAAAGAATAGGTGCTACTCACTCTCTCAACTCCTCCTCCTCCTCCCTACAGACCAAACCATTTTAGCGCCTTGCCTATCTGTGTTCAAGGGTTGATGTTGCACTCCCTCAAATACGGGTGCTCGTAGTCCACATACTTGGCCCAATACCCCCTGTACTTGGGCAATCCTATCTCCAGCCATGGCTTCATGTTACCATTGTAGTGTATCACTGCTGCCCTCTCTATCTCCTTCTGGTTCACGCTTGGGTTGTACCCCAGCCCCAGCACATGCCATGATCGCTCCAATGGGTAGGTTTGTTTCCAGAACGTAATCAAACCTGGCGGCAGTGTTCCCAACTTCCACAACGTTCTGTCGTGATTCTGCACATCCATTCCCCACATACCAATAAATCAATACAATATCAATACAAGTCGATTGATGACGGAAAATAGACTAGTGCTAGTTAAGTTTGTCACTCACCAGCTTCTGCCACTTGTGATACACTTCGGTGATGTTTTGCCTTCTCCACTGATCCAAATCAAAGATATTCATCCCGTATGCCCATCCACAGGCATGCGGATCAAAAGTCTTAGAGATCAGAGGATTGGAGAAGTTGAGATACCGATCAAAACGATGGAAGCTCTCTCCACAAGTCTCCACTGCACCATTCACATTACCTTTCAAATCAAGGAACCAAAGGGCAGCGAGATCCTTCTGTACTACTATATCATCATCAACAAACAGCACCTTGTTTAACTTTGGGAATATCTCTGGCAGGTAAAACCGGAGATGGTTCAAAATGGACAAGTACTTTGGATTCCGATACTTGAGATTTGAATCCGAACTAGCACGATGTGACCTAAAGTAGTAATCTATCATAGATGGAGATCCCAACTGCTTCAGAACAGGACTGTAACTTGCATTTAACCATGTGAACTCCTCGATATTCTGAACTTGAACAGTTGCCTTGTCGGGTGGATTCACTAGAAACCACATCCTCATTGCTGCATAATTGAGTCTATCCGTAACAATGTGGAAAACATGCTTTGAAGGCTCCTGCAAACAAACCAAACAAATCTAATCAGGATCTACCATTCATGCTGGTACTAATCTTGCTAGCATTGTAATTATTATCTGCAAGACAAACTATATTTCACCTTAGCATGTGTAATAGTAGAGTTCAGCACAACTGCAGCTGCTAAAACATTGTCTGAGAATAAAGCATAATGATATAGCAGAGGATCTTCCAATTTCTCCGGATTTGGAAACTGTTGCTGAGAAGTATTCAACAAATAATACTCGGTTGTCAGGCGCAAAGGAAGACAGTGAAGACCCTTGGGGAGGGTTTTGGCAGTTAATTGAGTCAAAAACATGGTCTGCTTTTTATGCACACGGAGCTGCTCCTCCGTGGAATGCAGCATAGCACGAAGCTTTTTCACCCAAATAGCACAGTCATCTTGTATCTGCTTGCCTTTCGTTAAGGACTGTTCCATTGCCCTCAACTTCTCACTGGCACTGCATACAGATCAACTTTAATCAATAAGACAACACTAATAGTTGATTGTATATTTCATTATAGTTCTATGAAGAACATCAAACCAATTTAATGGAAATCAGATATTACAGTGATCGCATACTAGATTCAGGAAAATAAGCCTTACTTCTTGGGCAGCTCTGAGTCTCTAGTTGCTTCGCCAAGGACACGTGCAACTTCCTTGATCCGCAATCTGAGCTCTCTCGTATAGTGTTGATTATTCTTTGTTGCAGGAAGTGAAAGGTATACCTTTGCCCTAATCAGCTGGTCTCTTAGTTGACGTACACGAATATCTGACATAGCATTTTGATCTGTCTGTTTACCCACTTTAGCTTTTGGGTGATCCTTTCCACTAGCTTTGTAGGGCTTCGCACCTGGTTTTCGCTCAAACTAGCCAAAAAAATATCACAAAAGAAAATAAGTAATTCCACTGGTTAAACTCAAAACAGTAACTTCAACATAAAGAATCATTATTGCTACATAAAAGAAGTGGAGAGACATTTTACTGTTCTGCACTAAATCATGACTGTATGTGATACCAAATACTCGATCGACATAGAAGGCCATATCAGAAGCGTTCTCAAATTCCTTCTCCAGTGGGAATGATTTCAGTTTATATTGCAAGGAAATGAATAACAGGATATATTGGAAGATCAATTCAAAACTCGAAGTTGTGCTACCACGAAAGCCAATGGAGGAATATTCTACATACATTATTCAACTCCAAGTAACTAGGGGTTTAAGTTTCCTTTGAGATTGTGATCACCATATTGGGAGTCGGCAAAATAATAGACAAAATTACCAATTACCAGGTGGGAAAGCTCTCACATCAGCCATCACAATCAGACAATAAACTAAACACTACCACAACGAAAGAGGAGTGATCTCTTCAAGCTAAGGCATGAGAAGCTTCAAATGGCATACCGGATTTTGAGATGCAAGTTGGGTAACAACGTTGGAAGCCAAGGATTTTGGGTCCATGGAGTTGGAGGCAGCATCCGTGCCATCACTCCTCGATTCCTGCTGAGCACTGACACTATCAGTGACCCGTTTGATGACAGCATCCGTTTGAGATTGCACTCGTTCCTCAGTCGCCGACAAAACTCTAGATTTGTGCTCTTTCACAGCTTGAGATTGCGAATCTAAAACAAATGAGCCAAAACAAAGGGATTAATTTCAAAATTGGCCGATGTAACCACACTAGTGGAACGAGCTTGCAAGACGATGAATCACCTGCTGCTGCAATTGAATCTTGAATAATCCCATCATCAGAAGACGCCACCACCTCTTCTTGGGTGGAGTTGGTGGTGTAAACAACCCCAATCGGCTCCTTGACGACAGTGGACGATTCCTATAAAGCCAATCAATGGCGGAAACTGAGGATATGTTATGGCCATACAAAGGCGAAAGGATTTAAGCCGGAAATACGAATCAATTGTACCTGAGGCAACACGTTGAGACGGCCGGAATCAGCAGGAACAGTCTGGAAAAAAAGGAGCAGCAGAAGATAAGGAACCTCTCCGATTTCCTATCGATCATTCAATTCAACGAAAACCGAAGAGAGAAAGAGAATGAAACTTACGAAGGAAGTGACGTCTCCAAAGAAATCGATTCGAGCTGCAGAGAAAAGGAAGACACAAAGAATGAGCGAAGGGGAAATAATCGATCGAAGAAGAAGAAGAAGAGTGAGAAAGGGAAACTGACAGGAAGAGGGAGCGAAGGCGGCGAATCTGTCAGTGTAAAGAGCAATGGGAGCAATCACAGTGATGAAGAGCATCCCTATCACCACGTTCCTCAGATTCATCTTCTTTCTTCTTCCGCCTTCACCCCGGTGATCTCTTTTTACTAGTTCTCCGGCTTTACGAATTCTCCAACTCGAAACCAGAACTCAACTGACGAAGAAGAAATCAAAACCAAACGGGACTCAAACCGAGATTCGTTCGTCTGCTACAGTCGGTGCTCCGTTCCAGGCCAACAACAGTCACTACCACGCCATAACAGAAACCGTACACAGAGAGCGGCCGCCGCCGTTCGAAGAGAGAGAGAGAGAGAGAGAGAGAGAGAACGGGCGAGAGGAAATGGTGGAGCTGCGATGCTAATCCGCGTCTGGTTATCTTTTTCTTTATTGTTTTAATAAAACTAAAAGGAAACTAAAGAGAGAAGAAATCGGACATCTAAATTCTAAAGGCTACTCCGCTTTGCTTTGGTTGCAAAGGGGGAAGAAAAGATACAGCGATGCATAATAATGAAGGAAGCAGAGAAAATGGTGCCGGATGGAGGTTAGATGACGACGAACGGGAAATAATTTGAGTGACGGAGAAGAAATGTGAGACGAAGGAAGACAAAAAGGGAAGAGGAAGAGAATAAAGGAAAGGAAAAGGCGTGTCTTTAATTATGGAAGGGTTAGACAGCAAAGCAGCAGTGTACGATTTTTTTTTATTTTTTATTTTTTTACAAAGAAACTACTTTGGAGGTTACTGACTTACTGGTTAGTTAAAAGTTACTGAGTTAGCATCCCTCAAGCGCCGTGGGAAAATCACTTGCACCTTCTCCCTGAATTGGCAGGCCCGCGCCAGAGGACCAATCAGGTTTCGGCACCTGTAGTGGGGAAACCTCGTCTTCTCTATTCTTCTAGCCGGAGCTCTTCTGCAGATTTCTCCTGCTCCTCCTTCGGCGTCGTACGGACTCAATTTCTTCTTCTAAATCCGTTTTCTCTGGCCCCCACTTTCCTCATCATCATCGTCGTCAAGAGCTTCAGAAATCCTCCGACTGTTCTTCCCTGAATCGGCTGTGAAATGTGAGAGCTAGGGTTTCAAGACTCTCCCGCAGCTCGGAACTCCACGAAACTGATTGGAATCAATTTCCTCGATTCTAGGGTTCGACTGACTAGTGTTTGGCTCGGTTCCTTTTTGTCACAGGAGGAAGTCGGTGAATCGACCTCCGACGCCAGACGCGGTGGAGGAGCAGGAAGAGAAGGAGCCTTCGCTTCAGGAAGTAATCAACGTCAAGGTTCGGCTGAGTAATCGATTTCGGAAACTCTCGTCGGTTTTCGATGATACTAGCTGTCGGCAACTTGTGGATTGAATTTTTGTATTGATTTAACAGTTGGTCGAGAGTGGAGAGAAAGAGCGGTTGATGGAGCTTCTGAGGGAGAGGCTGATCGAGTGTGGATGGAAAGACGAGATGAAAGCTCTCTGCAGGTAAATTTTCTTTCGCTTGGTTAGAACTAGGATAAGAGAAGAACACATAGCTTGCGCATTTGATCCGCTGCTTTACCAAAGGCGATTGCTTTTGCCTCACCGAAGTATTTCAGTGGTCATATATGCTCTCATTCGAATGAAATCATCCCATGGACTATTGATTATGAATGAGTAGATGGGATGCTTTCCACCATATTTCAGCCTTTGCTGTGTAGAGTTATGAATTGGGTGTTCCATTTATGGCTCGACAGCTTCAGGTGTGCACTATGCAATCACGAAACTTCACCATCGTCCAACCTGTGCGAGCTTATAGCCCTTGAATGCTCGGTTATTGATTGAACGTCTGCGCCTTGAAAGGGTCTAGTTTATATATCATTGGCTAAAGAGAATGTGGATGAGCGAAGAATACTCCTGCAAGAATATGTTTTGAACGTGATGTTGTGAGGAATTCAGGATGTTATGATCAAAGTTATGCTTGCATCTTTTGAGCTTTTGTCAAACTTCTTCCGAGTGTTTGATGAGCTTGTTAACTATCCCCTCTTTTCTCAAGTCAAAGTTGCAGACTTCACTGCACTTGTCCACACATGTTGGAAATATATTGGTAGTTTTGCTTCATTTCAGGGCTTTCATAAAGAAGAAAGGCAGGAGTAACGTGACTGTGGATGATCTTGTACATGTGATTACACCTAAAGGCAGAGGTAGATGATATCTTTTACATTCTCACTACTTCTAGTTGCAAATCATTTTTCGCAGCTAAAGAACAGTCCCATCAAACTGGTTGAAATTTCTCAGAGCCCTAAACCATTCCTGTTTTGTGTCTGTTATGCAGCCTCGGTTCCTGATTCGGTAAAGGCCGAGCTGTTGCAAAGAATTCGTGCTTTTCTAGTGCAAGCCTCGGTTTAGTTTGTCCCTTGCCCTACCCTGTTTAGCTAGAGTAGTGGATTGCCTGCACGGAACCTTCGAACCAAGTCTCGTACGAAAGAGAAACTGTTCCAGATGTTGACATAGTCTACTTGGAAGGAACCAAGCGGGCTGCTGCTGCTGCAGTCTGTCTGCTGCAATCCACCCAAATGCTGCAAATCTTGAACAAAATGCTCAGAAATATTAGGTGTTACTTACAAAATGTGTAATGTATCATTATATAACATACTTGTGTGCTTTCTGGAGCGAATTTTAGCAGATTGCTTATGTAATGTTTCCGAAATTTGTGATATGAAATTGGATTGAGCTGGCTCTTTGCGTGTTTTTTCTGCATTACTACGTGAAAGAACATCATATCATATCTGATATTTTTGGCTTATGCATTTTTGAATGGATTAATTGGAGATGCACAAGGTTAAAGCATTATCATTCGGATGAGTGATTCAAAATCCATTTGTTTCGCCTTTGGTTTCAAATCAATCAACATGACTTACCTTTTGACTCCTTGGTCCCGTTTGATTTGATACAGTTGTAATCACAATATCACATGATGAGTTGTTCTTTTTCCCAATCTGATAATAGGCGCAACAATCATCGGCCAAATGAATCCAATCCTCACATTGATTTGTTGGGCCCTTTGTCCACCTTCCACCCATCTCACTTTGATACAAAACTGCCGCCCATTTGAGTTAACGGATGGAACACTTCTAGCAAAAACAAGTCAATATCGATGCAATTATTATGGACCTCTTTAGTATAGTTTTATTTTTATTTTATTTTTATGAATAGTATAGTTTTATTGTTGTGGTTGTACCAAGATAGTAACAATATAGAAGTATTGAGGGGTGGTTCGGTAACTCGATACCTATGTCTGCTCCGTACTAAGTGCATGTTAGGTCGAGTAATATCCCCGGCGGATTGATACATCCTAATATATTATTTGAAAACAATGTCGATATATAACTTTTTTACAAAAAGAAATCGCGAAAACAATGAGAAATATAATAGAATAAATAACTGGGTTTGGCTATCGTTTCCTGCTAAAATTACGTCATCGACGTAGGAGGAATCAACAGACTTCTCCCTTCTTCATTGATCCGGGGGAAAAGGAACCTGAAGAAGAGACATACAGGTAGATATTGATGAAAATCATAATAGAACAAGTCGAGAATGAGACATGACGGATAGGGTAGGTTGGAAGCAATACACATACATCACCCTACACTACTACGGATAACGTAATACCCACCCCAAACAGGTCAGTAGGTCAGGTCTCGCAGATCATATTGAAAATTGTCATAGAAGAAACACAACAAACAACAAAAATAATTTTGGTCACGAATAAATTTTGGGGTATGCCTACTATGACATGCATGTCACCGTGACATGGACTTTTCGGTCGACCTAATCCTGAAGGCGGTCGACCGAATTGACTAATTTGGGCAGCACGAGAAAGCATTACGGTCGACCTCAAAGACCACCTGGTCGACCGTTCTTAGCTTAAGTTGTTATTTTTGGTTGACCAGAATAAACCTCGGTCGACCATTTTGTTGGCGTCAGAAACAACATAGTCGACCGTAAAGGTATATAGGTCGACCACTTGATGGCAGTCATTAACAACATGGTCGACCAGATAAAGAAAGAGGTCGACCAGATAGACGATAAGTGTTCTATCAATTTAGCCAATCATTTGACGTAAAATGAAGATCAAGTGTTGGTGTCGAGGTCGACCGAATACAAGAAAGTCAACCTATGCCCCATGTCTTTTTTGCTTATGTATGTCGATTTGTGTGGTTCTTTTGCTCGTATAAATTACACTTTAAACCATCATAACTAGTCATAAATAATGATAACAAAGACTCATCAATTATGCTATGAATTGAGGTCGACCGCAATGCTTTCTCGTGCTGCCCAAATTAGTCAATTCGGTCGACCGCCTTTAGGATTAGGTCGACCGCAATGCTTTCTTGTGCTGCCCAAATTAGTCAATTCGGTCGACCGCCTTTAGAATTAGATCGACCGAAAAATCCATGTCACGGTGACATGCATGTCACCGTAGCAAAATCCTAAATTTTGGCCTTTGCAACCTGTCCATTCAAGTCAAATTGGCTTTTACTTGTAAAATAACATACTCTTCACCAAAATGAATGTAAATTTGGTTAGACAGTGCATTGATTTCTTCTATATCGAGAGATCTGATTACCTGTACATGAACTAATGAATACTAGTGATCTGGGACACAGCCTAGGCATTACCTTCTCAACCATAAGTGGTAATTAAGAAGTGCGATTTAAAATTCCAAAAAGAATCAAGCACATGGACACTACCATACACTGAAACACCATCTTTTATAGCTCTTTCTTGTAAGTTTGGATTCAGAAACCAAACAAGGGGTAATACATAGAAAAAGGAAGGGACTTCCCCCACTTGCGAGGAGATTCAGTCACCATTACATAATTTTATGACTCATTCGTTTTACATCTTGCAAATCCTCTATTTATAGAGAATATATAGAGATAGATACTACACCTACTATTATAGCAGAGACCACACTCCCGGCGCTGGAACCCAAAAGCACCTTCCGCCATTAGACAACACACACACACAAACCACAACAAACATTATTATTCTTCAGCTCCAGACCCTGCACGAATGCAAACACTCATTTCCCTCTACTTTTTCTCCACACGATTCGTCGTCCAAAAGCTTGCACTCTAACGGGAAATCTGCAGAAAGTAGGAAGCTGGCATACCCTCCTCACTGCCACCAACACTTGAGTGCTAGCGTGAAGTAGTTTTGCTTATGCTGCTGACCCGGCTTGCTGGCAGAGGTCTAACAGGTCCAGGGTCTACAAACCAGGATTGAATTGCATTAGATGCTTGTTCTGAACGAAAGGATTGATGAAAAGATTCATAATGTGTGACAGTTTAGAAGCAGTACCTCAGGGACAGAGAGTTCAAGGCGAAACTTTGGACCGTCGTAGTGGTGCAATACTGGCCTAAATGAATCTTCTTCCAATGGTTTGCAGACCTTCCTAACACGGATCCTCACCTATATAGCAAGCAAATTACAGCAAGAAAATTTGTTTGAATCAGCCGGAGTTTTTCATACATATTACACAAAGGTACATAACATTGATGCTTTCTGATCTTACCTGAGCAGGAAACCTCGACTCTCCTTTACACTTTTTATCTTCCCAAGCAGTTGGATCAATGTTTGAACCTCCGAAGGTTGTTGCCTACAGTTGTTCATAACATTGATTAAGCATTGGCAACTAAATCTTAATGCAATTGTTGAACCATTACCTTAAGAAGATCAAAAAACACAAACAACTTACCTCAAAGATACCATGCAACTGGTGGGTCGTGTAGTTGTAGAGAAAGAGAGGCAAGCCAGGTGTTATTGCCCGAACAGAGTCCCTATACCTTGGAGGCAGACCTTCAAAACAAGTGTTTAATTAACAAATCTAGACTCATAAAAGCAAACTCCATTCTCGTCCTAGATGAACATGAGCATATAAATCACCTTCTTGGTCATACAAAGGCAATTCGAGTTGCAGCATAGATAATTGCATGTTTTAGTGGTCTAGTAATCCACTTGTAAAGCTTGAAAAGGGAATCAGAAGGTATATCTACCAAGGAGAAGACAACCTACCAAATAGCTGGCGCTTCAAGTCTTCCTGCATTGTGTCATTGTTACAAACGAATATGTATCCTCCAAGCACCTCATTCCTTGGGAGCGTTTCAGTTGCAGGCAGTGTCTTGAATCGTTTATCCACCGCACCATTTCCACCACTGTTGTCAATATTGCTGTTGTGATTAAGCTCCTTCTCACTGACCATGTTGACGCTATACTTGCTACCAGGAAGATTCATATTCAGATTCCCAATGTTGTTCATATTGTTCTTCTGATACACCGCATTCATGTTGTAAACACCGCTCCTCAAAGGATTCTTGCTCACATTTTCCATCATCGCCTTGGAAGACTCCAAATTCAACATGCTAAAGTTGAGGTTCTCAAACTTATTCTCTTCCTGGAACCCAATCTTTTCCCTTGGTGGCCTCATTTCAGCCATGCCTTTTGATATGTCCAAGTTGTTCATGCGCTCGCCCTTTAGCCTCGTTTGTTCGGCCAATTTAGATGCAGCCACAAACCACTTATGATCCTCGGAGACTTTTGATTGCCCTCGAAGCTCGTCACCCAACTGCCAGAAGCTGTTGATGTTGTCCATCTTGCGAAGAAAATATCTACAGGCAAACCAAGAAGATAGATCCTGGTGAGCAACGGAATCTAGTTACAGCAGTAGTGTGAGAAGAACCCAAACAGCAAAAAAAAAGAGCATATAATCTAGAATGCGAGTTAAAACAGAAACCAAACTTAAGTATTATTGATCCAAAGGTTCCTCAATAAAAAGCCAGAGCTACCATCAAGATGACAAAGTAATGGATCTAGGAATACCTTCCTAACAATGCCAGACAATGAACCTAAATACAGGCAATCACAGTTATTTGGTCACGAATCAAAAAAGTCAACAACAGTTACTGATCTTGTATAGGGAAGCAATCTCAAGAGGGGAAACAAAAACTGGATCCTTGTCAGAAATTTAACAAAGAAACCGCAACGCAAATACATTGGATCTAACCACAATTTTACCATCCAAGTCTTACCAAAAAAAATACATATAATACACTGTTAAAACAAATCCTAATAAAAGAACCACCAACCATGAGAACGATCACTGTGTATTTGTAAAGCACCCAACAAAAAGGCCATCCCTTGTTCTCTCTGGGCAACTAAAAACAAGTTAGCATTCAACTTTAAAACCTGCCACCATCTCTCTAACGAACATAAAAACTCAAACACCTTAGCTACATTCCAAAAACAAATCCCAACCCAGAAGTTAAAATTGCAGAAAACAAGAATTCGAGAACACCCCCCAAAGGCCCAAACCCCAAACAGGAGAACGTTCCCTAAAAAATCAACTCCGTAGAAAGCTGCTACTCCAAACAACCTACATTTCTCAATCAGCAAATCAAAGTCAATCACCCAAAATCGAGCTATACAGTAAAACCCACATTGCGAATTCGAGAAAGAGGCAAGCAAACCCATCAGACGGCCAATAGCGAGGGTATGGGAACTGAAAGCCGAAGCTAGGGTCAGTTATGAGAGACTGTCATGAGGAAAGGGGGATTTTCTTACCAGTTGGAGAAGTGCCCTAGATTCAGGGAGGGATCCAGAATGACGGAAGAGAAATGGCAGAGAGAAAGAGAAGGAGGTGGGAGAAGAAGAAGTACCTTTTGGCTTTCTCTCTCTCTCTGAAACTGTGAATCCCGCAAGACACGACACAGTTACTTAGTGGGATGAGAATGGGAAAGAAAGAGAGGGAAATGGTGGGATGGAGAGAGAAGGCTCAGTAGAAGTGAGAGAAATCCGTGGAGGAATTTAATTTTGGTATTTATTGCTTTCGTCATCCCGGAACTGCCCCTCGAAAGTTCGAGTAATTACCGTCTTTGCCTGGTGCCTTGTTTTTGTCGTTTCCAATATTTTGCATTTGTAGTTTGAGCACTTCTACTATGCTATATAGTATTGGTGCTTTAATGTACAACTTAAAGTTGTACCATAACATTAAATGTATGAGTTTAGGTTGTACCATAAAACAATTTGTATCATTATGTTATGGTACAACTTTGCAACTTGAAGTTGTACCATCACATAAAGGTACAAGTTCAAGTTGTACCATAAAAGAATTTGTACAAAAAGTATAGGTACAATCTGAAGTTATACCATAACATAAATGTACAATTTTAAGTTGTACAATAGAGGCAAAAACTTATAGCACCAATACTATATAGCATTGTAAAATTTCTCTTGTAGTTTGGAATTATAATGGGTGGAATAGTTCGTATTTTGTAATATTGGGTGTATGTGAAATATGTTGATTAATTCTACCCAAAAAAATATGTTGATTAAATGATTTATATTTACATGTTTTGTGGTAAAATTAAAGGATATTACCTGTTTGAATTATTGTTATTATTCGAATATGAGGTTCGATAACTTTACAGCGCAATTGAACATGAAGAATATGTAATTTGAATGTGTTTCTCATATAATTTTGACATCAATAGTTAAACTTGTATGGGAAAGAAATCTTTCTAAATTATTATTATATATTTAAGAGTCAACAAGAATGTCTCAAAGTTTTGTCTTGTTTTCCTCCTATCACTTTTAAAATTTTTGAAAAAATCATTATAACTCAACCATCACAATCTCATAATATGTTGCAATTGAAGTCATAGTAACAAATCAAGCTATTGGCACCCTTCCTTTCCTTTCTATTTGTCATTAGGAGACTACAACAAGGAAGAGGGTATATTCAAGTTAGATGATCGAGTCATCCTTTAGTGTCGTAGTGATCGAGATTACGAGGGGGAGGGACAAAATCATACACACCGTAGAAATAGACGAAATGTGATTTTCTTTTGCTTTGATTTGATAGTGTTTTCAATTAGTTTAATGGGGTTACTCGTAATATCTTTTGATGAGTCCAAAAGTATTCATTACAAAAATACTACGGAAATCGGAATTTTGTGCCAACAAATGTTAATCTTAATCGTTTAATCCATTGACATGAAAGGTTGGGTCCATAGTAATATGCAAAAAAAAAAATTAAAACGAATTCGTTCTCACGTTGCAACAAACTCTTTCGATGTGTGTTTTTGCTACTTGTCAACCGGAGCCTTTGCCTCTTTAGTCTCTCAAAGTCTCATTTTGAGAAATAAAATAAGGGTTAAGAGCTCATATAGCCGTTAAACTACGTCAAATTAACTAAATGTTCATTGCAATTATAGGTGATGTGACAAAATGCTTATTTGTGTAATAATTTTGTTGATCAAACTTTAATCAGCTAACTTAAAGTCCGCACTTGGCTTCTAACCCTTCCAAACCCAACTATTGTGTTATCGCCACTCCTCTTGTCTTGACTATTTGTGGAATGACCAGGAGCCTTGGCCAGGTAAGCCTTCCATTTTTCGTATTTAGCAATTTTTTTAATATATCTAGTTCAACTACACTTAACATGAGTCTAACCATAAAATCATATGCAAAGTAGAATACGTCTATTCTACTAAATACATATTTATCATCACTTATTCCGCTATTCAATGATAACTTTAGAAGTTGTTTAGATGAGTTGTTTGGTTATGAGGTATTTGTAGAGTGAAATAACTCAGATATTGATAATGTGGTAATTGTGTGTTATTTCACAAAATTGGAGGTTAAAATTGTCTTGTTTGGCTAGAGGGTTATTTTGTATGAGTTATTTCTAACAAAAACCTAAAATTACAATTATGCCCTCAACATTTCCCATACTAAAGGTCCGAGAGAACAGGAATGAAGGAACAAACAAAACAACCATATTCTTCTGCTAATTTCATACTAGCACACCAAACCAACACCAATCTGCAAAACCAGAGCTGAACTCAATCTTGCCCATAATTCGCATAAACCAACGCCAAACCAACACCAAATATGGAGAAAAAATCCAACCGAAAATAACTACTGCTAATTCCATATTATGGGTAGAGTAAATTTGGAATAATAGACCAGCAAACTAAGGATGAAAGCAGAGACTAGCAAACAGAGCAGAAGCAGAGGCTCAATTCCTCCTTCGACCACTTGCATGACCGAGTTTTTCCAGACTTTCGTCTTCCTCCTTTCTTCAGAGCTTTGCCAATCCAATGGGTGAAAAACCCCGTCCTCTTCACATCCAAGTCGGTTCAACGCCGACGAGGAAATGGGAAAAGAGGAAAAATCGATTCATTTTCTGAAATCAAACATAAAATTTCCCCGCGACTCCCCATATTTCCTTTCCTCGTTATCTTGTTGTTTATGAATAGCAATTAACAATTAAATTTTTTCTTCTTAAACCATATTAAAAGTGAAGCGTAATTAATTAGGGTCCTAGATCGACTAGATTTATATTTTGCACATAATTTAAAGCAATATGGATAATGAAAACAAAGATGGGCGGATTCCCACTAAGAAAATCACAATGACAATGACCATAACCCTTGCAATTCACGCTATCAACTTCATCCGCATCAGTGAAGAATCATTGCCACAAAACACATTACACACAATTTGAAACACATTCTTTTATAAAAAAAAACACTTTTGGTTTAAAACGACATTTGAAGCCTAATGAGCACATATTAGGGGAAAATGTGATGTTTGCTTGTTTCACATTGACATTATTAATGTGTATCGTATTATATGTTTACTCTGAACTCTTCTTTCTGACAATTATATAGTATGTCATTTCACATTATTATTGAAGTTGTGCAAATTTTTAATTCATAAGTCAATAAATGTCATCCAAATTTTCATTCTCAAAAAATATAATACTTATGCAAGAGGTATTATAAGGTGGATCTGCTATGTTTTTGTCTGATATCAGATTTGGAAGGAAGCTTTGTTGTAGATAACTAATCGACAGAAGCTTAAACAAAATTTTTTGCAATTGAAAAATGAAAATTAATGGGTCTTTGATTATTTAATAAAAAATTAGTCGGTCGTTTGATACAGAAAAACTGTCCGAATATCCTCTGAAAATAAAATATCAATAATGAATAAAACAAGAACCGAAAATTGGAGAGGTGTATTGTGTTCTAATAACAATAATCCAAAAAACAAATAGCTGGCAAATCGTTTTCGAATGGTAATGATGGGTATTATATATATTCCTATTAATTTGATATAATATATTAGTGTCGTGGTCGTGGAAGAGGAAGATTGATAGACAAGTATACAAGTGAGCTGTTTTATCATTTGTGAACTCCAAACAGCTTTTCCTGACATTATTTTTGTTGTCTATAAGGAGAAGAGACGGATAAGATGGGTGCGGTTATGGTGATTACTTTGAACTAAAGTCAAATTGAGTAAAAAAAATTTATTAATTTTTTAATAAATTACATTTTATGACGTTATAAAATATATTAATTACAATTTTCTCTCTTTTTTTCACTTTCGCAATCTTCGGTCATATATTTTTTTCCCAAACTAATCCTTGTTATCGTTCAGTCGAACTAATACCGCTGCAACAATAAAACAAGAAATCAATACCAATTCATTAAATTAACACTACCATTTCAAAAAACACCAATACTAGTCCATTAAAATAACACTACCATTTCAAAAAATACCAATACAATTCCATAAAAACACTACTACTTATTAACCAAGACCATTGCAGATTTAACCAATACCAATACAATAACATCGCTACCAAAACAACAATACCATTGTGAAAAAAACAATACCAATGTAAAAAAAACACTACCATTATGAAAAAATAAGGGTAAATACAATATATTAGCCATAACTATTAAGTAGCCGGGAATTATAGCCACAACTATCGAAATACAAATTATTAGTCATGACTATTGTTGCAGGTCAAGATTTGGCTAACAACAGTTACTGTTTTCAAATTTTTAACGGAGAAGGCCATGTCAGCATTAGTAAAAAATATGATATGATGACTGCCACGTGGGAGCCAGCTCAACATCTTGAAAGTTTAGTCATCATTACTAACAGAAGTGTTAACGAAAACTTAGCGATTGACTAATAATTTGTATTTCGATGATTGTGGTTATAATTCCCCGTTGCTTAATAGTTATGGCTAATATATTGTCTTTGCCCCAAAAATAACTACCACTACAAACAAAATACATACCAATACAAACAAAAACTACCTCTTTCCCAGCCATTGTTTTTTTGTGTCAAAATGAAAAACAATGCATGCATTTGATTGATGATGTGCCACTTGAAATCATTTAATATGACTTATTTACAATCTCAACAATTTGGTGAGATTGTTGAGATTGTGTTTTGAGATTGCTATTCCATTTTTCTTTCCCTTTATATCCCTATCAACTTTTATGCATTGTTAAACTTCTATGTTAAAGAAAGGGTAAACATTACCTTTCACTTAAAAAGTCACTTTCTCATTTTATTCATAAAATTACATTCACATCTACCAAACAATGTAATCTTATAATACATGCATTTAGACAATACATCAATTACAATGCAAGTATTCATACAATACATCAATTCTAACAATCGCAAATACCAAACGACCTTAAGTTGCAATTATTTTTGTGAGATTGTTACTATACTTGTATTGTTTAGAATGCATTGTTGTTTTGATTTTGTAGCAGACACAATACATGGATTGTTTTCTATGATGTGACAGAAACTATCACTCAAAATGAGTGATTGTTATACCTCAACCTTTGGCTGAGATTGTTGAGATAACTGAGTTGATATTGTTTTAGCTCGACTTTTAACCGATGTGACATACACAAACACACATACCAAATATTGTATTTTATAATGCATCGAATTCAACAATACATTCTAATATCAGAGTCCTCAACAGGGCTAATAATTACTCAATCAAATTCACTGACTTGATAACCCCATTGCCTAACCAAAATTTGAGTAGTGCTTGGAGATAATCAAACACGACCTTGCAATGGTTCTTCCATAGTATTCACAACCCACAAACAAAATGCAACGACTTATAATTGTCTTTGTTAGTCGAAAGAGAATGATGAAAACATATGTCACACCAGAAACGACGAGCCAAATGACAAAAGCAGAATAAATGTTCAATATATTATTCTTTTCTGTTGCAAACAAATGACACATGAATCAAGTCCAACCCTCAAACAACCAAGACCTCGCGGTGCAAACATTGCCAAAGAAAAGAAAATTAATTTTGGCAGGACCTTCAGGTTCCAAAGGCAATCCATAAAGTCTGATCAATAACATTAATACGGTACTTACTTAGATTTGAGTGAACAAACTGAAACGCCAAATGATGTTCCGATTCATACTCACCTGAGTTCGTTCAATTCCATATAAGTAATGATGACAATTTAAATCCACCCGTGAGTATTATCCGACCTGACCCGTAGTAGTATGGGACGGGACATGAATATCTAATTTCGACTTGTTATGTCCTCTCCCGCTCCGTTCCTGGCTCATTCAAAGACCTAACTTGGTGTGGATCAACATGTTTAGCTTTAGTATGGCCTCGTAACTTCAAAGCCCGAGCCTAGGGCTTCAAAAAAACTTGTGACCTTTTGGCAAAGGTGGGCCTGCACTCTTACTTATTAATCGAAGCCCAAATCCCAGACTGCAATTATACAAGACTATCAACGTTACACGTGGACAACATCACGTCGTTCCATAGTTCCCAACCGCGAGGGGATTCCACATCACTCAAGAGGTTCGTACTCCACCCACGATCACTCATTCGCGTGGGGGACTCACCCTTCCCTCTTCGAATGTTATTCGAGACAGTCATACAGAACAACTTACGTCGTCGCTTCAGGCTTGTACGGGACTCTCGCGCACGCGCATACATTCACGCGCGTGTTTCATGACTGCTTTACTTTCCCCAAGTTTTCTATTGCATTTGCTTGCAGCTCGCTGCTTCATCCCTAGGGTTTAGGCACGAAGGAACACACTCTTAACACTGTCCTTTCCCTCTCGAAGCTCCACCGGATTTCCTCCGCGGTGGTTCAGTAAATCAGCCACCATGGAACTTGCTGGGAACGAGTTCGATAGGATACTGTTTTTCGAGCACGCTCGGAAGACCGCCGAGGCCGCCTACGCCAACAATCCTCTCGATGCCGAGGTGCGTTCAATCCTTTAACTCTTATTCTCATCCTTCGATTAGGATTGCTGCGAGATAAGCTCTATCGATTTGGGTTCTTCTGAATTGAATTAGGAGGGCTGGTGAATCGATTGTAGGTTGCTTGAATTGGATAAAACATTTTTTTATGAATTGTTTCGGTTGGGCAGAACTTGACGAGGTGGGGTGGATCTCTGTTGGAGCTGGCTCAGTTTCAGAGCGTTGCAGATTCTAAGAAAATGATTCAAGGTGATTGAACGTGCATAGGTCTCTCGACAATGGGTAGTTCTTTTTTGTTTTCTCTCCAAATCCTGGATCTTTGGAGATAAGCTGATTTGGGAGTTTTTTTTTTTTTTTCCGTCTGGCCAGATGGAGTGAACAAGTTTGAGGAGGCGTTGTTGATAAACCCCAAGAAGCATGACACCTTATGGTGCTTGGGAAATGCTCATACGTCACTTGCATTCTTAACCCCCGACGAGGAGGAAGCAGATGTATATTTCAAGAAGGCAGCTGCGTACTTTCAGCAAGCTGTTGATGAGGTACCTTTCCCTCTCGTGTCAACGTTGTCCTAGTGGAGCTGCATTGCTGTTTAGCTGGTTTTTATGCTATTGTTGTTTAGATGTGTGATGATGATAGTAGTTTGGTTTCTTTTGTAGGATCCAACCAATGAGTTGTACCTCAAATCTCTAGAAGTGGCTTCTAAGGTAACTTTCATTCACCCCTTTTCAAGATCTTATATATTATGTTGATCCTATAAAGGATGGGGAGAGCCTTTGTTTTAAAGTACTAATTTTACCTTTCCAATGTCGTAGAGTAATTGGAGTTGCAATTTTGTTGGCAAGAGTGTAGAGTGGCCGGCTATGTGTTTACCTTTCCAAGCATCATTTTGTTTCTTAATTGTACCAATAATATGTCTTGGTTAACCACGGACCTTGCCAATTATCTCTTCTTGCTAGTGAGTTCTGAACAGCCAGTTTCATCCAGGAAACACATCTGTACTGAACTGTTTGGCAAGATGTTAACAAAGCCAATTTATTTTGGCAACAGATTTGATGGAAATCTTTTGGTTGATCTTTCGCTAAAGACTGTAAATGGGTTTCCCCCCGGTTCTGTGCTCCAATAGATCTATGTGTGACTCAGTGAACTGTGAAGTTTTTCTCTCTCCAGCAAAATGAACTCTCAATTCTGTCTTTTTTGGAACATTTTGATGGGGTTGTTGATAGAAATTTCAAGGATTACGAATTATGCAGCTGCTCTCTTGAACGTACTTGATCTTCTGTTCATGTTAAGAATTTCATTCGGAATAGGCCGTCTTGGGATTTTTTTCTCGGTGAAATTGTATGTTTCCTTGGCTGGTTACTGTGTTATTGATCTTTTTGTATGCTTGTCTGGTCGTAATTCTTACATATGCAAGGCACCAGATTTGCACGCGGAGATCCATAAGCATAGTTCAATAGGAGGTCAGCCAATTGAGTTCAACAAACCTGATACGGGAGGTCCTTCCACCTCAACAAGCACAAGGGTAATTCTATTGTCCCTCCCATCTACCTTCACTTGTAGGTTGTAGCGATTTCTCTAATGATCTATCTAGAACCTTTTTCCTTCTCTCTTTTGCATGATGCAAGAAGTACCCAGACATGGGCTTCAACGATTAAGCTTCGATGACGTTTAAACCTTGGTGCTTGTGTCTCGTGCGTATCTTTCTTCCCAGGGTACGAAGAAGAAGAATAAGAACAACGATTTTACTTACGACGCATTCGGGTGGGTAATTCTGGCTGTTGGGATTGTCGCCTGGATCGGGTTCGCTAAATCCCAGATGCCTCCCGCCCCTCCACCAGCTCCCCGGTAAGACAGCTTCGGTTCTTCCAACCTGGAAAGCATGCCTTTTGGAGGCTGGCAACGGAGCTGCTCCTGCTGCCAAGGGGAAACAAATGAATTGTAGTGGTCCGTCTATTTATTGCCTAAATTTTGACCTTTTTGGTAGCATATATCTTTCTCTCGGTGTAGACTTGATAATAATGAGTTCCAAGAGTTGTTATCATCACTTCTGTGGTTCTTGTGTTGCCATATTGGTTCTTTAGGTAAAAAGAAAAACATCTATGTAGGAATTGGCTTGGATGGATCGATGAGGAGTGTATGCCGGATGTCATTTTCTTTCCGGTTTAATACATCGAGACGATGAAATTCTATTAATTATGAATCTGATTTTGGTCGTCGATGGAATGTGACCCTTTATATCGTTTGGATGGTCGAGTTTAATGACGATGGAATTTGGTTCCGATGAAGGTTAATTCTAGCACTTGTTAAACCTCTTTCAATCTGGTTTTATGCCGATTTGGTTCAATTTTAGGTCGGAACCCTCCATCTTTTTTTTTTTACTTCCCTAATGGGCTGATTTTTAGGTTGACTATTTCAGTAAGAGTCCATGAAATGTGGGCCTCATTCGGGTTTATGTTTGCGGGCTAAAAGCCTCAAACATATCCACACACAGGTTTCAAGTTACGGTCCAGAAAAAACGCATTAAATATTAATTAAAAAGGTAAGAAAATACAAAATAGTGAAAATACAGAAATGAAATCTGAGCGGCGATCAGAGATATGGTGACGGTGAAATGAGAATCAACACTATACCTGCATATTGGGTAGTACAAAGTCCAAACGGAGGCCATTAATTCCTTCTTACAGTGTTGAGGGAAACGGTAACGTTTCCGTGTAGATAGGTTAGATAGGTTATTGGTTCATGGTTGAACCGGTCAGGTAGGTTAGGAGTTAACCAGTGTATAGATTAGTTGAGTTGTAAGAGTCATATATAAAGGGAAAGAATCCCTACTGTACAAACACGATTTCCAGATTTATTGATTCAATCTGTTGAGAATTTGACATGGTATCAGAGCCATCAGGGCGTTCTTGATTCTTCTTTCGTTTTCTTTGCCAAATCCTTCGATTCATTCCTTTACTGCAACAATGGCGTTTGCCAATCAGACCTCTGTCCCACCGCACTCCACCGCTTCCGCACAGTCGATTCCTTCGTCTATTCCTCCGATTCCTTCGTCTATTCCTCCGCTTCCGCACTCCACCGCTGGCGATCTCGATCCCAATAGTCCATACTTCATCCATCCAGCTGAGAGTCTCAGCCAACAGTTGGTTTCTCCTGTTCTTGACGAAGCCAATTACTCCACCTGGCAGCGCGCCATGATTCGAGCTCTATCAACGAAGAACAAGCTGCAATTCCTCGACGGCACCATCGCGAAGCCTGCTGCTGGCGATCCTCTCTTCCGTGCCTGGTCAAGAAATAACACCTTGCTTCTTGGATGGATTCTTCGCTCTGTCTCTCCATCGATTGCCCTAGGGTTTCAATGGTTTGAAGACGCTCTCCTGGTCTGGAATGAGTTACGCGAACGCTTCTCTCGCGGTAACAATTTTCGCATCGCTGAGCTTCAAGAGGATCTTTTCCGATTCAAGCAAGGTTCGCAGTCTGTAAGTGCTTACTTCACACAGATGACTACTTGGATGCATGAACTGGATAACTTCTTGCCGATTCCTCCTTGTCGATGCAATGGTCTGTGCAACTGTGGTTTAGCTATAGTGCGTCAGAATCACCAAATCAACTATGTGCTTAGGTTTGTTAGGGGACTCAATGATTCTTTTGCTGCTGCTCGGTCTCAGATTATGTTGATGAACCCTATGCCTAGCCTAAACCAAGCCTTTGCTATGATCATTGAGCAAGAAAAACAGAATCGCATCTTAGCTTCACCTTCCTTGCCTGATTCAATGGCGATGTACTCTAGAGTTTTCCCTCCTGGTAGGAATCAGTCTTATCCACCTCCAAGATCTCCTTATCCCACTCCTAATCCTTCCACTAATCCTCAGCCGCCTCATCCTGGTAGTAATCGGCCATTCTGCACTCATTGCCACTCTTATGGTCACACTGTTGACAAATGCTACAAACTACATGGTTTTCCTCCTGGGTACAAAGGGAAGGCCAAAGCTCATTGTGTATCCACAGAGGATGGTTCTTCTGATGACTCCGCACATCCAGTTCATCCTGCTATTCCATTCCAGCCTCAAGAATGGAATCAAATCCAAGAGACTTACCAGAAGATGACTCAGTTTATGCAGTCCCAGTACTTCCAACAGCAGTCTCCTTACTCTGACATGGCTCAGGCTTCTACTTCTGCTCAGCCTCATCCTAATTACAACACTCCAACTGCTACTTCTGAGTTTCCAGTCTCTCATGGGCTTCCTTCTGCAAGTCAGGCTTGTTCCATCACTACTCTTGCTCCTCCCACACCTTCAGGTACAGTTTCTGTTATCCAATCCTCTTGTATGTTAGTTAATACATCACCTAAATGGATACTTGATACGGGCGCTACTGATCATATAGTTAGTTCCCTAGAATATCTTGATAACTATAGGTCTGTTTCCCCAGCATATGTTTATCTTCCTAATGGAGATAAAGCTTTAATTACCCATATAGGACAGTGTCGTGTTTTTCCCTCTCTTCCTTTACATGATGTTCTTCTTGTTCCTAGTTTTACATTCAACTTAATCTCTGTAAGCAAGTTGGCAGCCAAGGTAGCACTTGGACTGACCTTTGCTCGTTCCCACTGCCTCTTACAGGACTTTCAGTCACTGAGGACGATTGGTATAGCTAATCTTCGAGATGGCTTATACCAACTGGATCCTCATGCTGATGGATTATCACCTTCACATTTTTCCAACTCTGTTCAGAGCCCTTCTACCTCACAAACCAGCATTGATCTCTGGCACTATCGTTTAGGACATCTGCCATATACCAAGTTTCCACTCTTGCATTCCATAGATCCTGTTATTACTATGAATAAGCATTTTCATTGTTCTGTATGTCCTTGTGCAAAACAGAAACGATTGTCCTTTCCTACTAGCCAAACTGTATCTGCTCACTGTTTTGATCTTCTACATATTGATATATGGGGTGCTGCTTCCATTACTTCTACTTCTGGTCATCTCTATTTCCTAACAGTAGTCGATGATTGTTCTAGACATACATGGTTGTTTCTGATGAAATCAAAATCAGAAGTTAGACCTTTGTTAAAATCTTTCTATACATTTGTTTTGACTCAATATGACAAGAAAATTAAGTCTATACGAACTGATAATGGACAAGAATTCTTGTATACTGATTTCTACACTGAACATGGCATTTTTCATCAACGTACGTGTGTTCAAACATCCCAACAAAATGGAATTGTAGAACGAAAACACCAGCATTTACTTGCCATGACACGAGCATTACTTTTTCAATCTTCTCTTCCTTCTACTTATTGGAATCATGCTGTGAGTCATTCTGTTCATATTATTAATCGTCTTCCTTCTCCACTCTTAGCCAATAAGAGTCCTTATGAATTACTACATGCTAAGTCACCTAGTTATACTCATCTTAGGGTGTTTGGTTCTCTGTGCTATGCTTCTACATTATCACACAATAGATCCAAGCTAGCTCCACGAGCCACTCCTAGTGTTTTCCTAGGTTATGTTCCAGGAACAAAAGGCTATAAACTTCTTAATATTCAAACTAAGGAAATTTTTGTATCTCGTGATGTCACATTTTATGAGCATATTTTTCCTTTTGCTTCTCCCCATCTTACTGCTCCCTCTCCCCTTTCCACTACTCCCACTGATCTTTCTACCATCATTTCTTTTGACACACCCCTTCACTTACACACTAGTACCTCTTCCCCTCCACCTACTGTTGACATCATTCCCCAACCATCACCCACCCTTACCCCTTCACCAGCAGACCCTCCCACAACAGATCTACAACCAGCACAACCACAGCCACGCAGATCCACTAGACAAAGTCGTCCTCCATCATACCTATCCAATTATCACCATAATCTCAAAACCACTGCCAATGCTTGCCACTTCAATCCTGAAACAGACTGTAAGTATCCCTTACAATCTGTGCTCTCCTATTCTGACTTATCACCCACATATATACATTTTGCCTTAGCCATCATGCAAATTAAGGAACCTAAAACTTATAAGGAAGCCATCAACAATCCAGAATGGGTTAAGGCTGTACTCCTAGAACTTAAAGCTCTTATAGATACCAAAACCTGGAAACTAGTCGACTTACCTCCTGGTAAGATCCCAATTGGCTGCAAATGGGTATTTAAAGTTAAATACAAGTCTGATGGATCCATAGAACGTTTTAAAGCTAGGTTAGTTGCCAAAGGTTATACTCAAACCTATGGCATAGACTATTTTGATACATTCAGTCCTGTAGCTAAGATAACTACAATAAGGGTTTTGCTTAGTTTAGCTGCTGTCAACAACTGGTACCTTCACCAATTAGATGTTAACACAGCTTTCCTACATGGTGACCTCGATGAAGAGGTTTACATGGTTCTCCCCCCTGGACTCTCTACTGACCCTGCTGATGCAAACAAGGTTTGCAAATTAACTAAGAGTCTATATGGCCTGAAACAAGCCAGTAGACAGTGGTTTCTCAAGCTGACATCAACTCTGATTTCACTTGGTTACACACAGTCTAAGTCTGACCATTCTTTGTTTATTAAAAACAAATCTGCTTCCTACACTGCTTTACTTGTTTACGTGGATGACATTGTCTTAACTGGAAATGATATGTCTGAGATTAATAGAGTCAAAGAGCATTTGGACAAAACTTTCACCATAAAAGACCTAGGACAGCTTAAATACTTTCTTGGAATGGAAATAGCTAGATCTTCTGCAGGTATACATATGAACCAGAGAAAATATGCTCTGGAATTGCTGGAAGATCAGGGTATGCTCGCCTCCAAACCAGCCAAATCTCCTCTCGATCCAGGTCTTCAACTATCCAACACAGCAGGTGCTCTTCTTCCTGAGGATGAAGCCACCAGCTACAGAACTCTTGTTGGACGTTTGCAGTATCTCTGCAACACTCGTCCGGACTTGCAATTCGCTGTGAATTACCTGGCACAATTTGTCTCCAGCCCACGCACACCACATCAGCAAGCAATCCCCCAAGTTCTTCGTTATATAAAGGCAGCACCAGCTCAAGGAATTCTCTTCTCTGCCGAGTCATCCTTGGATCTCCATGCCTATACTGATGCTGACTGGGCAGGGTGTCTTGACACCAGAAGATCAACATCAGGCTATTGTGTTTTCCTCGGCAAATCTCTGGTTTCCTGGGCTGCTCAGAAGCAGCAAGTGGTTTCACGCTCCTCAGCTGAAGCTGAGTACCGAGCCCTGGCAGACACGACTTGTGAACTGCAATGGTTGTCTTCCATGCTCACAGAACTCCACCAGACTATTCAGTTCCCATTGCAGGTTCATTGTGATAGCAAATCTGCTATTCACATGGCGTCCAATCCTGTCCAACACAAGCGCACAAAGCACATAGAACTGGACTGCCACCTTGTCCGTGATCAAGTACAGAGAGGGTTCCTCCATGTCACATACATCCCAACAGCACAGCAACTTGCCGACCCATTCACCAAAGCTGTTGGAGTCTCCACCTTTCAGGAGCTTATAACCAAGCTGCCCATTCACTCTATAAATGGTCAGCTTGCGGGGGGGTGTTGAGGGAAACGGTAACGTTTCCGTGTAGATAGGTTAGATAGGTTATTGGTTCATGGTTGAACCGGTCAGGTAGGTTAGGAGTTAACCAGTGTATAGATTAGTTGAGTTGTAAGAGTCATATATAAAGGGAAAGAATCCCTACTGTACAAACACGATTTCCAGATTTATTGATTCAATCTGTTGAGAATTTGACATACAGCCCGAAAACAGGAAAATAGAAACGCAAAAGAAGCGGAGAAACTTGAATATACGAAAGCGGTGAGAACGAACTGGGAAACTGCCTCCGTTGTACAGAGTCTTGATTGGTTAACCAGCATATATGTGGACGCCGATGGCGATGAGGAAGATGGTTATTAGGCCGAAGTAGATGATGGCGTGGACACAAATGGAAGCGCCGCTGGTCTGCATGTTGCCGAACTCCACCACTCTGTTCCTCCCAGGGATCTGAATCAGCAGGCCTGGAGTCAGCAGCACGAACAGCACCACCGCCACTATCACTGGGCCCCAGTCCGCCATATATAGATTCGAATAGCCTTTCCTTTCCGCTTCGATTTGGGGTAGAGGGATGATTTTCTAGAGGAGAAAGAAGAGCCTACGGTTGGTAAAAGAGAATCAGATCTGGTGTAAAGGTTGGGGGCAACTGAAGAAAAGTGAAGTGTGGGGTTTAACGGAACAAGGAAGAAAACTAGAAAAGGGTCAGAATTAAGAAGTGGGAAAATGACTGAAAGAGAGGAGAGAAAGAGAGAGCGCACCCATCTCGATGCTTCTCGCGGTGCGTTCATTCATGTTTCATTTGTAGGCCCATAATGCTTTGCGGGCCTGCGGCCCATTATTATCCTTTCTGGACAAACGACAGGTCGTTCCTCTGATAGCCGTTGCTTAACTTTCATCATCCCTTTTCTCGTTTCTTCTCTCTGCGATACCGGAGACTGAGCTCAGCAGCAGGAGGATGGTGTAAAGTCTCCTTTAGAGTTTAGACCTTGGGGTAAGAAGCTTCAGCTGCAGCCTGCAAGAAAATCAGTCCGAAGATGGCGGATAGCAAAACAGTCCGAGTGGGAGGTAGAATTCCCTGGCTTGATTTGGCCGTACCGCGGATGCTCCGCCCTTCTCAATTCCCGTCCCGCGTCTCGTTTCCCGCCCCCGCCAAACCTCCTCTTCGCTTCCGAGTCTTGGCCATGGCTGTCAAGAGGAGCCCCAAGCGTCTCAAATACTCCGCTCCTCGCTTCACCAAGGTTCCCGATTCTTCTTCTTTCGGTTTCCGTTTTTTCTGAGTTTCTCCTCTAATCGCAATTAAAATGGGTAGGAGGGCGGGTTGGTTTATGTGGAAGCTGATCCTAGTGGAGAGGATAGCTGGAAGATGGATCCCATCGTTGCCCTTCTGAAGCAGGGCGCTGTTGGGGTCATTCCCACTGATACTGTGTACGATTTCAGCAGTTTTGCTTTCCTTGCGATCGGTAGTATCTCGTTCAATTTAATTAGGGAGGCTGAATTTCGGGTCCTCGTTCGTTTATTAGGTACGCCATAGTTTGTGACCTAAAGAGCCCGTCAGCGATAGAACGTCTTCGTAGGTACTAGTTTTCTCCCTCTTTTGAATTGGTAGCCCTGGCATTGGATTTTCATGGTGGTATGACCTTATGGCTTTCTTTTGCTTGCAGGATTAAACACATTGAACCATCCAAGGCAGGGAGCAAACCTGTTGTTTCTGATTATTCAACCTACTCCTACTGTTGCAGATTGGAGTAGTTCTAAATTGATTATTTTGCATGCTTTGAAATGCAGCCTCTCAGCATCTTGTGCCGCTCTTTGAGAGATATAGACACGTACACGACTGGTTTCCCTCGAGGTGATGGCCAAGGACACGCGAGTATCTTCCGAGCTGTTAAGCATTGTTTACCCGGACCGGTAAGTAAGGATGTAATCTGGCCTGGGTCTGCTCTTAAACGTTACGGGCATATGGGAAGGCGATGTAGTTCCTCATTTGGTTGTATTGGTTAAATCACTGCGAAGTTTCCATTACTCCATCTCAATAGGATGTGCTGATTAGACTTGATTGGATTGATGATCATGGCTAGTCTTACTTCCTCATTTATGGCTATGCATTTATGATTTATGTTACAGTACACTTTCATATTGACTGCAAGCAAGGAGTTGCCTAAACGATGTATGAGATATGGAACTCCATCTGCCAAATATGCTGCTCGGAAGGATGTGGGTGTCAGGATACCGGATGATTCCATTTGCCGGGCAATACTTGAAAAGCTTGACGCACCACTGATTTCCACAAGGTTTTTGTTCCACTTGAATTTCCTTCGCTGTTTTGGGAAGACACATAAACTTTGGCTGGATAAGGGCCTAAAGGATGCCTGAGTCTGACAATGAGGTTACATAAGCAATTTGTGAAAGGAAACCTGAAAGCTTCCTTGTATTTTATTTTTCTATGCATCAGCGTGAAGGGCCTTAAGGAAAATGAATGGTTGTTGGATCCTGTTGCAATAGCTGATGCATATGGACCAGAGGTACCATTTATCCATCTGCTAAAGTTTCACCTCTTATTCTTTTTGGACTGTTCAACCCTTCTGGCTCGTTGATGTAGGGACTGGATTTCATTGTTGACGGTGGTGTGAGAGTGGCTGATCCTTCCACTGTGGTCGACATTACAAGAATAACTCCAGTAGTCGTACGGCAAGGAAAGGTAATCGAGCTTCTGCAATAAGGAGGAAAAGTTTTTTTTTTGGGGAAAAGGAAGGAAGAACAGTTCGTTTTACTTTTGATGTTGCGTGGACTGATTTCGTGAATGGAAAATGAGCAGGGACCTAAACTGCCATGGATGGAGGCTGAAGAGGACAGTGAATCAGCTTTAAAGCCTGAAGACCTTATACCTTATACTACTTGAGATATGTAAATCCCACTGAATCTTGCTTGATCGGGACTTCTAAGACGACATTGTACAGCTAATTCAACATCTTGTTGATGATCCAAGTAAAATGAAATCTTGCTGGAGGGAGTAAGACCTGTCATGAGCAACTCCATTGTCTGTTCCTGCTAACTTGCTCAATTGGGTATGAATTAAATTTAACATAAGATTTGTGGCCTTCAATTTTAGTCTTGAAGCTGACCATTGTGATTATCATGATCTCTTTGTTATAAAAGCACAGAAGAGGAAGTATGTTGCTATAGTTCATTACTACTCGGAGAGTCGGAGTACACAGTTTATATATGGCGAATGACTAACATTTAATGGAGTTTGGTCTTTTTGGAAGGTGAAAATAATAAATGTGGACTTGCTTCACCCCTCATCAATCCCACAGCCTCAGAGTGAAGCTGCAATGTGTGGTTTCCTTATCATCTTCTGGAACCATTGGTCCATTAGGCCAATCTTACTGTGCTGTAATGAAAGCTCCTTCTCCTGTTTGTGCAGCTGAATGCATTTACTTTATCAGCAATTATAAATAATGAAGGTACAGTTAGAATCTGATGAGTACATTGGAGGACAGAAGAGAGAAGCAGAGAGAGAGAGAGAGAGAGAGAGAGAGAGAGAGAGAGAGAGAGAGAGAGAGCGAGGAAAGAGAAACATGGTCTGCAGAAGGCATACATACACGGATATGGATTTCGAATAGTGGTTGTTAATGAGAAATGTGAGTCTTTATGGTGAGCAGCTATGGTCTGACAACAATAAATTTTGGTAGCTGTCTTCATCTTTTATGTATTTTCCTTGTCGTCCAACATAAATCATTAAAATAGAGAACAAAACACAATAAAATGAAAGCTCTCTTTTGTTTGCTTGCTTGTTTGTCCCTTCTTCAGTTCCCATCTCAAATCTGAAGAGGCCATTGATTCTTGCAAAATGGGGTTGTTCAAGTTATTTGTACTTTGTACAGCAGTGATTGTGGCAGGTGCATTGGATTCAGCTCAATCTGTTGTAATAATTCTTTTCCACGAGGCACCATCTGAGGTTTCAAGGTTCTCAACTGCCGTATTCAAGTATTCCGTTGAAGGGTCGGATGCCAGTAATGCATGCAGCAGCAATGGCTGCTTTATTGCCTGTGAGGTAAACTTTCTTCTATTTGGACAACTTCCTGGGAATCATAAATGGGAAAGAGAACTTCTTCAGAATTTCCCTTAAACCATTTTTACTTGGCTTTCCACCAGCTTGATGGCCAAGCTTTAAGATCATGCCCAGCTGACTCCATTGTGTTGAGGAACTTGACAGTGAATCAGAAGCATACTTTCCTTTTGAATGTCACAACTCAGAATGGGGACAGAAACTCTTCCTCTTATTCATGGTTCATCGGTTAGCAACCAATTCCATCCAGTTTCTTTCATCTGCTCCTGTTTGTTTGTAACTCATTCTGCTGATTCAGAAGCTTCCAATATATCGGCAGATACAATTCCGCCAACAGCCACTTTGTCTAGTGAAGATAGCTACACAAATGCTGCAAAAATAACTGTTGATGTCACCTTCAGTGAGGCTTGTGGGTTGAAGTGCTTGAACTCATCACACTGTGATGTAAGAAAATGTTTCCATCTCTAACACTAATGTCAAATACGTGATGTGAAATTGATGTGTTCCTGGTGTTTTGCAGGTTTTGATAGATGGTCCAGGTTCTATTGATGCTTCTTCTCTGCGGGTCATTAAACCGAACCTGAAATACGAAGTTGACATAGCCCTCTCCTTGGGAAGTATGTATGGCCGTGTTGTTATCAGAATGGTGAATGGTTCTTGTACAGATAAAGCTGGAAACCCTTTTACAAGGAGCAAAAATTCTGCGATGACTGTTCGCTTTGGTTAGTTACATCAGTCTCCACTGGGACAATTAGTTACCAATATGTTTTTATTTCTCAATTTGATTTATAATCACTATTGCCATTAGATAGGAGACCAGTGGTGGTAGATTTATGGATGCCTGTTTCATCCTATGTGCTGAAGATCAATGGCGTGCCAAGAACAGTTCTCGCAACAAACAAGATGGAAGACTTAAGAATTTTCGTGGATTTCAGTAATCCTATACAGAATTCGACAGAGGAAGTCCTAAGTGCATTACATGTCAAGTCAGGTTCTGTATCCTCTGTTCTTAGTGGACATCGGGGGAATCACAAGTTTGCTTTTCAAGTGAGCACTTATCTTAGACTTCCATGACCAGCATTGTTGCCTAGAAATGAACGTGAATTGGACTAACATTATTTTTCCAGCTCATGAACGTATCCCGTACTGAAATCATCGTGATTGAGCTTGAAACCAGTTTGATAATTGGCAGGACTGGAACTCCCACTTCACCGGTTTCCCCACTGACAATTCTCTATGGTAGGTCCTTTTCCCATATAAAATTTGTTCTTAGTTTTTCATTGACTCTTATCTTGAGAAGTTGAGTAATTGAAGTAAGTTTTCATCTTAGATACGGAGGACCCTGCAGTAGGGCTAAGTTCCGACTTGCAAAATGTTACAAAAGCTTCTCACATCAATTTGGTTGCGGAGTTCACTAAGCCAGTTTTTGGCTTTGATCCCTCAATGGTAGAAGTACATGGAGGGAAGATTGCAAGGCAGGTACAAATGAAGTGCTGCAAACCGAGGCTGAACAAACAGCTCAAAAAGGTCTAATCTTTTACTTTCTTCAGGTTTAAGGAACTCTCGAGAGCACTATACTCATTGACCGTCATTGTTGAAGCTCAGAAAACACTCTCTGTTTCTGTTCTTGCTGGCAAAGTAAGTGATATTTCTGGAAATCAGAATCTGGCATCCAACAGAGTTCAACTGAAGCACTGTAAGAATCATTTCTCTTGCAACTGTACCTGGTTATGTTCAGACAAACAATGAGGATTCTGACATTTCATATTGAATACTTGAGCAGACTCAACCCCTGCAGCCTCAACGGCACTCCAATCCTTTGTCACTGCTGGAGTGCTAGCAACATCACTTGCAGTGGCTGGTCTTTCACTATCCTATGCTAATATCGGAATAATAAGTGCTCTCTTAACAGGAGAAACCAATTTCGTTGCTCCCAGTCCATCAACTAATCTGCATGTAAGTTTGAGTGTCCAGCATTCCAGGACCAAAATCTATCCGTTTGTGGCTTTGTGCTGGTTTATTGTTTATATGCTGAAATTCATTCTTTGCAGGGAATGTTTGGGCATCTCCAAGTCTTTGTAATGTCAGATTGGTTCGCTCCCAATCATCCAATTGAATATTCAGAGACAGTAAAAGGTCTCAAGTGGCTTATACCTCGTGGCAAGCTTCCATGGAGAAAGGATTCAACTTTAACTTGGACCAACCATGTTCATATTACTAGTGGGATAAAAGATTTCATGGCCGTTGGACTTCCTATACTTCCTGATGGTGAGCATAAGCACCAGGGGAACTTCACGAGTTATGATGGGCTTCACGGCAAAGCTATGAGCTCGCGAAGTGCTCAGTATGGACAACCTCTCAATTCAGCCGAATACTTTACTTATTTCTTGGTTGGTATCCTCAGCTTACCATGTTCTGGTGATATCTTGATTTGAAAGAAGAAAAAAATCTCTCTAAATACAGCCTTATTCGTCCTTTCATTGCAGAGAGGAGAGCCCTTGTCTGCCAGCAATGTCGTGAAGAAACTGGAAAACAATAAAGGGTGAGACGTTGCTCAATTCGTATTCAGAATGGCTTTAACCGTGAGAAACAAACTCATCAACTCATGATGCAATGCTGTTGTTTTATTAGGTGGGAAGACATGGGGATGAACCTATTTTGGCTTGCTGCGATTGCAGGCAGTTTGCTTGCACTCCATATATCAATATTCCTTTTCCTGAGATGGAGGACAGGATCAACAACATCGGTTAATTTTGGAATGGTCTCATTTCCAAGGTTCGAGATCTTTCTTCTAATCGTCATGCTACCTTGTATCTCTCAGTCTGCAGCATTTGTCGTCAAAGGTGAGAGGAACTAATGTTGTTGATCCTGTTCATCTTCTAAACAGTCATGTTCAGCAGAAAATACGTCTCCTTTCTTTTAGATAATGGCAAAATAATATGTCTCATTTTTTGCAGGTGGAACAATTGGAGGCATGATAACTGGAGCTTTGTTGCTGGTCATCCCGGCAGCATTCATTTTATCCGTCTTACTCTTCCTCCTAGTCGCCATTCTTCCGGGGAAATTTGTCCAATACAAGGAGATTAAGTATACAGTTGTAAGGGAGGCATGGTATGAAAAGCTGTGGTTCTTTATCACCAGTAGACCAGTAATGGGGAAGTGGGTCTACAGAGAAGGCTCCACTTCGTCTCTCGTACAGAACTTCAGAAGCCTCTTTGAGAATCAAAAGGGCCCCCCTTTCTTCATCTTCGTTGATAAAACTGATCAAAGCACCGTTCCAAAATGGAGCGAGAGTGGCCGAAGTGGTGGAATTGGAAGAATGCGAGCCATCAGTTCGAACGACATCAATGAAGAGGATTTGAAGGTTCCTGGCCCCATGAAGTGTCTTGGGTATGCTAGATCTTCATACTTAGTTCTCGATCTCATTCGAAGAGTCAGCTTGGGAGTAATATCCGGAGTAGCAGCTACCTCGAAAGATCACTGGATGCACAACCTCATAGCCTTGGCGATCACAATGACACAATTTGTCTACCTGTCGAGTCTCAAACCTTTCATCAAGAGGAGTGTCCATGCAGTAGAAAGCATTTCCCTGCTATGCGAGGCAGCCATCTTCTCCATTTCCATGGCTGTCACGACTAAGAAGCCAGATCCGACGGAGGCTACAGTTCTAGGATATGTAATGGTGGCTCTTCTCCTGCTCACCGCCATTGCCCATATCACGAACGAATGGTATGGGTTGGTTTCTTGGCTGGTAAGACTCTCGTGGACGCCACGGTTCATGGCCAGAGGTCTCATCCTACCTTTCTTGCCGAGGAAGCAATGGTCGAGTATTGTCTTACCGAGTTCACCCCAACCAAAGACCGGACTGTCCAGCGTTCCTCAGTTGAGTCCCGACACAGATGTGCCACCGCCACGTGGGAATTCATTCCGAGCTATGTCTGCTACGGTGGTACCCATGGCGAGTCCAGATAATGCTGGAGGGAGAGGGGAAACAGAAGCCATGGTTGAGGAAAGGAGTGAGCTTAGGAAGCTGAGGGAGCTGGCGAAAGCTAGCTTCTCTGGGGAAGGAGGTAAGCGTCGCAGTAGGGATCGAGCTCAGGATTTGGCTCGTAAAGCTGAAGCTGAAGAAGCATCATCATCTTCCATGAGATAGCGAGCGATGGTGGTGATGGTACTTGTTTTTTCTCTGCCATTTTGGAACATATCATCACTGTGTAGTGTGTACTATCTTTATCGCTGTTATTTGAGATTTGTAATGATTTTGATGAGGGAGTGAATTAGAGAAGGAAACAAATCAAGGTTCAGGTGCCGCCGGTTATGGGAACCGCCGCCTGTACTGCCGTGACGGAGAGGCAATCCTATTGACGGGTAGTGGTGGCGCCATTTCACATTTGCCGATCGTGAAGGCTAGTGGAAGCCTGATTGGGCCCACCAGTTGGATTCCGTTGACACCATCGACGAGACCCCGTTTTGCAGCCCAACATTTCACCTTAACCAAACCAAACAAGAAGCTCTTAGCCGAATTAAACAAATCAACCAAATCAAATCAAATTGTAGCGGTAAAACCAGTAATAGGGTGTTTTATGCAGAAACCGTGATTAAATAATTTCATAACCGCAAAAATTCGCTTATCGGTTTAGCCTCCAAAAAGAGACTTTTTCGGTTGGACTGTCGATACGGTTTTATACACTGATTTTACCGTCTTTTCTTAGTTCACATGTTTCTTTTGTAATTAATTTTTGTGGGTTTATGTATTTATCCAATCCAAATGTTAGTGGGCGAACAAATTAACATATGGAGGGTGAGTTAGAAACAATCCAAGAAATTAGGTCACATGCACTCATGCAGCTTGTGTGCTATCCATATATGAGGAATGCATTATACTTCAACTTTTAAAAAATCTGTAAAAGAGGTTGGAAGAACTAACAAGTTAGAGAAGAGTCCAAGAAATTAGGTTACTCATGCAGCATGCATGCTCTGCTATCTGTATATGATGAAAGCATATCAACTAAAATCTGGAAAGTGGTTGGAATAACTGACAAGTTAGGAATCAGTCCAAGAGATTAGGTTACTCATGCAGCTTGCATGTTCTTCTGCTGTCTATATATGATGAATTATCCATTACAACTTCATCCACACTACTGAAATCAAGGCCAGAACCAAGAAAACCCAATTCCACCCAAAATCATGGCCTCGTCAACTTTCGTTCTCTTCCTTCTGGTACTAGTGATCTCCTTGAATTCCCTCCCCGCACATTCTCAAATTGATCACTACCTTTAGTTTTCCTCGACTCCACATCAATGTCCAAGCCCTTTGTTGACAGACACCAGTGGTACTTAGGCCATTCTGTCCTCCGTTTCATCAAATGCAAGGCTTATCTACAGCTACTCCCACGTCATTGATGGGTTTAGTGTTGCCATGACGCCTTTGGAGCTGTTCTCTGAGCAAAGGTATTCATGGTACATTTACTTGATGAAGTTGAGGGATCGGCCAATCGAGTACGCCACTACGTACCCACTCTCCCGAAATCTTGGGCCTCGCTGGTTGCTCCATATATAGCTTGGGAGGTGTCCAACTATGGTGAAGAAATGATCATTGGAGTTGTGGACACGGGCATCTGGCTGGAGAGTCAAAGCTTCTGAGACCAAGGGATGAACCCCTCGCCTGTTGCACGATGGAAAGGAGGGGGTAGATTCTCCAACCGTTCCTTGTGCAACAACAAGTTGGTTGGAGCTCAGGTATTCGACAAATCTAGGAACATTTTTTTTTATATCAATATCACAAAGGTTAATGTAATCTAACCCCACAACAAGTCGGGACACAGGACCCAAACCTCCAGCTTATTAGCTGACAACTTCGTGGACGGGGCATCCTACTACGACTACGCACCTGGAACCGCTAAGGGAGTGGCTCCCAAAGGACACGTAGCAATGTACATACATGTGGAGGAATTAGATTTTTTTGCGGGAATTAATTGAGTAGTTGACGACAATGTGGATGTTTTGACCATGAGATTTCATCACCTCCGCTCTACGAGGATCCAATTGCAAGGGCGACGAAGACGTTCTTCTCAACGGCAAAACGAATGTCGCCAAGGCAATTGTGTCCTCGTAGAGCGGGGGTTGATGAAATCCCACATACATGAATAAAACATCTACGTCGTCACTAATTGCTCGATCAATTGCCGCAATGAAATCTGATTCCTCCACAGGTACGGACATTGCTATGTGTGCTTTAGGAGCCACTCCCTCGGCGGTTCCAGGAGCATAGTCGAAGTAGGATGCCCAGTCGATGAAGTTGCCGGCTGTTATGCTAGAGGATTAGACCCCGCGTTGTGAACCCTTGTCTCGGGGAGATCAAATTAACCTCTGCGATACTGATATTAAAAACGTTTCTAGGCCTGAGTTCCAACCAACTTGTTGTTGCACGAGGAGTAGTTGGAGAATCGACACTATCCTTTCCATCGTGCAGCAGTCGGGGGGTCCATCCCGTGGTCGCTGAAGCTTGGATTCTCCGGCTAGATGCCCATGCCTACAACTCCAATGATCATTTCTTCACTATAGTGGGACACCTCCCAAGTTCCGGAGCAACCAATGAGGTCCAAGGACTCGGGGGAGTGGATAGTGGCGTATTCGATTGGCTGGTCCCTCAGGCCTCAACTTCATGGAGTAAGGATACCATGAAAATCTCAGCTCCAAAGGGTTGTGGCAGTGCTAAACCCATCAATGACGTGGGAATAGCTGTAGACAAACCTTGCAATGAAACTGAGGACCGAGTGGTCAAGTAGGTGTCTGTCAACAAAGGGCTTGGTTATTGGTGTGGAGTCCATGAACACTAGGTAGTGATCAATTTGGTAATGTGTTAATTCAAGGAGATCACAAGGAAGAGATGCAATTATCGGGTTAATTTGGTGCAATATTAACCGAACATATCCGCCAATTTCTCTCTTTTCCATTTTCTCGTGTTTCGTTTTCCGTTTGAGGATTCGAAGCTGAAACGGTGGGCTGGAATACTTCGGTCCCACCACACCAGAATGCCTCGTCATTCTTTTAGTGGGCCGGCCATGGTCAATTGGTCATAGTCAGGCTTCAACTACACTCACTGAAAGTCTGAAACCACCGAAAAGGTTTGGCCTTTTGTCTTCTGATCTCTACCACCTTGTTTTGCTTGGCTCTCTCATCGCCATTGATATTGCAGAAAGGAATCAATAGAAAACTCAGAATCCCTTCTTTTTTCCCTTCTCTCTTTGTATGTCTCTATTTCCATCTGCGGTTCTCAGAATTGTAAGGGATTCGTTGGATAGAAAGAAAACAAATGCCTGGAATTAAGGGTCCGTCGGAGTATTCCCGGGAACCAACTCGCCATCCTTCCCTCGTCATCAATTCCAAGGTCTGCTTCACTTCCTCGGCTTTTCCCCATTCGGACTGTTCTTATTTCCCTCAAAGTCGGTTTTCTCACTTGGGGATGACTGCGAACTGTGTGATGGAAGCATAAAACTGGAGCGTTCTTTCTATGGCTCATGCTCTTTAACTGAGAATGAGATAATTCACAATTCTAAGAATCCAGCTTCTTTACCCGTGAATTGTTTAGCTGAGCTTCCTTTATGCTGGAATTCCCCAATATTCATTTATAGATTATAGCATTGTTGAGTGGTTTCTGAGCTCAATTGTTTATGCTTCTGCCAGCAACCATTCAATGCGGAGCCACCTCGTTCAGCCTTGGTGACTTCTTATGTGACTCCTGTGGACTTCTTCTACAAGAGAAATCATGGCCCCATTCCAGTCGTTGATGATATAGAAAGGTCGTGATCACAATTACCCATTTGATGCAAATGTCCCTTGAAAGTTACTTATGTTTGATTTTTATTGATTCTTTTTTTCTTGACTGTCGTGAGCAGATACTCCGTCTCTTTGAATGGGCTGATTGAAACCCCCAAGGAGCTGACCATGAGAGATATCAGGTAAATTTTATGTAGTTGTGTTAATAGTATGCAGAACAGCAGAAGCATTGGTTTAGTAAAGTGACTTTCATTCTTTCATCATCGATAGGTCGCTTCCAAAGTACAGTGTTGCAGCTACCTTGCAGGTGAAGTCTGTATCTTATGTCTTACTAAGTCTTAGCCATTTTTCTGCCTTAAATTTGATTTGGACTACTTTCTGCTTGGACTTAAGGTATTTGGTCTTTTTTGGTGGGGTATATAGTGCGCTGGTAACAGGAGGACTGCCATGAGCAAAGTCAAGACAGTTAAAGGAGTTGGTTGGGGTATCTCTGCGATTGGAAATGGTTAGTCCTTTAACCACCTCTTAAAGCTGTGCTGAAAATAACATGCATGGCCTAATCTTTGATGGAGTTCTTTAGTCCGATAATTTTGATAGCATATTGATTCTAAGCTTTTGAATGTGCTGATGATTACTTTTCCTTCAGCTGTTTGGGGTGGTGCCAAACTGGCTGATGTTCTTGAACTTGTTGGCATACCTAAGTTCACCGCTGCCACCAAATCTGGTGGGAAGCATGTTGAATTTGTGAGCATTGATAAGTGCAAGGTACTGACTACAGTCTTTGGTATAAGGTTTCTGGCTTCTATGGTTGACGTATACTTGACTTGCCTCTTCATATCATTGGAAAAATTAAATCTTAGGAGGAGAATGGGGGACCTTATAAAGCATCGATTCCGCTCTTCCAAGCCACAAACCCTGATGCTGATGTTCTACTTGCTTATGAGATGAATGGAGAGGTCAGTAAACCTAACGCGTGTTTTTTTTGGTGGTCAAGATACCTGTTGTGAGAATTGGGCTTGAATGATTGTCGATAAAGGACCAAATGCTGCCACGTCTGTTCTTTTAGGCAATAGGTTACTGAAGTTCTGGACCAATCTAATAAATTATATGTGTATGTTTGTCATGTTGAAAGTGTTTAAACAGGGACCACGGTTACCCATTACGAGTGGTTGTCCCAGGTGTCATAGGTGCTCGTTCTGTGAAGTGGTTGGATTCCATCAACATATTAGCCAATGAATGTCAGGTTCGTGTAGATTTCTTGCCTCCATAAGAAATCAGATTTTTCATCTTAAATCCCTCCAAGACCTCAAAAACTTTCCTAGCTATTGAACAGGGCTTCTTCATGCAAAAAGACTATAAGATGTTCCCGCCATCAGTCAATTGGGATAACATTGATTGGTCAACGAGGAGGCCACAAATGGACTTCCCTGTCCAGGTAGGTGCTTTCCAACTAACCTCCAACTTTGCATTCTTGAGAAAACATTGATAAGTTAATCGACTAACAAATGAATTCATGAACCTACAGAGTGCCATTTGTTCCTTAGAGGATCTGACTATCATGAAGCAGCCTGGGAAGGTTAGTTTTCCCTTCAGCACTACATATTAAATGATGTATTCGTCCTTCCATTAGGATGTAGTAATGACGTGATAGAACTGCCTCGATATTTTAAAACCCAATACTTTTCTGGCTCTTTAATTTGGAGAATCCCAGTAAAGTTTGTATGTTCATAGTTTCAGAACACTCATGGGTTGCAGTTCACTTGCTTTCTGCAGGTTAGGGTCAGCGGGTATGCAGTATCAGGAGGTGGGCGGGGGATCGAGAGAGTCGATGTGTCAATGGATGGTGGTAAGACCTGGGTGGAAGCTACCAGGTACCAAAAGCCCGGAATTTCATATGTATCCGATGATACGAACAGTGACAAATGGGCATGGGTTCTTTTTGAGGCTACTGTGGATGTCCCTCATAGTGTAGAGATTGTGGCTAAAGCAGTAAGTTGTTTGCTCCCTTTTTCCGCATCATGTGTCTATATGATTTCCAAGAAACGGATAATTTGATTTGTCACTCTGTCGGAGTAATGATCATATGAGTTTGTATGGTGTGTTGATCAACAAAAATGCAGGTGGATTCAGCAGCAAATGTGCAGCCTGAAAGCGTGCAAGAAATCTGGAACCTGAGAGGGGTACTGAACACATCGTGGCACCAGGTTCAACTCCGTGTTGGGCACTCGAACTTGTAGAAATCGATCCATGTAAACAATGAAAGCAGTGGCTTTTGCTGGAAGATGTAGAGATCAATTAGCATCTAGGTGTGTGGTGTTGTTGGTCTAGAGAACAATGATAAACTGTGGTTTTCTGTTGTCATAGTCATAGTCATAGTCTCTGAAAGAAACTGTGGTGAAACCATCTCATGGTCTATTAGAAAGAAATAAGAACAATAGTCATATTAGTGATGTAAAAAGCTGTTTCTTTTTATGTTTGCTCGTTTCTGAAAGTGTGGAAGTTGGCTGATGAGCCATGGCTGTGCAAGTCTAAAATTCGACTACTTGATAAACACTTGGACGTAAACGGGGTTGGGCTCCTTTTCAAGGCTCACGCTTGTCAAATCCAATACTAATTTGACTTAACAAAGGTCTGGCCCAAATATCCAAGACAAAACTAGTTACATAGACCCATACTAAAACTTCGTGGTTCCGAGTGCAAAATCTATAAAATGTTCCATGTTACCATTTCTAATAAGAATCCTACAATTTATTATTATATGAATTTTATTAAGGATAACAAAACATAAAATTTTGTAAGTTTGATATCCTTTCCAACAGGTAAAAACTCGACTAGCTGTTTAGTTCTTCTCCAGGCTAGCAAGTATTTCTCTCTCCATAGTTGCAAATTTTGGGTTTGCTACATGAGTTCAAGTTAGGTCAATGCATAGCGAGGTGTAATATGATGAATTTTTTGAGACCCTTGTTTGTAAAAGTAGAGAAATAACATTATTTTAATGAAAAGACATATAATGACTAATGTTATATTAGTTCAAATGCAAAAAGTTATATTATACTGAAACATCAAACTACAAACATCGATCACAAATATCAAAATCTGAACAAACAAACTAAAAGAAATTAATTACAAACCTCAACTAGTGTCATCACTCACATATTCATCGATGATTATCACTACATTCATCATAATGATATGAATCTACATAACTCATTCCATTTTACAAATGTTTTGGCTATTTAAGGATCCAAATCACCTAAAAACAATGACATAAATGTAAAGACCCTACCCGTCTTACCCAACCCTACACATCAAGGATCACCATACCATTGGTCGATGATAAGAGTGAAAAGATTTGCCCCTATCCATTTCCAAATCCCATCCATTGCTGTCTGAGTTTTGGCGAAGAGACATGTTTCATGTGATCCACTACACCAAGGCCAACCAAACTTGAAAGGGTTGGCCTGCAAGTTGGGTGGGAACTGAACTGAACTGAACTGATTGATGACAAACATGACAGGCCATAACTAAACAAATTTGATTGGAATATAACTAATGGCTAATCTGCTTCACTTCTTTTTCCCCAACTCTTCTCTCTTGTATGTGGTTGTAAGAACTCTTGGTATCACCAAAGTTTCAACATCGAACTCGCTTGGCTGTCTGTCTGTCACTTTCCTGAGCGTGTACTTTCTTTCCAACACATATCCTTTGTCTGCATCTGCCATAGAAGGAGAGGACACCTGCTCTGGAAGTGAGAACGTGTAAACCAGCATTTGGTTAACAAGAGAACAAAAGAAACGAGACAAAGAAAAGCAAGCAAGAAGGCAAAGGAATTGCCTGTTCTCTCGATAATCTTAATATGAGAAGGGGTTCAAGAGACAGAATATTCAAAGCACCAGTTCCAAAAGATTCTTAGGAGTAGGTTTGCACCTTCGATATCATCTAATAGACTAATACATAGTTATGAGTTTTGGACCTTAAGACTGACTTATAATAAGAAGAAGAATTGAACGAGGTTAACACAATGATTGATCAACTTTTTTTTTACAGAATTTGACATATATTTTCTGTTGTATACTCGCAATAAGAAAAACAACCTATAAGTTAACCTAATAGTTAATCATTAAGTTTCGAGATCCGTAAATGATAAAAGTATTAAATTTCTTATGTCTTATTAAGGATAAAACCACATGTTATATAGTACTTTCATAATAAAGAGCATAATACAAAGTGATTAGCCCTAACGCTAGTACTGGTAAGTAATGAGTAGTGGGCAAGGTAAGTTGGTAACCCATTACTTTACAATTACTCTATCAATTAGCCTTCTCATATCCCCCTAACCTTTTCTCCACTTTACTGCCCAACCCTCTGAAGTGGCGCAATAGAACAACACTAATACTATGCGTAGAAGCCTACTTTAGAAGACTAAAACTGCCGCACCAATAATTATACTAATACATCTTACTCTTCATTCTAAACCATTCAATATTATATTCATCTCAAACTGACTCACAATATCAAATACCAATGAATGCTTTCGTATGTGAGGGAAAACTAGAAGAATTACGAGGTTGCAATAATTTTTTTTAGATATCGAAAGTTAATATATAGTTTGAAGTTTCCATAAATATTTCATAGTGAGGTTCATAATTAATAAAACACAGAAATTTCACAATAAGATTTTCTAATACTATACGAATAACCATGTGATTTCAATAAGACTAAATCAGGAATGGCATACCATTACATTAAGACAGAGTTCATTAATTGTATGAACCAATAAGACATTCCAGTTGTGCTGGTGGAGAGATAAACGAGGGTAGTGGTGGTAAGAGATTTTTTCTTGCTTTTCCATATACTCTATTCAACCTTTTGAGCATAGTTCACATTCTTTATAGGCTTCTATCAGAAACGTGTCTATATGAGAGGGGGCTATTTCTGATATATACTATATACTGTCGGTCTACTCTGCTCTATTCTTGGCATTTTGCTCGAGTTGTTGATCGATCACTACAAAAATAAAATAACCCCTCAAGAAGTTTCTTGTCACCCTCCCCATTCATTGGATTTGTCAGATTGGTTATTGTCATTTTCGATAAGTTTAAGTGTGTTTGTTACTTTACCGGCTAATAATTAACAAGCTTTTTGCTATTTACTATTCTTGAGTATTTTTAATTATGATAGATTATCTTCTTAGAAAAATCAAGTTCAAAATAGCGAGAATTAAAAGAACGTATTGAAAATTACACTGAAAAAATTAACGTTACGACACTTTATACTAAAGTTACTAAAGTTATGGTTTAACATTTCATAATGCTAAAGGCCGCCTACTGATTTAGTCTCCAGTAATTACTTTCTAATGAATTTCTTTTCCCAACATTATAAATAGATTTAAAAGTTAGATATTATAAGGCAAGATAAGATACGATACAAAAAAGACTCACTTTTAATGCATTCAAAATAGACCTAAATAAATCAGATAAAAAATGTCATTCTTATTTCGAAGAAAAACATGTATTTACTCACTTATCTTTTCATTAATTAACTAAAGAAGACACGTTACCATAGAATAACAAAACAACTCTATCCACCCTTGAGAATTTGGTCCAAGATTATCTTTCTTTTGCATTGAAAACTTAGTTCTTCTATGATCCATATTGATTCAAAACAATTTGAACTAACACAATACTAATCCTAATTACTACCATTCCATTTTATAAATCTTTCATAAAAAAACTCAAACTCAAAAACAAAATTATATCGTTATGGATTCCCAAACCTCACGGTCTCATTTGCGAATTGCGATTAATCCAAAACCAAGATAATAGCCGTCGTTATAACCGTAAGAAACCCACATGCCTCCTTCCTCAACCCATCATTTTCACATGCTTCTTCTCTCTTTCCTTCCTTCCTTCTTCCCCCAACACAACACAACAATGAACTCCCTAATGTCTCTCCTTCTCCTCTACCTCTCCCTCCTATTCTCCCTCATCACCACCATAATCTCCTTCCACCACCGCCGCCGCCACGCCATCAGCGGGCCACCGACATACCCTATCATCGGCTGCCTAATCTCCTTCTACAAGAACCGCCGCCGCCTCCTCGACTGGTACACAGCCCTCCTCTCCCAATCCCCGACCAACACCATCGTCATCACCCGCCTCGGGGCCCGCCGCACCATCGTCACCGCCAACCCTTCCAACGTCGAGTACATCCTCAAAACCAACTTCCCAAACTACCCCAAGGGGAAACCCTTCACCGACATCCTCGGCGACTTCTTGGGGTACGGCATTTTCAACGTCGACGGCGACGCGTGGCGGGCGCAGAGGAAGCTTGTGAGCCACGAGTTCACGGCGAGGTCGCTGAAGGAGTTCTTTATCACGACTCTAGAGGAAGAGGTGGAGAAGGAGCTGGTACCCATGATGGAGAGCTTGGCAGAGACCGAGAAAGTGGTTGACTTGCAGGAGTTGCTGAGGAGGTTGACTTTTAACATGGTGTGTAGGGTTTCGTTAGGGGTGGAGAGGTGTTGCTTGGACCCTAAGGAACCGGAGCAGCCGCTGAGCAAGGCGTTTGATGCTGCGTCGACGATCTGCGCCAGGAGAGGGGCGGCTCCGCTGGTTGTGGTGTGGAAGGTGAAGAGGTTGCTCGGAGTTGGGTCGGAGAAGGAGCTGAAAGAAGCCGTCGGGGAAGTTCACAAGGAGGTTAGTGAAATGATTGCTATTAAGAAAGAGGTCATGGGGAACAATAACGGTGATGATCAAGATCTTCTGTCGAGGTTGATCGCGGCTGGGTACGAGGAGGTGGAGATTAGAGATATCGTGATCAGCTTGATCATGGCCGGCAGGGACACGACGTCGGCGGCGATGACGTGGCTGTTCTGGCTGCTGTCGTGTCACCGGGGAATGGAGTCAGCGGTGGTGGAGGAAGCTACGAGGACGGCGACGAGGATGGAAGGGTTGGAAGATATGAAGCTGTTGAAGGCTTGTTTGTGCGAGTCAATGAGGCTGTACCCGCCGGTGGTGTGGGACTCCAAACACGCCGTCGTGGACGATTTGTTGCCGGATAATACTCCGGTGAGGGCCGGGGATCGGGTGACGTACTTCCCGTACGGTATGGGGAGGATGGAAGGGCTATGGGGGAAGGATTGGTTCGAGTTTAGGCCGGAGAGATGGTTTGTCGATAACGAAGAGAATAGTTGTGAGCTCAAGAGAGTGTGTCCGTACAAGTACCCAATATTTCAGGCGGGGCCAAGGGTGTGTTTGGGGAAGGAGATGGCGTTCGTGCAGATGACGTATGTGGTGGCATCGATTCTGCGGCGGTTTGAGATCCGGCCGGTGAGTCAAAAGAGGCCGGTGTACGTGCCGCTTTTGACGGCTCACATGGCCGGCGGCTTAAATGTTGTGGTCAAAAGGAGGTGTCAAAGTAAAACTGAGACAAGGTGAGGGTAGTGGAGGGGGGAGATCATGATTTTTTTTTTTTTTGAAAGTCAATGGTAACGATATTTTATGGGTGGATAATTGTAAAGTAACATGGAATTATTCTTCCATCATTCATTACCTCTCCAAAGACCAAACCATAAGTGTGGTTTTAGAAAATCAATGAGTATGATTGCATATTAGTGGAGGAATGACCATGTCAATACACTATAGGGTTGGGATATTAATTTTGTTTTTTCGGTTTAAACCGAAATTAAATTGATAAGATGGTTTTTCTATCCCAATTCAATTTGTACTTTATTGATTTCAAATAAAATCGAAAACCATATAAGAAACCAAAACAGAAAATATTAAGTGAAAGGTGCAGACTGCAGAGGGTATCAATTTTGATCGAGAGTGCATGGATTTAGGTTTTAGATTTTGTTCTAACTGAAACCGAACCCATTAAAACCTTATCAGGTTCAATTTTGATTTTGGGGAAACAACCTAGTTAGATTTTTCGGTTTCTTACAGGTTTTGGTTTGGTCAACCAAACCAAATTGACACCCCTATTAAGCTCACTTCATATTAAAAATCAAGTTGAATGTAATTCGTGTTAAAATCAAATCGGAAAAAATCAAAGAATAATTGAATTCAATTTTGATTACATTCATAATTTTTGTTGTGTTTTATGAGTATAAATCTAAATCTAACTGAACGAAAGTTAGATAAAATTGAAATGAGTCAAATGTCTTATCGATCTAATCATGAATAATTTCATTAAATATATTTTATTTACAACCCGATTGATATCCATTTTTATATGTGAGATTTTGAACTAAATCAAATCATGTATACCAACCATAAACAATGTTATCAATGATGAAAAGCATAGACGGTGATCTAAAATTTATTGGGTCGAGAAATGAAAGGAGAAGTTGCATGCTTTGGGACGACATAGGGTGATTTATTATTATTGCCTCACATGGGAGGAGCAAATTGGGGTTTTAGTAGTCAAACAAAGACGAGGAAACTTCTGGGGAGAACTCAGTCTCAGTCAAGTCGGTCTTTGTTTATTCAGTGCCCTACATACTGTCCCAAGTCCCAACTCCAGAACTCGAAAACAAGACTGGTGATTAGATTAAAAATAAACGTGGGCATGGACATGGTCCATCAGGTCACATCTCTTCAAAGTTATTGATCCGGTCTTGTACAAACCAAGATCGGTCTTTGATCTGGACACAAACGATCTTCATAAATTATGAAGGTCACAATTTTATTCATATACGCTAGTCCATGACAGTTTCGTCATCATACTAAAACATTTTTGTACAGGCATTTATTTGGTTTTAGTGTATTGGTTAAAAAATTTATTCAAATATATTAATAGTGTGAAAATTAGATCTTCACTTTACAATTTTAATCTCGTTAGGATCATGAAGATTTGAAGGGAGATAAAATCTAATTGGCAGATTAATTGAAAAGAAAGATAAGATTTCCAACACTACCTGATATGTCAGCATAAAAAACAATCTTATAAGAGGAATCGACCATAGTAATAATATATGTAGAAGACTAAAATATATACGCAATACTCCGGATTCATGTTTATATATAATACTCCGTTAACAATTTAAAAGGATTTAGTATAGTAACCTCTTTAAAATGAAAAGGCACTTTCTATCAAACTCAACTTTTTCGTATTCTAGTATGAAAGGACAAAGCCCACCAGCTTTATCTCAATCATTCAACTTCAAGTGCCGTTACTTTTTCCTAAATAAGTATTTTATCATTCTAATTCTAAATCATCCAAATACAATTTGGAAAATGTGGGGATGAAAAAGAAACTAATAATAAGACTACTACTAACTTAACTAAGAGTAAATTTTTCATAATATTTGTGTGTTAAGCAGTCTAAATGATTATAGGTGGCTTTTACAGTCCAATCGGCTGGTAAGACTGTGCTTGAGTTAATCACACTCCGATGGGGAGGGCACTTGGATGGAGGAAGCGTACCTGAATTACAAGGCTAAGCTTCCAAATTGTTTATTCCATGTCTCGTAGACGCCCAACTCATTAAGTGAAACAGAGGGCCTTACTTCTTGTAATGCATTTTCAAAGTCCTACATAGGAAAACTTACCGTGTTAAAATACCAGCAATGTGAAAAGTAACTGCACTGATTTGTGGTGGTAAATTAAAGAGATGGTAGATTATACCTGAAGAGTAACGGGCCGCAACTCCTCCTTTTGCAGCTTAGTAATTTCTATTCCTTGTTTAAGAGCTTCCCTAAGGGGCCCCATTGATGCATCTTTCACTAAATTTTTCATGTCTGAACCCGAGTATCCTAGTAACCAAGCAAGCAAAAGCGAAGGAGTTGAGGATTCGGATATCGAGTTTGGCTGAGATGTATGGATGAATTGAGTGAGTACCTTCAGTGAGATTGCAGATGGTGTCCATTTCTTCCTGTGACAGCTTGAACAGTCCATCTTTCTGTAATAGGTTACGTACTATCCAGGCTCTTGCTTCTGCTTCAAGAAACCAGAAGAAGGTCATGATTTTTTTAGTGATTCAGAGTGAACAGGTTGTGAGAGACGTATGGCTGAAAGTTTGGAACCTGATGACGGTAAGGGGATATAGAGTCTTTTAGTGAGTCGCCTCCTTGCTGCTTCATCCAGTTCGTGAGGCCGATTTGTTGCCCCTGTTAATAAGAGAATAATCTTTAACTGACAGTGTCATGGCTAAAAATGAAAGAATTAAGACTCATAAGATGATGGTGAACAAATTTTTCGATTTAAAAGTGAGTGGCGCTACCAAAGAACTAAGTCCCGGTGATGTAAGATTACATATCTGGCATAGGTCATTTTAGAAACATGGCAATATTCTTGCGAAATTTTACACGGATCAAAAGATGCAGCATGGGGTAATTGGTTTTTCATTCCAACTCAACTGACAACAATAGTAATTCCAGAATTTGTTTGTCGTTCAACGGTACCTGGGAACTAAATGACCGGCTGAAATGGCCGATACTTGAGCATGTTTTGGCAGAGACATGCACAAGACAAGCTAAAGGAAAGACGTGCAACAGAGAAACTGAACCATTGGTTGAGTGTCTTTCATCGAAACAGAAAAGGAAGTCCACCCAACAAAACGATACTGGCCTACTGACTTTTGTCCTACATGTAAGCTGATATATATCACATGGGACACCATAGATAGTGAGGAAATAAGTGAACACAGACGCAGGAAAAGTGCGGGGAAGTGGGAAGCTGACAGCATAGAGAGCCGTCTATGTTGCTCCTTTTCAGTCTAGGTTTTTTGGTGGAAAAGACGACAGCAACTTTATCTTAAACTACAATATGCATGATATATAGGGCTGTTAAGCATTTACCTATTAGCAGAATTTGCTCGTTACCACTGTCAAACCCTTCCATCTCGATAAGAAACTGCGTTTTCAGACGTCTACTAGCTTCGTGTTCACCTTCAGACTTGCGCTGCAACCATATTCAAGGTTTTCCCTCTAAGTGAGAAAGTATATTGGCAACGAATGACCTCTTTCTGTTGCAAAAATGGAATAACATAGCTTTATACTATTATTAGTGGAATCTCACAAGTAATGACTTGATCGCATGCACAAAGACAATTCATTAAACATAGGTAGCACGATGTGTCACTCGCCTCTTGTTTTCCTTATCCCATTAAGTGCTTTTTCTAAGTGCAAAAAACTAAACTAAACATGGGGGCTGGAAGGAACGATACCTGGGACAAAAGTGAATCTATCTCATCGACAAAAATTACAGCTGGCTGACGACAAGAGGCAACACCAAATAGGGCCCTCACCAGCTTTTCACCCTCGCCAAGCTGTACAAATTGTTCAGAGATTCAATTAATAAAGCTTGTCAAAGATCCACCGTCCGTTTATAACGTCAGAGGTTGATCAATGCATACCCATTTGCTGGTTAAAGAACTGGCGGATATGGAGAAAAAAGTTGCTTTTGCCTCCCCAGCTATGGCTTTCCCAATCATTGTCTTCCCAGTCCCCTTTTGAGATGAGAGCGTCTCAAGTAAAATAAGAAGCAGTAAGTCTCCATTATGTTCTAACTACAGGTAGTACGTACCGGTGGACCGAATAGAAGAAGACCTCTTCCTGGAGAGCGACAGCCTTTAAATATGTCAGGTCGCAGCAGTGGCCAAATCACCATTTCAGTAACACACTTTTTAGCATGATCCAATCCAGCTGCAGTGTTTTCAAGGAAGCCAAATGAAAATTTTACAAAGTGCAACAGTAGTTGTAGTATAACAAGAGGATTCGAGTCTTTTGTGTTACCAATATCATCCCACCGAACATTAGGATCCCTCTCCATAATTTCATTGCTGACATGCTCAATAAGACTTGGTTCCAAGTTCCTCAACTTTTCAGGAAGCTCGCCATCTGGACCACATAGCAATTCCATACTAACATGGACGGATAACACGTTAGGACAGAGAAAGCATCCCTATATGTTTGTCTATCTGACAATTGTACTGAAAAATTTGCAGTGCGGAAGAAAGACCAGAAAGAGAAATGATATTTTCAGCAATGGTTCAGTCCATGATTAGTGGATAATGCAAGACACCACAGATGGTTGAACTTCCTTCCAAGTACTTTAAAATAAAGAGACAAACAGTTGCATATAGCTTACCATCTCCTTGTTGAGTCATCGTTCTTTCCTTGAAGTCCAATCACATTTCCAGGATTATATCCCCCATTTGATTTTATTGGAGGAACAAAATTTCCACGGATTCCACGGTTTGAATGCCCATAAGATCGTGCACCATAACCTCGGTTCATGACGTTGCTCTGTGGGGAGAAGGATGCACTTGGTGATCCTGTCAACCCTTGCTTTTGCCTTGCATCCATTTCCTATTATCAATTGGAGACAGTGTGACTATAATTTGAAGAAATTAGGTGAACATAGAACGGAAAGATTGAAGGCGTGAGTTTTCAGCCAACACAATGTTTCAATATCATCACGGACAAAAGTTAAAATGACACTTCACATCTATGCTGGAATACTAATCAAGTCTTAACATAACTACCTCCTTCTCTCGATTACACAACTAGTGAAAATATGAGAAGCGTAAGAGTGTCAGAAGAGAACACATACCAGCTTTGCCCTTGCAGTTACAAATCCCTTGCCAGAACCATCCACATTTGACTCCTCATCACATGATGGCGACTTTGGAATGTCATTTCTAGGGCTATTAATCTCCATGAACGAACGCTTAGACCCCGTTGAATTTCCATAACCCTTTTCTCTCTCGTCAGCTTTCCCATAGTTTGACTGACCACCATTACTTCTAGGATTAGTATACTGAGTACTTTTCCCTATCATGCAATCCGCATTCGAGTTACTTTTGGGAACAGAAGAACCTCGTTGTAAGCGGCCATAGGCCTTTGTGACATTATTCCCATACAGTGATGTTAACTTAGCCTGCCCTGAAACTTTTGCAGGCTTGCAGCTGGGGTTTTGCTGCTTATCCAGCTGGTTTCCCTGGCAAGAAGAAGAGATACGATCGATATCATATCACACGGTCACAACAATACTCAATCTTAAAACAAGATACAAGACATCACGCTTCTATGCAGATAGACTGAGCTAGAAATTCAATATACTGATTTGGATGGCAAACTTATGACCAGAAAAGCGCATTCAATTCATTGACATTGGTCAACTAAGATATACCACTTAGAAATTCAAGAATACAGAGAAATCTCGGTTCGATTTGCACTCTTACCAGATCTGATGGATGCTTGATGTTCTGTTGTTGAACAAGAGCTCGGAAGTATTTCGACTTCTTAATCTTCTCTACGTCAATGTCAATCTTCTTGCCAAATACTTTTCCAGGAGCTGTTTCTGCTCGCTCAAACGCTCGCCTAAACCAAATTCCAAATACCGATAACTGAAATCACGAACTGATTCGAAATCCCTAGAACGTGCTTACAGCGAAATAGATTACGACGAACTATCGGAGAAACAGAAAACGGAAATTTCGAATCGTTTTACCGGTCGGATTCAGGAACGAAAGCTCGGCGAGCGGCGTCGAGCTTGGAGAGGGCTTCGCGGCGGATGGGGCGAGTAAGAGCTTCGTCGACGTCGGTGAGAGAGTGCGAGTCGAGGAAGCCGAGGAGGCGGAGACCGAGCACGTAGGCGGTGGAGGAATCGCCCTTCTCCAGTGCCTGATCGGCGCCGAATTGGAGGGAGTGAAGGCGCTTGAGGTTGTCGTCCACTTGCTTGCGCCAGGACGGCTGAGCTTTTTCTCCCGAGTTCTCCATTTTTGAATTTTCGAAGTGGAGTAAGAATTAGTGACTGACACTGGTTTCTGCCCTCTCCCGCCAATTCTTGCCTGGTATTTATAGGTCCGGGTGGCTGGAAAGAGGAAGTTCTCCATGGGCTGGACTGGACACCAAATTGCATATCCAATGTCTATATCGCTGCCGAGCCAGGCCTGGTGTATTTTTATGATTTGGGCTTTCTCTATTACGACTCTTACGAGCCAGGGGTTTGTGTATATGATGAAATTTAGTGAAATTTGACCTCATTCTGCTTTGTCAAACAAAGGATGATCCACAATTCCACATTCTTTAGGATAGATCTAAACCAAAATTATCATCCAATTTGTTAATCTTTGTTTAACCACACTGGTCACTGGAGATAAAATCAATGAAACTAAAGATTTGCAAAGACGGAGAGAACCAGATACTAAAAACCTCTAAAATAACAATACAATCATATCAACCTTCAACAGGCACAGACTCATCACAAGTGCATGGTAAAATCATTATGACTAGCCTAGCCAGTATCAAAATCACTGCAACCAACAACTCCTTAATGTATCTGATAAATTAACATGTAAATGATTTCGGTCAACTTCTGTTTGCTACCTATATCTCACGACAGTCCCAGGCAAAACAAAAGACGAGAAGGGAAGAAAAGGGCTACGAACCTCGCCACCTTTCTGCCATTAACACAACTGCCAACGAACTACATTCTGATTCTGGGATCCAATACATGTATAGAATAGACCCACAAGCATAATTCCTATTTCAAGAAAGAGCTACAGTGCAGAGCAGAATTCTGGTTATACAAGCACGGAGCGATTCCTCTTCCTCTCAACAAATTTGGATCATAACTTAAAACATCCTAGGTTAAATCATCCACCACTTAATGAGCAAGCAAGATGGAAAACCATTTTATAAAATTATGCACTTCCAGGAGCTTCACTTCCTGCAGCAGGCTTGCGGTTCAAGTATCGGATTACAGCGTCTTCAACCCTGCACAATTCGCCCAAAAAAAAATCAGTTTTGAATAGAAAGGTTGCATGGACGTACAGGTCATGATTACATCATCCTATTCTCCTATATTCCTACTGCATCCAAAATTCAGCTATATTCCTAGGAACATAACATTTCAATTTCAAGTCTTTCTTCTTTTTTCTCTTTCCAAGCGCAAGGCAGTAAAGAGAGAGTACACAGCACAATTGAACCAACCAATTCGTGAATAGATGCAGCAAGGGCAATGCAATAAACCTAAGGAGATGACTACGCAGGGTTAAATCAGTTCATCTACCATATCTAGATATTGATTCATATTATCAAGATTCAAGAAGAAAATTTAAGTGGACTCTTACCATGGTTGATTGAAAAACTCTGCTCGGCGTTCCTTCTCAACACTTCGACTGGCTTCTCCAGCTACAAGCTTCAAGTCCTTGCTTTGTGATTCAATTAAAGCATTAATAAACTCAACTGGTGATTGACTAAACCCAAGAAAGAATGCTCGTCTTCTACGATGCTCATGAATTTTCCTGATGGCACCGCATATTGATTCATCACATGCATCAATCTCCTTGTTCTTCTCCGCATTCGCTAACAATGCTGTCAATTCCCTTTGAATCGGGAATGGCACATCTACCAACACGTCATAGCAGGCTGTCCCCACAGGACTATTCCCCGAGAGCTTAATCTGATGTTCTAAATGGATCGGTTGTGGAGGAAATAAATGCTGAGATATCTTCTGTGAAACCATAGTGAACTTCACTTTTGCCTCCCCAAATACTTTTTGAAGAGGTGGATCACAGTTAAAGAAAGCAGGGTCATCTGGGCTGTGCAGTTTCCTAGCTTTTACATAATGCCAGATTGCAGCAATTATTCTAGGGCGGCTTTCTACCTCGATACCAAGAACTTCTGTCAAAGCTGGAGATAGCTTAAATTTCTCAGGCGCATAATTCATATCCAAGCGAATATGAACAGTGAACTCGTTCTCTCCTTTCCTCTTCACTTCAAAACCTTCATGTGGAGCAGGCGAGCGAGCCTGCTCCCATATGATCATGTGATTATCTGGATATAGTCTTTGATCTAATGATATGGTCACTCTCTTGAAGAAAGACGAGAACTTTGGTAACAAGGGATTCGGTTTCTGAGCAAGCACACCAGGCTGGTCAGGATCCACTCCATCTTCCAAAATCCTCCCAACAATTTTTAGAGTCCAGGAAGGAGGTTCGGAATTCGGTTTATTGGGAATTGTTTTTATCTGGTTGGCAAACGTGTTGAAGACATAGATCCTCAGTGTTTTCTGAACAGATGGAGGACTCTTAAGTGCCTCCTGAATATCAACTTTCTTCCTAGCTAGAGCAGCATCAACACGGGACTCAAATTCGAGAAGCTGCGTATAAAGTGCAGACTCTGGAAGAATCCCCGCCACTCTCTCATGCAGCTGCTTCTCTGGCACCTTCTGCTTCTTCTTACGATTAGCTGGAGTTAAATCCATCATTTTGGGAGGAGAGACCATGTTGTTCATGGGAATACCAGGAGGTCTTCCCAGTGGTTTCTGACCAACCCGCTTTGCACTGGCCAACCCAGGGGTGCCAAATGAAGTCGAGGAGGAAGTCCCGAAGCCTCCTCCCATCCCGGCATTCTGGCCCTGATTGAGGGAGATCCCCTGCGCTTGTAAATGCGCTTGGAACTGGGCGTGTGCTTGAACCTGAGCAGCATGGGCTGCTTGTGCTTTCAGCTGTGCTTGGACGCTAGCTTGAGCTTGAGACAGCTGCTGGAACTGGTTCTGGAACCCTACACTAATCTGTCCCTGCTGCTGCCCTTGTGACTGTGGGAACCCTTGATTCGTAGGCATCGGAGATGAGTTGAGTATCCCAACATTCCCAAATGGAGATGAAGACTGCCCCAGGCTCTTTGGCGGGTTGTTGTTATTGCCACCACCAGACATTTGGTTTTCAGCTACTCACCTAACCTCTAATAAGATAACTCTAAAACCTAGCTCCACAGCAGTTCAGCCCTCTGAATGGCCAACAGGCAACAACGCTCTACATAAACAACTGGAAACCGAGTATTGGGACTATATAACTCACAGGATTCCTCCCCACTGAAGTGAGGAAATCAACATAAATCACCAAGAAAACCCTCCCTGCTGCCAGAAATGAAAGCCAACATAAACCGAATCCCTAAATTCGTTCCCGCGGAAAACCAATCTCAATTGAAAATAGGTAGCTTCCAATTCGTTCAACTGGGAAGAGGAGCAGAACGAGACTGAAAGTATCAGAAATTTTGCAATTCGCACTGACTGTATTGAAAATGAAAGCTGAGGGAGGGCAAAAGAGAAAGTATGGAATGGAGAATTCGAAGATCTTACTCTGGGCAGAGCAGAAAAAAGCGAAAGGTGCAGTGGATTCAGTGGAGCTCTGCTGCTGCTGTAGCTCTTGATGCTTGCTGCTGAAGCGGAAGGGAGAAGAAGAGAGAGAAACCTTCCTTTTCTCCTCCTTTTGCGTCTCTTTCTCTCTCTCTCTCTCTCGATTTGTTTTCTTCTCGGTTTCGTCCTTTCGTTTCTCTATCAGAGAGCATTCCGTTGGGTGATTTCTCGACTGAAGAGAGAGAGAGCGGAGAGTGGGATGGGATTCACACGGGCCTGGGCTGGTAACGTACCGAGTTACCGGGCCTTCAGCTGCTAAGAGCTTCACTTGAACTGGGCTCTGGCGCATCCCTTCCCTCAGACTCAGAGAATGGGGCCAAAGCCCGAATGAAACGAATATCACCGTATTCATAATTTCATATACGTATGAGTATGAGCATGATCAAATGGATTGGTGGATTCATGGATTGGATCAAGTAGGTTGGTGGATCATCCATGAATTCAAATGACATCTTCAACCAAGGACCAATATGTTAAATGTGGAAAGTTTAGGTACTAAAATGTCATAATGAAAAATTTTAGGTACCAAAACGTAATTTTCCAATGAGTTTTTTGTATAAAAAATTAAATTTTGAGTACCAAAATGTAAAATATAAAAAGTATAGGTATCAAACCGTAATTTGTCATTTTGATCAAGTGGATTGGATTAGGTGGATATTTTTAATGGGTTGGTGGATTGGATTGAAAATTGCCACCACTATTCACATACCGTGAGAACATTTTGGACCATCTTGATATATGATTAGAGGATTATTGATAAAACTATTAAAAAGACAAAAATTTAGTGTGACAAAGGATACCCAATTATCAAGAAGATAGAGAACTTAAGAGTAGTGGTTAGTTCATACCCAAAACACAACTTTAAGAGTAAGGATGTTCGTGTAGTAGGTTCTGATAAGATGAGACATGAAAGATGCACTCTTGCATAGGATAGCAAGTTAGGTAGAAATTGCAATTCTTGTAAATTGTTAGGTGGCGTATAAATAAAAACATTTATCTTTGTATCGATAAATTATAAGTTCAATTCTTACTTACTGAACTACTTTCATGAAAACAGAGGTGTTCTCATTGAAATCAAGTAACAAAAAGGTTAACTGCTGCAAAATTTTTGTCGAGAGAGTTGATTTGTTCAACTAACCAAAGCAGAGAAAGAAAAGTAAATACATGAACACCTATCCATTATACATAGGGCATCCTTACTCTTTGTTCCTCCCCTATTTAGTCCCAACCCAAAGATAGGACAATCATGTACCATTTGAAGCACCTTCCTGAAAGGACAACCTCCCTGTTCTTGAGGTCTCTTTTGTATGCCAGGTGCCCAAATTTGATAAAGTCTATATATTTTGGTTTACACTGTTGCTCTCTATTATTGTCCTTCACCCAAACTAAAGAACAAAGACTCCAGCATCAATACAAGTACACACTTGGATAAGAAAAGCTCCCGCACCACTGCATGCCACAGAAAGCTAAGGTTATTCCTTCAAAGATGAACAGGGCCTAAAAACCAGATGCATCCTATATATCAGCAGTTTTGGAGCTTCAAAGGAAACCCAATATACCAACAACTTCTAGAGTTGAATAGGAGTGTTGAAGGAGGGGAATTAATAATCTATCATTTCATATTTTCAAATCTTTATTTAATATACGGATACACATATTATAACTTTGAATCAAATACCGAGAGATTACAACATATAAGCATACATACCAACACACTTGCCAATGAAGTTAGGCAAACATATCATCCCCAATAGGAACCCTAAACCATCAAACAAAACCCTAAAACATCATTCTCTCCAATCAACTACCCCTAAGGAAAACCAGGAATTAGCTCCATGCGTGCATCATGATCAAGCCACCATCACAGAACAGTTAAATATGAAGTTACTCAATCTATTCCTGCCACATCCAAGCGGCCTCCATTCAAGCTCACCATCACCTTGATCATCACCACCACCACCAGGAGGGCAACAGCTGTAAATCGCCATCCCATCTCCCGAGTCACAAGCACCTATCACCACAAGCTCATTCCCCAAGCTCTTAAACGCCACACCCCAACCCTTGTGTGAATCCGCCCGCACCGGAACGCTCCCCATCCTCCTCCAACTCCTGCTCCTCTTAACATACACTCTGAGCTCGTTGGTCGAGGTCTCCAACGAGTATAGCTCGTTGTTCGCCACCGCGATTAACGGCGGCGACTGGAAACTTGCCACCTCGGTTGGCGCATCCACCTCCAACATGTTGGGGATCAGCTCCCACGTGGCTGTCACGTGGTCGTAGGCCTCCCCGCACGTGAGGAGCTGGCCGGACTCGTTCCTGCCACCGAGGACGTAGAACTTGGCGTCCATGTAGCAGCCCGAACAGAGCCTTCGGCGCTTGTGCATGCGTGGCAGTCGGTGCCACGTGTTGGTGCGGGATTCGTAGCGCTCGGCGGTGTTGAGGACTTCGGAGCCGGTCTCGGTGACCCCGCCGGCCACGTAGGCTGATGATGTGGCGCCACAAGAGGATGAGGCGAATAAGCACCGCGGTTGGATCATGTTGGGGCCTTTGTTCCAGGTGTTTGTCTCCAGCTGGTATCTCCATGCCACCACTCCCTCTATCTCCCTTCCTGAAGATTGATGGTTAGTTTTGGCTACAACTGAACCAATTAAGCGCGAAAATTAATCTAATTACTCAACTAAACCAACCAAATTTACCTTAACCAAAAGTTATATTGGCTAATTGGTGGGTTGGTGGTACATCCATTATAACCTAATCCACTTAAACTATTAACTAAAATTTTTGATCAAACAACACCAACTAAGAGAACCAGATTAACTAAACTACCTCCAAAAGTTTGAACACCCCTTACCTGAAAGATGAGATGGGTTTCAACCTAACTAAATCAATTAAAAAGTTTGACATGAAAAAAATCATGAGCCCAACCAAATTCACTAAATTCCACAGATTAAAATGGTTACCATGTTACCCGGATCCATTTGAACACTCCCTTCTTCCATACCTGAAATGATGAGATGGGTTCCAGCACAGACAGATTCCTTGTCACCAGAAGAGAAGCACTGATCAGCTGGCAAGTGAGGGAGCTGTCTTCTTGTACTGAACTGTCGATCAAATCCCCACCAGCTATTATCCCCAGTGGCAAAAATGAAAACAGATGGTTCTCTAACACCAATGTCCCTCCTGATCCTGAACAGCTCACCACTCTTCACCAGCCAGAAGATCCTCTTGTTAACAAACAGCAGCTTCCAGTACTCTGATCTTGGCATCCTTGCGAAGATCAAGTTCTCCAGCTCGTCGCTAAGCGAAGGGAGATCATTGGAAGGATAATAGTAATAATCTGCATCCTGAGGTTCAACAACACTGGAAGATGATGATGAACTGCCAACAACAACTCCTGTGGTGGTTTCGTTGAGAGAAATCATGGAAAGAGTTTCACAAGTGACGTTTCTTTCTGGGGAGGGAAATTTTAGAGGTATAGTACAAAGCTGACCACTACTTGAAGAAGAAGTTCCAACTACAACAAGTTTCCCTCTCTTGCTGGGGGAGAGGTCGTTTCTGGTAATGGAATCTTCTGCTGCTTCATCTTCAGTCAGTATCTGCTTTCCTCTGGACATGGCTAAGGAAAGAGGCTTTTAGCCTTTGCAAGCGATCTTCAAGTTCCTCTGTTTGTCAGAATATGGATAAGCAACAAAACAGCACATCACGATAAGCAACAAAGGAGAAAGGAATAAGCTTTGAGAGGCCTAAAGGTATAATTTAGGCATGGAACAAAAACCATATTCAAAGTAGAGTAGAAACATGAAATATGGTCGAAATTTGAGAACCCACTAGCGGATCTAGGCAGGGCAAGTAATTGATTAAAGCTATAGTCTAAAGGATCAAGTTCATTCATGCCTGCACTTTTCCTGCAAAATACAAGCTTTATGAAGCCAGGGAAAGTATGGGTTGATTGAAGCAGCAGAGGTTGATCAGTTAATATACAGAACTTGATCAGTAGCTTGAGAACTCTTTTAAAATGGGCAAAGAACCCAACTTAGATTCCTTTTTATGATCAAACATTCAAAACAGAAGAAAACCATCTATAGATAAGCGCCATAGAAGACTAATAATAAGAACAGAACCATGCACAACCCAGAAAAGGAAAGCTGAAAGTAAGCAAACGAGGTAGGAGAAAGGAGCTTCATTTCACCATCACCATTCAACAATTCCTCAAGAAGTAAAAAAAGTACCCAAGGGAGGAGAAGGAAAAGTGGGGAACCTTCAAAAGCCGAAGTGCAGAACAGAACAGAACAGACCCCAGTAAGCAAAGTCAGAAACAACACACAAATGGAGGCAATTCCCACAAGGCGAAAACTCGTTTTGACATTTATACAAACAGGTAAAAGGCGTGTCATAAACAATACGGGAACTGAAATGAAAACAGGAAGGAGGGGATGGATGTGGGGTTACCAGCAAAGTCCAAGTCTTTAACAGTCAAGTCAATGCTATAGTAGAAGTAAAAGAAGGGACGGCTCTATCCATGGAGAGTTTGTAATAGCGTAATGGACGGAAAGGAATAAAAAACCATCAATCAGAATTCAGAAACTACACATATAAACAAACAGGAGACTGCAGCAAAATACACACAACTCTGTAAATGGGAGTATATGATTGGGAGGAAATGAATAAACAACACAAGAGAGAGGACAAAAAGACCTGGAATTTATCAGAAATTGGAGTGGCATCGAGCTCAAGAATTAAAAGTGAATATGAAAGAAAGGAGCATTAGGGAAGAAGAGAGTGTAAGCATCCTTTTTTATCATGGTGGTGGTGGGGGGAAAGATTTCAACCTTAGCACAACCATATGTTAGAGGAGCCTTGGGGAAGAAAGGAGGGAATTTTTGGAAAATAATTCATATATTAGTGGAATTACATATGATAATTTGAATATTTGATTAGTAAAATTAACGGCTCACATTTACAACCATTTAGGAGTTATTTACAAATGATAAATATATTTTCTTAAAAAGTTGGTAACACAATGGAAGTAAGAAACCAAGATTTCCTTAGGTAAGTGAAACACCATACTATTATTTTGAGTTTTAAAGCGCGATTTTGACTACATTGATTATGATAATTGAAATTCAGCATTTCAATAAATCTTATAAACGCCTTAAATACCTCCGGAGTATATTAATCTATTTGTGTACCACTATTATTCTCTTTTAACATAAGTACAACATAACCAATTTTTTTATGCTTGGATAAAGTTTCCACCTTTGGATAATATAATCTAGGAAAATAAACTACTTGTTGGCTGGTTGTTGTATTGTTAATATTATGGTCACCAACCCATAAAACAAAATTTGTTATGATCACCACCACCTCCTCCATCTCCCAGAACATTCACGAGTTATTTATTTATTTAGAAATCATTTTGGTTACAAATTGCTGGATAGTTTCAGTGACCACTTGGCAATCTAATTCGACAGCCATTGTTGTTGTTCTTATTCTTCTTCATGCATATATAGCAAAATGGGAGGGAATGAACAGAGAAGATTCTGACTAAGGGGGAGTGAAGAACAAGCTTCATTAGCTAGCCATAGCTGTCTTGATAAGGATGCATGTAATGTTTGACTTCTCTGGGAACAAAGCCTGAAGAGTGAACAGGGAGGATTCTCTTATGAAGTTTAGGTATTAGTTCTTTTTGTTTTGTTCCGTTTATTTCTCTAAAGATTGATTGATTTGATTTGATTGATAACTAAAAAAGTGTTCCATATAATTGTGATTCTTGCCAACAATATACCAAAAAGATGAAGCAGAAACGAAATGCATGTAGAATTCTTTTAGCAGTATAAGATGGGGAGCCCTCTTTGTTGAAACCATGTGTTAAGAGTATAAAATATGTTTAATGGCAGATCTAAGGTGTCAATGGGTTCAATTTCTTGCATCCTATCATTTATGTGATTGCTTGACCTCGTTTTTCTTCAGCTTAAGAGCGCTTGATGACTGAACTAGTACACTCTTTCAATGGTGGTTGCTTGTTGACAAACTTTCTTGACGTCTCTGCACAACGTGCTGCCAAATCGATGTAAATCTGGTGTTTGAGCTGTCAGTTGTCACCACCATGGTGTTGTATCAACCATAATCAAGCATATAGATGAATCACATATCTTGTTATGAACATTTCGATTAAGTACGCACTTATATTGTGTCGGTATATATACTTGTTTCTTTATTCTCCTTCAAAGTCAAACTAATGGTCGAACACCAAGTCTACAGAAAGACCCATTTTCTTCAAAATCTATGAAATCAAACAAACTATTAACTATTTACATAGACCTAAATATCATAGCTAAAGACAATGCTACCCATACTTCATCAGTTGATCATATTCACCTCAAAATGATAACATGCATTAATAAAATCGAATAAGCACCCACAAGCTTTTCATTTTCTTACTGTTAAACCATTTTGAGAAATGAAAACTCTACATGAACAACATGGTGAGATTATATAATTATAAATTACATTTTTACAAGCACTCCACAATCTTGATCTTGTTTATTGAGATACTCCAAAAGGATTATACAAACAAGTGGCAAAGTTGGGTCTAGAAGAAAGAGCAAAAGCAAAGATAAAATATACATACTCACACCATTACATGTGTCCTCTTCGTAGGTGTTGTGCTGATCGAGATCAAATGTTTAGGAGGTCGATACTCGATTGATTGCATAGTGTTTAAGGTTTAATTATCCAACCAATCACACAAAGAGGATGCCACGTCCCAACCCTTGAAAGTGGATGCCCATTGTTGGATATATAAAGCCAAATTTCACTACTTTACTTTTTTCCTTTTGGCAATTAAATAGAGTTGATATTCTTAATTATAGGTCTTAGTTAATGATATTGCCCTCTAAAGAAGTTTTCAAACAAATAATTTTACAAAACCAAGAAAACTATGTAGTTGTACATGTTCTTACAGAAATGTGGTGACTTTTTTTATTATCTTTTTCTATTTTCTCAATCAAAGAACTGGATTTTTATTTATTTATGATTCATGTAAAATAAAGCTTCCACAAACTGGACTTAAAAAGAGTCATGAAAAGAAAAACCCGAAGGCAAAGGGAAATGACATTGATAGAGGTATAACTCTAGGTTCACAGCTTGTATGACTTAGAGTAGTCTGGTTTCAATAATTCGAGTTGTTAGAAGAGGTTCACCTATAATGTATTAATGTTAATCACTTCTTTACACTTACGATGTTAATGAAATACAATTACTATTAGCTATGAATATGTTATAAAAGCAAAAAAAAAATATTATTATTTTTCTATTGGCTACTTCCAAAACTTGTTAGGTCTTTACTGTAAGCATCATGTCCAATTTATCCTCAACATTCTTTTTCCACGTAATCAAACTCCCAAATGCTTTTTACTAAGTACTAACTGTATCTGAATATCAGAATTGTCGTTTTGATTTACACCAATAAAATGGGTTCTCAATACAATGAGCCAATTACCCACAGAAACAACTAACTAAACAAGCAGTCTACCAACACCTGCTAACTTTTGCGCCTAATTAATTATATAATTAGTACAAGGTGGGAGCATATATCAAGAAAAAAGTTTGAATGCTATATGTGTTGGGTGTCCACTAACTAGTGGTGGAGGGCGGGATTTACCCTTTTAATGTATAAAGTATTAATAAATAAAATTTACATTAAGGAAGGAATAAGTTACAAAATTTTGATTTGTATTCGATTATATCATTGTATCACGACATGGTGATACGATGACATGATTTAGTAGAAACAACACATAATCATCATAGACACGTACCATTAATACGAACCAATCAAACAATTTAATAAGGGTAAATGCCACATTTGGTCACTGAGATTATTAAATCGTGTCATGTTTAGTCACTAGAAAAAATTAATATCAATTTTGGTCACTCTAATTGATGAAACAAGTCACATTCAGTCACTCTCACGTTAGCCTCCGTCCAACTCCGGTCACTCAAATTGCTGAAACCTGTCACATTTAGTCACTCGAATTCTGAAACAGGTCACATTTAGTCACTCTCCAATCAGTTTTCGTCCAATTCCATTAATGGAGTTGGGCGAAAACTAATGAGAGAGTGACTAAAAGTGACATGTTTCAGTAATTCGAGTGACCAAAATTGATATTAAATTTTTCTGATGACTAAATATGCCACTATTTAATAATCTTAGTGACCAAATATGGCATTTACCCAATTTAATAATATGGAAATCCAAGTTTCACTGTCATGATCGTGTAGGTTTAGCATTTTGTGTGGTGATGGGGTGTCTAAGTATAATTTAATTAAGGGCTGATCACCTCACAAAGCTTGGTAATTAGATACAAGACAAAAAGCCTAATCAGCTCTTAGCCAACAAATGTCAAGAGAAGAACAACTAAATGTTAAAGAAGTAGGAAATTAGTTTATTAAGTTGAGATGAAACATGATACTGTATTTTTAAACCAAACCCACTAAACTTCTCTTACCTGGTTAACACTTTAAATTTAATTAAAAAGGTTTCCATTCATCCAGAAAGTGTAGATAAAAAGGTTTACAGCAAAAACCCTAATGGATGGTTAAAAGAGAGCACTAATAGTTCAATAGTGTTTACCTTTTCATCAAGAAGGGTTGCACCAATAGATGTTATGTAACAATATACAATAGTTGTCTTCTAAGTTCATATTTTTCTCGTGACGATTTTATATTGAAGCAACAATGATAGGTTTTGTGGTGAATTTTGATTCACTTTTATCCTTTAGTTTCAATCCTTCCATGATAGATTGAGACTTGTATGATGAAAGCTAAGATAAGATAACTTGAGTTTTTTTTTTTCTGACTGTGGATTGGAGGAGAAGAATGTATAAAATAACAAGAGGAGATCAGTAAAATGTGCAGAAGGAACACACATGATTCAACATCCAATTATGTATAGAGACTATGGCTTAATTAGGATTTTGGAGAGACAAAAACTTTCATAAACAACCTCATGCCTTTGCTTGGGCCAAACGATGATACAAAGATATGAACCCTATTCTACATGAAAGCTTTGTGTACCTTGACCTTTTGAAAGTCGATACAACAAACTTAGGATTGAAAATATGTTAAAATTATTTTCGTGGACCGATCAAGAGACATTTTTCAATACTTTATTATTCACATGTTTAACAAAGTTAATTTTTTTTAGATTTGGAAGAACCTAGCATTTCTTCAAAGAAATTAAGGGAATCACCAATCATTTCATCCAAAATTGAAGGCAAAATAATTCATTTAGATGACATGGCTGACAAAATTAGGGAATAAGATTTCAATCCAACCCATGATCAGCATATAACTCAATGCAATTACCCCAAACCATATTCAGGCCCAATGTTTCTTTGGGTCACCCATGAACCTTACGGATCCTGAAATTTTCCTAACGGCCCATTCAATAACCCAGGCCCACACCCAAAATTCTTCAGAATTAGAATAAGAAAGGGAAAAGAAAAAACAAAACAAGAAAAATAGAAAAACTACCTAATCCAGAACTTCACCCAGAATTTCATCGAGCTATCCATTATTCCATCAATGGCAGCTCCGCTCGCTCTCTCCAACTTCCTCTCCTTCCTCTCGCCTCCATCCTCCATCTCGCCGCCGCCTCACGTCTCCTTCTTCCCTTCCACCTACTCCTCTCCGTCTTCGCTTGTCGCGGCGCCGCGTCGGTTCCCCGGTGGCGAGTTTTCTTCGGCGGCGTCCCCGAGCACTGTTTGCCTCAACTCGTCGTACAATGTCCAGATAGTGGTGGAAGAGAACGAGCCGGAGGAGAGGCTCCTGAACAGGTTCAGGAGAGAAGTGATGAGAGCCGGAGTGATTCAGGAGTGCAGACGGCGGAGGTACTTCGAGAACAAGCAGGACGAGAAGAAGCGGAGGGTTCGCGACGCCGCTAAGCGGAATCGCAAGAGGTAATATTAAGACAATCGAATTGAACTGAACGAAACGAACGAATGCATTGTTGTTTCTGTTTGCGTACTGGAACATTTTAGCGAGTACTTGAAATTTTGGGGGTTTAGGGTACTGGAGTTTCGTGGGCAAATTCTTCTATGGGAGGGGAGAGGATTTTTTGCTTGGACCTGGATGAATGGAAGAAGTTATAAATGTTGTTGTCTTAAGAGCTTAGATGTACTTTGGATGAGGGAATTTGTCTATTGGGAGGAGATAGAGCGTTTAGTTTGGATGGAATGAAGAACTTGGAACTCTTGTTGCAGTAAGCTCTTGCTCTGCGTCTGAGAGGGTTGTCTTGAAATTGTGCGAGGAATGAAGTTAGAAGCTGTTAGTTGAGTTCTTATGGTAGTAGGAAAAGGGGAAACACAAACATGGTATTAGCCTGATTGTGATTGATCATAAGTAGCAGAATAGTGTGTTAGTAGTACTAGCAGGAATCAGCAGCTACTTTATTGTTGATTTCTGCACTCATTTGGGGAGTCTGCCATACTCCCTCAGTCCCTCGTCTGGCCTTTTGCGTTTGATCTCATCGCGACAGCTCTACATCCGGTCCGAGAGTATTGAACGGCAAAATCAACTCTGCCAAAAACCAAAAATTAAACGAAATGCATTGCCTGCTCATGACCCTGGCTATAGTCCTTTTAGGCTTTTCCCATCTAGCTGGCTGCACTCTTTTCTTCTTTCTTTTGCTTGATTGTTCAATTTGGATGTTCCGAAGTGTGCATGAAGTGATGGAAACCTGAAGCGATTTCCTGCTTTGATTCCAAGAGGGTATAGATTAATGTGGAGTGCTTAATAAGTGGGGTTTCGCATTTTCTATCTTAATACAGTAATTGATATCGTTCCGTATTTTCCAGGCGTCCATTTTCGAGATTTTCGAACCAGAGCACCGCGCCACCAGGGTCCGAGAACAAGAAAAACGACGATGACGGAGACAACTGGGAAGTCCCTGCTGGGCCGATTCCTTACTGAGTGATTTCTCTCTTTCGTTCACAGATTCCTCTTCTTTTGTGATTTGTAGAATCTTCCTCCCCTTTGCAATGTAAGAGGCTCCCTTATTCAAACACAACAAAAGAAATGCAAGAGGCTCCTTCTGTTTTCAGCTTTCCTTTTCTTACCTCCCAGCCATTGAAGTTGCCCAAGCAAAGTGGGTTTTATGGTCTGCTTCCTTTGGCTGACTCTCTCTGTTTATGTCCCTGTGAATCCCCATTTTGGATGATACCTTGTGTCTTTCTTGTATTGTATGACTATGTAATGTTGCATGAATTAAACAGGTCTATTCCACCCAGCTGGAGGGATGTATTATAGTTCTTTGGTATTCCTGTATTGTTGGGTGAGTTATGGACTTATTAGGTTGATTGCTCCACGATATGTGAAACATGAGTATGCAAATGTAACGACATAAAATCTCACCAATGAATAGTTGTTGATTACCAATTTATGTGCCATTTTAGATTATCTACTCACCACACAAGTACTAAACTCTCCAAAGTAAAACATATTATTTCAGCTTTTGAATTTTTACTATTTACCAATAGTCAAAAACTTATTCTTACTAGTTACTACCCGCCATTAATTAAGCTCATTTTTGAAAATTGATTTACTCGCGCTGACAGCACAACTTGCAGTTCCGTAGCTGCCTAGCGAAAGCTCACTTTAGAAAGAGTTGCAGATATTTTCATTATCCATTCCCGCCAGGACCTCCGTCTTATTCCGTCGCCGGCTGGCAACTCTACTCCATTTACCGGCATTATGCATCTCTACTTACTTTCTTCCCGCGTCTCTTTCTCCCCGCCCGTCTTCTGCCATGCATCTTCTTCCGCCACCCTCCCCTTCCCCGCTCCGGCAACGGCTAAACCCATCCCTCCGCCGTCGTCGTCGCGGCAGCCGCAGAGCCTCAAATTAGAAGCTGCCGCTCCTCCTTCGAACAGCAAGTGCGCTCTTGAGTGCCCTCACTTCCAATCGTACGCTTTCGTTCCATCTTCCCCAATTTCCCCGCACTCGTACTCTCCCCGTTTCTACTGTGCTTCTGATAAGACGCGGGTTGGGGTTTTTTCATTTTTTATTGATTTGTTCTTTCAGATGCTCAGGCTGCACTCACGAGCTCGACCTCGATCGTCCGTCCGTGGTCGACGAGGCGGCTGAGTTCTTCAGCAAGCTCGGAGTCTCGGATTTCACTTTCGATAGTTCTAGACTTGTAAGTAGGCTCTAAAAGTTAAATGACCGGAGATTGATTTCGCTCCCCTTTTACGGGTACTGATTCTTTGCTTCTGGTTATAAAGTGGGAATGGAGGTGTCGAGCGAAGCTTGCTGTCCGTGGTTCGTCGGCGACCCCCTTGATTGGACTGTACGAGGAGGGGACTCATAACGTGGTCGACATTCCCCATTGCAAAGGTTTAATGAAAAATCTCGATTGGATTGTTGCACAATTTGGTGTTTGAGATTAGGTTTTGCGTTTGTTTGTGAATTCTCTTTTCTTAGTCTCCTTTTGTTTCTGCAGCTCATCATCCAAGAATCAATGCTGCTGTTGAACTGTTGAGAAAAGGTTTTAGATGGATTTTTCTGAAAAATGCTTCTCTGATATATCTGTGTCGGAAATGAATAGCATTTCTGATGTTTTGGGGTTCTGGATACTGGGTAACAGGTATTACTTCGTTGAGGATTCTGCCTTATGATGAAGATCAGGGAACCGGTGACTTGCGATATGTGCAGGTTAGTGAATGCAGCGGCTGATATCATGTTAATTCGTGTTCAGAATTCAAGCCATAATGTGTTTTTACTTGATGAATGCTGAGAAATGATTCGGCTGTTGCAGATGGCCGTTACCACTCACAACACATCACTTCCTGTCTCAGATAGATATAAAAATGGTCCCCTACTGAACTTATGTGAAGCTGTTATGAATTTTATGGGAGTTCTTGGTTTAATAAGAGTTCTCTTTTTCAACCTGTTTCAGGTAAAGTACAGGTTTCTCTAGTTTGGAATACAAGAAATGAGACCTCTCCTAGTTCTGAAAAGTTAACTGCCTTGGCTCAGGTATTCTAATGTACTCCTTCCATTCTTTTTGTTTTCCATCACTTTATATCTTTTTCCAGCTATTTCAGTTCTGTTGTGGATTTAGCTATATACTTTTGATTTAGTTCTTGTGGAGAAATGGTGGACCAAGGAGCAACGAAAATATCATCCACTCTGTGTGGGCTAATTTCCAGACATCGTCTAACAATGTAAGTTAGGCTTACTCTTCTTTTATAGCTGAAAAGGATATTATCAAATTGCCAACTGTGTTTTCTGATAGAGCGTACTATTTAGAGAAAGTGAGGGCAAAAACTTGTTGAACAGCTGAATATAAGTCTGGCAGTTACAGTCATAAATTTAAGTTGTTTGGAAAATGATGCAGATTATCTTCGGGAATAGGTGGAGACATCTTTTAGGAGAAATGGATTTGTGGGAGCATGTTGGAGGTATTGATGTATCCTTGGCTCCATCTAGCTTTGGCCAAGCCAATACACGCGTGAGAACTCTTAAACAATATCATATGCCATTCATCATAGTTTTTGTAATGCATATATCATTTTCCTCTTGGGATTCCATTTCGTTATCAAATTACATCTGTGCTTCTTTTCAGGCTTTTGATTCCTTGCTGTGGAAGTTACAAAAATATGTACCTCGAAGATCATCAGTTGCTGACTTGTATGCTGGAGCTGGAGTAATTGGGTTGTCAGTTGCCGCCAGTAGAAAATGCAGGTAAGACCCTTAATTACACCTCTCAATGCTCCCCTGGTCTTGGTTGTTTAGCCATGACGAACTAAATGAATGGCTCTGATATTCTGCATTTCTGCTTTTCTCAGATCTGTCAAGTGCATCGAGGTTAATAAAGAGTCAAAACTGTCCTTTGAGAAGACTGTTGAACGCCTTCCAAAGTCTTTAGATGGCAGCATCAGCTGGCACCAAGCAGACACTTCTGCGGTGAGTGCTACACTCCAGTTTTTTGGAAATATAGTCTCAACTCTTACTTTCACTAGTTACCAAAATAGATAATGTGTAGCTTTCATTTGGAAAAAAGTTTACTAATTATGCTATCTAATTTGAATGCATAGGAACCTCTTTCTTGGCTCATGGGGTCTGAAGTAGTCATCGTTGATCCACCAAGGAAGGGACTTGATGCATCTCTTGTTGATGCATTGAAGACTATATCCTTCCGGAATCTTAAACCAATGTCATCAACTGATAGGTAGGCTTCACTTCTCTGCTCTCCAAGCATGAGGTTCAGGAATCAAAATCAATACCAGTTGAAGTTGTGATGCTCACAAGAACTTTTTTCCCTGTCATTTCAGCTCTCAAGTTAAAGAAGAAAAAAGACCATGGGTCTTACGTGCAAGAGAATCTTCAGTTTATGTTAGGAGTTCAACAACTTCGGATGGACCCCTAGTTCTCCCTCAAACGCTGATCTATATAAGCTGTGGTTGGGAGAGCTTCAAAGAGGTACTGTTGCCTGGAAGACATTTACCTTTCAACTTGTCAAGCTTGTGTAGGGTATGTACTATGTACGAACTACTAAGGCTAGTAGTGCTGCTACCTTTGACAGGATTGCAAAGCGCTGTTGTCTACGAACAAATGGCGGTTGGAACACGCACATGGTTTTAATTTCTTTCCTGGAACTCAGAGGTACTGCCTCTCCTCAAGGTTGAGAGGATGGGCTCTTGTTTTTTTTTCTTCTTCTTTCTTTCTCTTTCGTCAGATTTTCTTATGGAAATTGTTTTGGTAACATTTGTAGCATAGAGGTTTTGGCTGTCTTCCAGAGGGGCAAAGTAGCTAACCTCAAGAAAAAGAAACTAGGAAAGAAGAAAAAACGCTCCTGAGCATCTTGGAAAATCGGTGTTATATATCAGGAAGCTTGACTGATCGCAAATGGGGACTAGAAGATGAGCTAAGGAAGTAATGCAGAATTTTCAATGGATCAAGAAGAGTTCAAGATGCATGTAACAAGCATACATCTGTGATACTCGGTATCAGCGGATGTAACAGATCACAGAAGCCATTTTGTTGTATTTGCTCTTTTTTACACAGAAAAAAATTATGTGTTTGAGTTTATCATATCAAACTGAGAAGCCTATGGGATTCTGGCACAATCTTGTACTGTTGATGAACCCACTGTAAAAATTGATTGAAAGAATAGGAATCTTATTTCGGAAATAGGAAGCTCGATATTTTGAGGTTTAGTTGTGCTTTCCTCTGCTCTTGGATCTTGCCAGATGAGGGAAGGCTGTCAAAATGTTATGTGCCCTTAGATCCTGCCGCGTCAGAATGCCAACCACTGGAGGAATCTGCAAATCAAGAAGCTGGTAGGATCAGTATTACGGATACTATAACAGGTATGTTTTCTGCAGAAAAGTCTTCAACTTTACCAAATTTTACTTACCCCTGCAGCTTGATACTTAGGAACCACAAGCAAATGCCGAAGCCCGACTTGCCTGAAGAGCACCATTGCCTTTGCTACTGACATGCTTTCAACCACTGTGAAAGGAGTTGAATTGGTTAGAGGATGCAAATCTACGTACATTTCCATTTCTTCCCTGGTCACTGCCACCTCTTCAATCCTGCCTTCTCTCTCAGCCAGGTCAACCGAGGAGAACTTTTCCCGTACTTCCCACTCATCTGTTCTTCTCTTCTCTTGCAGGAACCACTTCTTCTTCAACACTTGAACCAGATGAGCTCTTAGAATCAGCCCATGTATCTCAGTTGCTCCTGCTGCTGCAACTCCCAATGGCGGCACAACTCCTTCATCCACAACTGGAAACCCATGGTGGGATGTGTTTCTAAGCACATCAACAATCTTCGATACCTTCTCTACTCCACATAAGGTAACTACTGGCTCTTTGGCATCAACAAGCTCAGCAACTGTGAAGTTTCTCATCCACGACTCAGGATTAGCATCCAAGAACGGCAATCCTTTCAGCTCCAGGATTATGTCGTATATGCTTGGATTGAAGCTATCCCCTACAGATTTCGCTATGAGTAAAACTATCATTGTTATGGGGAGCAACAAGAGGTTGTTGGTCAGTTCGAGGAAAATCACACAAAGGGAGACCGTCATTCTCATTGATCCAGCCATGAGTGAAGCTGCACCGAGCACTGCATAAAGGCCTTGGTCGATTTTGGTGTAAGATCCCATGGCGAGTGCAAGCAGGCGGCCGTAAGCGGATCCCATTAGGATGATCGGGAGGAAAAGGCCAGAAGGTACAGCAATGCCAAAAGTGAACAGTCCTAGAATGCAGTACAGAATGAAGAAAATGACCAGAGACATCGGCTGAAACTCGGTTGGAGTGTTGGTGGAGAAGATATTCCTCACTGCATCATCATTCGTGGTAAGAAGGAGAGTTGCAAGGTCATTGTAGTGCCCATCTGGGCAGTTGAATTGCTTGAAGTTGCCTGACCTTGTGTTCGTTGGACATATCTCAGGCAGAGAAGGGTCGCAGGGCTGGCATTTCGCTAGGAATGGGAGGCAGTAGAGACACACTGAGGTGAAGATAGAGACAGTTAAGGCTAAGAGCAGCTTGTGAAACTTTCCTTTCCTGCATCATATAAGCGAAGGTTGGTGGTTATTATGATTGACTCACCCATGGGGAACTTGTGAAGAGAAGAAAGCTGGAATGTTAAGTGTGGCTTACTCGTTGATGAGATTGTACAGCCTAAGCACCTTGTGAAGCAGATAATTGTACAGACTCCCCAGAACTCCACCAATGACCCCAATCAATACCACTGGTATGACATCCATCACATGATACCTCACTTCCACACTGCTCACATCAAACATGATCAACCCACCACTCCCAAACAGTCCACATCGCCCCGAATTGCAGATCTCGATGAATGCTCTGAGGATCACCACGACCACAGCTGTGCTGAAGAAAGTCCTCCACAGCAATGCACTCCTCCACCAGGTGGCGACTTCCTCGAGGGCGAATAGCACGCCACCAACTGGAGACCTGAAAGCTGCACACACACCTGATGAAGCTCCACAGGTTATGATGTCTCGCCTGTCCCTGTCGTTGTTGAAGTATCGAAGCCATCGCCACTTGAGGCGGTAGTTGTCTGGTCCTCCTTGTCCAAGCAGGGAGGCAATGCAGCTGCCGATGTGGACTAGAGGGCCTTCTTTCCCAAGGTCTAGCCCTGCGGAGACTGCTCCAATGCTTCCAAATATCTGGGAAGAAGAAAAGTGATGGAATCTTGTTTTAGGTTCATTGCAGATTGTTGTGGCTACAGGTGTTCTGCCTTTTTATTAAAAAGAAGTAAAATGCTAGGATAGGAAATGTAAGCCAAGAAAGCTAGCAACCATTTCGTACTTATTCACATGTGACTTGACCACTAGCTCAAAGATTAAGGCTTTACCTCTACAAGAACTAAAAAGTTTGATCCATTAGTGCTCTTGCTAGTGTGCTAGGTTTACTGAAATGGGTAAATGGTTTCACTTCGTGGATTTTGAAATGAATAGTTTGTTAAATTTGGTGAATTTTGTAGCATATGTGTTAATTGACGAGAATCCTAAAATATCGACAGAAATATATTGAAACTTTTACAAAAATTGTTCCAAAGATATAATTTGCTAAGATCTCTTCTTTGATGAACTTGTGGTTATATAAGAGAGAACTCAAATTCTAACATCAACAAATGAATATTCAAATAGTGCTCAAAAGCGGTGGATTTTGCTACATCTCTTATCGGATGAATTTGGACCAAACCAACCATCCTAAATAAGACTACCAAATGTACTTTAAGTGTCAGATTACTGAAGAATCCTACCTTAACAAGCAAAGTAGCGGCACCAAACATGTTTGGTGTATCAATCCCATTAAGATAAGCTTTGATCTCAGGGATCCCAGGTCCAGCTGCAGTTGGTGCAAAGAACACACACAACACAGCTGCAAAAGCTGTCAACACCAGATTGACTCCAGTCATAAACGCTAACCCTGTCAAATACCTGCAAACAAACAACAAAACTGATTCACGATAATACCCACATGGGAAATATGGATAAGAAAAGAAAGAAGATAAGAAAGTTTGAACCTTTCTTCCTTGATCAAGTTGACAACAGCCAGAATCTTGTACCCAGCAATATTCTCCACAGCAAGGTTAATGAGAGTGGCAATTAAACCTGTCAAGCCTCCCACAAGGAAAGCCAGTGACCATTTCAGGAACACATACTGCAGCACTTGGACTTTGGATCTACTCCTCCAATCATGCTTGAACAGATCATTCTCATTGATCCTGTAAACATGAAAATGAAACAAACAAAACCCACATCACAAAATCTGAAATTTTGAAGAACCCATAAAGGAAAATAAGGAAAATGAAGAGATGGGGTTTCCTCAGTACTAACTCATAGTCCAAGCTCTCTATATGGGACACCTTAGTGCCAACAATTGCCAATGGGGTTGAAGAGAGTGTTCTGTTTCTCTTCAGGAGTGGCTCTTGGAGTGTGCTGCTGTTGCTCTCTGGATCTCTTTCTTCCATTGCTGGTGCTTGCTTTTCTGCTGGCAATTGGGATGTGCAGAAATGGTCTTCCTCCATTGATGGAGCAGCAACAGAAGCAGGCAGAGCAATGAAGGCAGAGGAGATAATGATTGTGGTGATGATGCTTAAGGGTGAGTAGAAAGAGTGGAGGCTATTTCATGATTTAAAAATACTAAGAAATGGGAACATAGAGCCAAATGAGCAGGAACTTATATAGTAGTAGTGTAAAGGTAAGCAAGTCTAGATCTTGTATAATTTTGTCTCATTGGGTTTAGTAATGTATTCATACATGTATTGATTGTATTCCATTCTCCATTCTTGTATTGATCAGATCAAGGAAATAGATGAACTAGTTTATAAAAGTTAAGGTTTAGTTGTGGGAAGGTACAAAAGGTGGCCACATTTCCTTTATTAATTAATTTTGTGATGATCCCAATGGGCAAAAAATTCTTACATTTAATTTTTTTTTTGTAATGATTGTGCTTATTATTACTATTATAATAATTATCATTAAAATTATATTTTGGATGAATTAGAAGCAAATTGGGGAGGTGGATCAAGTTGTAATGGAACAAGTGGCTTGGTTGATTATTTTATAAAAGGGTAGTTGGTAATGTAACTTTCCAAATTGTGGGGTCATTAATTGACCTTTTGGATGAATTTAGCACATAAATTTTTGTTCAAAATGAAATGCAATAAGAAAGGTCCTTTTCCTTATAACTTCATTTTTCCAGATATGGTTGTGGAAAACTGGAAATCAAGGAAATAATTATAGTTGTTGCATGCACGTGAAATCTGCATCTACAGACTACAATCTTCTAGGTCTACTACACCTTGCATGTAGCTCTGTTTTGGGTATGAAGCATCTTGGTGGATTATTGATAGGCATTAGCTCCACAAGAACAATAAGTTCTTTACTGGTCGGAGTTTAAAAGTTAATTTCGACCATCAAATTAGTAAAGAAAATTTTAGAATGAAAAAATTGAAGATAATAATGAATAGTTATTTTTGTGAGGACAACGAGAGATCATTAATTAGTGAATGATTCAATTAAGATTTTGACAGTTAGATATGTTCGACCTTACAATTGACTGCTTTCCCCTTGTCATCTCCTAATCTTACTATGAGATGTGAGACTGAGACTGATAAGATTGTGTGTTTGATTCATTTTAAACCCTACCTGTCCTATTGGGCTCGTTATGAGCCTATCATACTTGGCTAGATCAATTGATCCTAACCGCTACAAACTTTTCCTATAGTAAAAAGGCATTACCATACATTTATTATTCTATCACCAATTACATCTTGCAATCCTCAAATCGATTACTTATTGAAAAATTAGTGACATATACTGGTAACTTCCCCTAACCATATGCGATTACTCAATTTGAACTACAAGAACTAAAAGAGCGTGGTTGCAAAGCTTAAAATAGGAGATGTCAATTCTATGATGCGGTGGACAATATTCCTAATCCAAATCCAAATCTCTTTCATTTATTTATTTATTTATTATATACCGAAAATAAGAAAGAATTCCACCTCACTCTCATTCTTTTGGCAGCTTCATCGAACACCTTTCAGATCCAGCCAGATAAGCAGCTCCACTTGTCCAACTAGACTCGTGTCCCTATCCCAAATAATGCAAATCAGCCAAATCTAGGGTTCCATTTTAAGCACCCTTTCAGGAAACCCAAAGGTCGTTCTTCTTCTTTTTGGTCCTTTTCTTATTCCCCATCGTGATGCGATTTGGGCAACTTCCATGTGGAACTTTCCTGTACCAAGAAAAAAACTTGCTAATTGAATCACAGATCAAGAATCCTAATCAATTTTGTTTTTTGGTATGTGCCTACATATTTCATTTTTTAGTCCAGAAATTCAAGTTGCTAACTGATGTCAATATTTAATTATTTATTATGATATAATTGACTAAAAAGAAGAAATGACAGCAGTTTCGTAAGATTAAATATAATTATCAGAAAAGGATCGTGAATAGTGCTAATTCTAACACTTTTTAATATTTTTACAACATTTGAATACACACATTATAGCCTCATATAATATATTGAAAGGGGTAGTGTAGCCTCTCATGAACTTCTCATACAGTTTCGCCACTGATAATTAGACGATCACATTCAATAACAAAGTGGATCCGATCAAATATTGATTGAGAGATCAACTTTGCCATATAGTTCATCTCACCTATCAAGAATATGACACCCTTTTTTGTTGTCGTATTAATGCATCAAATCTCATTTTACCTATCAATAGACTTTGAGCTCACTGGGGTCGTTAAAGATTTACTAACACTAAAACTTGTGTATCTAATGAACTTTGAATTGATTGGGGTCGTTAAGTGAGCTAACATCGATGATAGTATGAGATCCTAAACTTATAGGATCGTACTAAACCCTATATATCTAAAGTATTATGTGGCTCAACTTTTTACTAGTCCTAGAACCCCACTTCTCAACACCTCTCTAAAATATTTTCTTAGAAGACCTAATGCTTTGAGAAATAAGAACACCCCCAACCTTTGGTCTCTTTAAGCCGTCGGATTAATATAGAAGATGCATAAGTTCATCTATGGAACCAAAAAATTCCTTCGTGACAGCACGATGGCAAAGTCTTGGAGTTGGATCAGGCAAAAAGCCCATCCATCCATCACGGCCGGCATCACAGGATCAGTTTTGGGCCCCACTGTCCAATCCAAAGCAACGTGGTAATGGGCGGCCCACGTGGCGTACCTCCAACTGACAACTAAGACCGTCCGCAGGCCGCAACTAATGTTTTTTTTTCCCTTTAAATATTTTCTGTGGTGCCGAGAAAAAGAAAGAAAAGTGGTCGTTCTTCAGGCGGCGCCCGTGGCTACTTGGCGCTTTCTGAGCCATTCGATGGGGTGACTTTTTAGTTTTTTATCTGATCCGTCGGTGTGATGATGAAACTAAACAAAGCAGTTTCGATACGCCACAAAAAGAATTATTGTTTCGTCGGATTGATCAGATATGGGCCAACAAAGTTACATAGGGGTCATTGAATAATTGTTTATTTAATGAATGGTCCTTAAATAATTGGTAGACAATTTCTGTTTTATTTTAGATAATAATAAAAAATTTATTTGGGGATATAATAGATTAGAATATAAGTGATGGATATTGCCATGTTGTACATGTATCAAAGAGCCGCCCATTGTGTAGTGAAAAATGCTCTTTTATTGATGGTTCGACTAATTCTTGACTATTATCCATTCCTCTTATACATATTATATTATGATTGCCTATAATAATTAGTAGGATGTATTTGGATCCGCATCTTTATGATAATTTTGTCTACGTCTCTAGTTGGTAAACTTTAGGAACAAAACATAAGAGATTTGATGAGGGTGAATTTGGTATTAATGTATATACCATGAATGATTGATTAGATATATATTTTAATTTAAATTCTATCCTTATTAAGGTTTTGAAAATTACACATTTTAAGTTATAAATCTATGCTTTTGGCAATATGCGTCAAATTCCAATTCCTCCCTCCCTCCCTGACTAATAGAAGTCATTTATCGTTGGAATTGGAACTAATGGCGATGAGAACAGTATTACTAAGCAAGGCATTCATCCCACCACTCACTGTCTCCATTCTCTTCCTCTTCTTCTACTTCTTTTCCTGTCACTCATCGAATTCATTTCTTCAGCTCCATAAAACGAGTTCTCCTGTGGATCAATGGGTAAGTCCTCTTATGCAATTTTTAACATTTCTAATGCATTACTTAAAAAAATCTCAATATCTTCACACCAAATTAGAGTTACTCATATCGTACTATACAAATCTAATGTAGCTTTTATATGATATATTACGGTATTTGTTGATCTAAATGTCTACCGTCTTCATATGAAGGAATGCTTGATAAAATCTGGTTTCTAGTTAGTTTTAGATGGTTAAAGTTTGGGGTTATTGATAAAATGGTAAATGAACTTTGATTTGAAGCTCTAGTCACCCGAGTTTATAAAAATTAATGAAATAGCCATCCTATTTATCAATTTCATATTTTCTCGTCAAGATTGTCTACATTATGTGGTGTAACAACTCCATAACAAGATAGTGTCATATGAATTCTAAACGTACAATTATCAAGAGAGGACATGGTTGGAGACTTAGAGTGGCTTCTATTGTATGACTTAGGATTAGATCAGGTTCATGTCAGTTGATTAACATATGTATAATCCCTCTTATTATTAATTATTTGCTAGAGTTTGCATCCTAATAAAAGACAATTTTTTGTTGTTGTCAAATGGATAAAATCTTGGCTTTGTCATTTTATGAGATGATGAGTATTGTAATTACAGAAGGGACTGAGGCAAGTGCTGAGACGAGCTTCAATGGAAACCAGAACAGTAATCATAACGGCGATCGACAACTCGACGACGACCCCTCGTCGTCCTGGCTCGCCGCCGGCGGTGGACGATTTCCTGGAGAGTTTAAGGAATGGGACGGCCACGAAACACCTTGTGGATCACTTGGTGATCTTAACTTTCGATCCCCAAACTTTTCATTATTGCAAATCCATCCATCCTCACTGCTTCAAGTACCCAAATTTCAATAGCCTCCACGATCACCAGCCTCATAAATTAGTTGGCTTGTTCAGGAACGAGCTTCTACGGCAAGTGCTTGAATTTGGATACAACTTCTTTTATACGGTAAATTGACCTCCCCTCCATTTCCTTATTTCCTTCTTTAATTCCTTTTATCTGATGAATCACTTATTTTTTTTCTTATTGAAAGTGTTTGCTCTCATTTTGTACCATTTGTGGTTTACAATAATTTAGCTAAGGATTTGGATTATTATTCTACCAAATATAAAGGATGGTGACTATGAGAAAAAGTGTATAGTATACTTAAAAAAGGTGCATGTTACGAAATCTTATCTATATATAATGATACATTTCTATGAATTTTATTTTGAATGTTGAGTAGTTTTTCGATTCGAAAAAAGAAGTTTTTATCTGTTTTTTTAATTTTGCAGGATGTAATTTTGTCGTGGGAGAGAAACCCACTTTTGTTGTTTGGATCTGAAGATAAAATTTCAATTGGATGTGAGTTTTTTTCAACGGTTTCAAATACTAACAATGCGGAGTACTTTTATATGAAGTCTGGTCCAGTATCAATCGCATTCTTCAAGATGTGGAAGTTGATCAACGTAATATACCCTGATACAATTGTCCATAATTCTCTTTGTCGGCTGAGATTTAATGAAAAATTTGGCCCAGTTGTCAAGTCAATGATTAAGTCGGTTGATAGTACAAAGTAATGTATTTATTTTGGCATTTTCTGGAGATAATATAGAAACTCAAGATGACGAATAAAGTTATTTTGCATTCAATTTTGGGATAAAATAGTTTGAAGAGACAATCATTTCATATAGAAACTCAAGATGACGAATAAAGTTATTTTACATTTAGTTTTGGGATCAAATAGTTGAAGAGACAATCATTTTTCATATATTGGATCTGTTTGATGTTGTTATTGGCAGGGAAGATGCAACACAAGAGCCTATGCTCTGCAACACCGTCATGTTGTCCTGACAAGCCGATTTACGTAAAAGTAATCACCAATCAGGACGATGAAATATTCTAAGTTATCTGCAGCATTTTTTTATAATGGTGACATCAATTAATTAATAATCAACAAGATAAAAAGATACAATTAAGACCAGGCATGCAAACACCAGTCCGGGTCTCAACAACAGAGTTCCAATCTCAGCCAGCTGCATAGGTCATAGAAAAAAAAAAATGACGAAGCCGCAGTAGCCCGGGAAAGCAGCAAGAAGCAAAATAAAACAAAGCAAAGTCTCCCTCGAAACTCAACGAAACTTAATCCTTGTCGCCAACTGTTCTTCTCTTCAGAATTAAATATTCTACTTCGAAATAATTAACTTGATTAAGTTTGGTTTCTAGAACAGCAGAACATTATCTTTTTTTCCTCCTACCTCCAACCATTAGGTTAGGGGTTTGATCACTTCTACTGTTCTCTAAAGAATTGTAGATTTGAGGTACAACATGAACATTTATATTTGAATTCAACATTCATATGTTTTTGTCTTCAATGCGTCATTATGAGCATGCGATTCATGTCAAAACAATATCTATCGTCAGAGAAATCTATAAATGGAAGCTTACAACTTTCTCATTAATTGTCTTATGCTTGGAATGCCTTTAATGTTGCATTTTAAGTTTTCAAAGGTAGAGAGTCTCTCTTGGCAGTGAAAGTTTACAGCCACCTCTACCGTTGTATAACAGTTCCAGTTTAGCATTTTTTTTGAAAGAGGATGTTCATTAATACGACTGGGCTAAGCCCACAAAGGAGTCGTACAAGCGAACCAAATTAGCTAAGGGTTGGAAGAAACTCAACACAAAACAGGCCAACAGAAAAACCCAAAAACCCAATAGGGCCCAGACCCATGGCCTAAACAAAGGCTAAGCCCCCAAACCCTAGCCGTCAGCGCCCTCTCTGTCAACCTCCACTGCCGCGCAGATGTATTGTTTTTGAGTCTCCATCTAGGCTTTTTTTCATTCTTCTCTCTTTTGTATATTTTTTATCGTCTCGAACTGTTTCTTTTTTATGGGTTACTTTGACCAACTGTTGGGGGTTTGACATTCACCCCATACAACGTACTTTTGGGCATAGTTAGTAAAATACGGTACGGGGAAGTTACGTATAAAATACGAACGGGTATTTTACTTCGTCTCTAAACTAATGTTACGTTTAATAGTACGTTAATATTCATAAATATATAAAATTAATTGTTTTATAAATAAATAAATATATAAATAATAGTAAAGTTAATAATTTAATTCATTAAATATGGATATTAAACGTGTTATATGGGTTTTATACGTAATAAACGGGGGGAAATGAAACGGCTTGACAATAATACAAATATGAAAGTTTTAAACGGATAAAATACATACGGGTACATATACGTGTATTAAACGGAGTATTTACTAACTATGCTTTTGGGGATCATCATCGCACACAATTAACACACACAAACACACCTCCTTATTACATTTTCACCCGATCGAAGGCAGTTTTTTATGATGAACTTTATTATCGGAAAAAAGGAAGAAAAAGTACAACAACACGAACACCTATATCGATACAAGAAAGAAGAAAAAAGTGAAAAAAGATTTGGCTAAGCAACAACGCCAAAACTCAAAGAGAAAATACATGATAACTCTTTGGACTGGTGACAAACAACTAGGACTAAAAGAGAAATAAAAACAACTGAAATGCACTTGACAAACAAGGCTCCAAAAATAACACCTATACATGGAGAAAAAAACCAAGAAACAAGACAAACAAACCATCCACCATTCCCAATCCTCATTCCTCACCCATTGTTGTAACTTGTAAGTGACTTGTTTGAAAAAATTGCTCGAAGCCACCTCCCAACCATTTGGATCATCTTGTAACACAAGTAGAGAGGAAAAGTACTGTACTTCGAACTTCTAAAGCCCGTAGAATTTTCTCAAATGTAATGGAGAAGCATCTTTCTTACCTGCTGTGCTATAAGCCAAGGTCATATACTCGTTATACTCAAAAGGCGTGAACAACAAGGGGTGATACTGGTCAATCAACTCTTCTGGAGCTTTGATAACGTACCCTGTCTTTGTGCGTGAGAAAAGCCCAATGGAATATCTGGGCTTATTTCCATACACGCCCATAACTCTGTGAGAGGGGCAATGCACCTGGCCGTTCAACCAAGCCTGCCACACCAACACCAATAAACTAGTCGTGAAGATTCGAATACGAGACTACTAATTAGTCGTCTCAGTTATTACGTACAATGCTTTGATATAAAACATATTTAAATCCTTTTTGTCCAACTCCAGAAGAGAATCGATAAAAGAGGAAGCTTGCAATTACTTACATATAGAGAGTCAGCAACAAGGATGACGAAGGAGGCATGAGACGGTTGGAATTTCACCCAATCTCCTTTCTTAGTTTGAATTTGCAGTCCATTGACTTCATTTTGACACAGTATGGTAATCAAGTTCTTATCAGTGTGGGCTTTTAACTGCCCAATTTCTGGTCCTTGGGTTTGGGAAGCTGCGTACTTATTCACTCTCAGTTGGTACCTTATGGAGCTCATGTGTTCATCCATATATTTCTCAAGCTCAAAGCTCTCCACTATCATCCTCCTTACAATTTCATCCAATTTTGAGACATTTTCTGACCAGGTTTGGACGTTTTTGCTGCCAAAACATGTCCATGATGATGTTAGTTATGATTCGGAAAAAAAAAAAAAAAATTCAACGATAAATGTATGTCTGACGTACGCTACCGCTAGTCTGAACCATATAAAAGTTATATATTAAACACAATTAGACAGACGCCGTGTAAACAATAATACATCACCTGAAACTAGGGTTTCCTTGGTCCCACAAGGCATTGGTGAAGCTCTCCACCTCGCCAGCCTCGTTGGGGTCATCTATCCCAAAGCTCTCAAAGGATGATGAATAGCCAGGATGTTGCCCAATGTAACCCGTGAAAGATGCATCGCCAACAGCAAAACTCCGGCGCTGTTTTGTGGCCAAATCCAAGTCGAACAGCTCTTTCACCGACCTGAAAATATTGTCATTTTGAATCCCAGCAGGTTTGAAGGATGCCTCGAAGCTGCCATACTCTTCAAGAGCTTCTCCAACTTGGGATTTCAGAGAATCCCAATAGGCACTGCCTGGTTTCAGCTCCAGCAGAGGCTTTGATGAGAAATCGATGAATGGAAGCTTTTGAGTAGGCGCTTCATCAATAATGGAGCCCATAATATAATATATGACTGAGCAAAGAAGAAGATAAACTATTGACAAGGAAGGATGCTTTTTTTGGGTGTAAAGGAAATGATGATGAGCTGCTGCTTCTTAAACCACTACTTACAACTTTATATATCTAAAATAATATTAATCTTTTGGGGTTTCTACGTATGTGCATAGTTCATCAGCAGTTGGTACGTGACAATCATTTTGGTCAATTACATGAACAAATGATCGATCGAATAAAATTCTCACCTTTATTGGATTCATATAATATGTGGTGGGTGGGGGGTGGGGGATATTGTATTCTACTAATGACGAAATACGAAGTGGGTTGATGAATTAGGAGAAAAAATTGATTATGCGATTGAATGGGGTGTAAGTACAAGGAAAATTAATATATAACTAGGTGGTGATGTCGCGACTTGTCGCGGGGCGGAGATAGGCTATTTGCATGTATTATGTGATCCGTTATGGGTGTTTTGTTAGTATTATTAGCCTAAAATTAATTTTTTGTTAGCAGTTTTGTTAGTAATAATATCGACTTGACAATATGATATTCACAGAGAATAGATATATGGCGGTCAACATCCAATTTAAAATTTTTGGCTAATAATTGATATTTACCTAAATCCAAGTAGACTCATTGATTATGGGTAGGGTACTCATTGATTTTTGGCTAATATATATGAGTTTGGAAGTTTGTAGATGGGTTTGGTAGGGTATGGATATTTACTTTCATAATCTAAAGATGTGTATGATGAGTATGGATACCCATCTATTCGGGGGTGTTTTAATTACAAATATAAATATTATACCTATTTATAGAACTTCAAAAGTTCTGGTACTAAGATGTAAAAAAAGGTATTAAAATGTAATATTTCATAAATATTTTGAGGACTTATATGCCCAAAAAAAAATTAGGTTATAAGTCTAAAGATCTGTTAAGTTTAGGTACCCAACTGCAATTTACATAGTTGAGGCTTAATTCTTTTTATGGTAATGTATTTAAGATGATAATTGTTTACTTTTTTTATAGAAAATAGAAAAAAAATTGCTATGTATAATTGTTGAAAATTCCATGTATAATTGTTAAAAATTCTAACCCGGGTGAAAAAGAAAACCTCTAGAGAGAAGCAAAAGGAATACAAACTGAAACTTGCTTAAAATTTCATGCCTTCAAATCCTATAGTGGAAAATGACGACTTTCTAATAAGTAATAGTCATATATATTTGTTTTTAATTGGACTCAACATTGAGCTGAAAATGTTAGTGGTTCATGGTTCAATTATTAATTCTCTAGATTGTTGGTCATTTGAGTATGGACCCGTTCATATTTGTGATTAGAATACAAAAAATAGTATACTAATTACGGTTAGACGAAGAAGGCAAAGAAAGAAATAAAGAAATGGTTTTGGAAGGCAAGTGAAAAATGAAACGAAGTGGAAATAGATGATAGAAAGGTTTTGACCAATTCTTTTAGTTGGCCGTCAATGCAATAGTCAACCATTTTCACCGTAGCATTTTATTGACACTTGCTTATATAGATGTCGCATATTTTGTTAGATGTAGTTAGTATAAGTAGTACCCCGTAAATGTACTAAATGAGTTTATAAATTTGCTCTTGCAATATTTTAGAATCGTCTCACTTTTATTTTATTTTTTAATGTTTCGCGTAATGAGCAAATATAAAATGGTCGAATCTTCTCCTACAGTTGAGTGATACAACATCTTGTCTGGTACAAACTAAATTTATATTGTTATGGTGGATTGGATTCATGGATTTGTTCAAAAGGATTGGTCGATTGGATTCATGTATTTAAGTGAAATCTAAACATTGGACCAATATGTGTAAAAATAAAAAAATGTACTTACGAAAATTTTATAAAATTTAGATACCAAAACATAATTGTTCAATAATTTTACATTAAATTTAAATTTGGGGTATCAAAATGTAAAATGTACACTCTATTCTAGTGACTAAGTTGTAATTTAATAAAATTTGGGGTATCAAAATGTAATAGTTTAGGCAACGGTAACTTGCCTTCAACTCCCCTTCTCCCCTCGGTTGAACATATGATAAACTTTTGGCCGAGTGACTTCGTTCCTTAAGTGGACAATTCAGAAGAAATGGTAAGATATGGGCAAGGGCTCTCGCGGATCTCCCTATTACAGGGAAACCTACAGAAGTAAGAATGGGAAGAGTAAAAGGAAATCGTACGGGTTGGATTGCTCATGTGTCCACGAGACAAATCCTATTTGAAATGGAAGGTGTGAATTTGTCTATGTTCAATGATTTTATATATAAAATTTAGATACCAAAACATAATTGTTCAATGATTTTACATGAAAATTAAATTTGAGGTATCAAAATATAAAATGTACATTATAGTGACTGAGTTGTAATTTAATTAAATTTAGAGTATCAAAATGTAGTAGTTTAGGCAACAGTAACTTGCCTTTAACTTTATATATAAGAATATAATTATTGTAAAAATAAAAAATTCAGTTTCTACTCGGTCATATTCAAAATAGATAAGTAAATGATAAAATAATAAATAATAATGGACTTTAATTTGGTATGTTTCTTAATATTTTCATAATTACAAACTGAATGTGCGCCAAAACTAATGTTTGTAAAAAATTTAATTATATAAAAAATGTAGAATTTGAATGTACGTCAATACTAATTATATTATTAATTAATTAGTTTCATATCATTGTCTGCGTCGAGGAGTATAAGAAGACAAATTGTTCACCCTACCCATGAATGATTTTGAGGTATCTTAATTAACTGAAATAATTAGATTCCTACTTCTCTGATTCTTGGCTTGTACCTGTGGTTGGATTTATTCTAATGATCTAATCACAATCACATATGTGTGTTACGTTCGTTAATTTTACTTGATGTATATATTAATCTTATGAGGTTCGTGAGTGTGACATGACAATGACTTTGAATTTATTACGTCCGCTTGTGACTAAACTTGTAGATGGATAATTCAGATTAGGTGACGACTAAGCTCTTTGGTTTAGTTAAATGGCTAAGTCGTTGATTATATTCTCTAGAGGGGAACAAATCAGGTCAGTTACTCAATGGTCAATAACCATGAGTAACCTGTCCATATCAGCATGACATCAGTATCCCCTATCTTCTGTAAAGTCTTTTATTTTTCCCCTTTAATCTTTTGCGGACGATTTCTCTCTCGTTTTAATTTTTTTTGCACAGATAAATCAGATTAAATGTGCTCTTTAAAATGATATCCACTTTGATATATTTTTAGTACAAAAAAAATTGAATAATTTTTTACGAGTCGTTACCACATGGTATGCTCCTATTTAATACCATATGGGAAGAAAGTGTGTCATGATGGTATGAACGTAACAATATGGTAAGAAGGTTGAATACATGATAGTAGGAGTATACTAACTGTCATTTACGACTTTCATCATTGTTTACCACAAGTTACCACCCACATACCATAGTGGTAAAGTATGATAATTTTTTATCCAGTATTTTTTTTCACCCATAAATTTATAGATCCAATAGATCATGATGAACTCGTTCCTTCTGAGCAAGTGTTTTAAAAAACGACTTAAAAACGAAGAAGTTATCATATGGTATGTAGTTGGTAAAAAAAGTTTCTAGAAATATATTTAAAATTGATATCATTTTGTAGAGCACAATGAACTCGTTTCATCTGTGCAAAAAAAAAAAAATTGAAATTCGAGTTAGAACGAAGAAGATAAGAGTCGATTAAGAAAACTAGGGAAAATTGATATCATAGTGGTAAAGTATGATAATTTTTTATCCAGTATTTTTTTCACCCAGAAATTTATAGATCCAATAGATCATGATGAACTCGTTCCTTCTGAGCAAGTGTTTTCAAAAACGACTTAAAAACGAAGAAGTTACCATATGATATGTAGTTGGTAAAAAAAAAGTTTCTCGAAATATATTGAAAATTGATATAATTTTGTAGAGCACAATGAACTCGTTTCATTTGTGCAAAATAATTTTAAATTCGAGTTAGAACGAAGAAGATAAGAGCCGATTAAGAAAACTAGGGAAAATAAAATGCCTTAAATTGATAACCCTTAGATCTGAATTTTCTGGACCCACTTAGATCTAAAGATCCAGATTTATTTACTCATAGGTCAGATCGAAATAGGTGCTTCAGAAACCCTATCCTAAACCCTCTAAAGGAGGTGCTTCAGACGACAAAACAACCTTTTACTACAAGGGGGTGAGATCGAAATAGGGGTGGACTTCATTGGTGCAATCAAAATACTCCAAACCACATCGAACCGTTTTTGTGGTTGATGAGTCAAATCGTATCGTAAGACTTGCGGTTTAATAAACGATTTGAATTAACAGCGGCTTGTGATTTGCAATTCGGTCAATTCAAAACTGCAAGGTTGTGGTAAAATACTGCAGGCGTGCATTCAAAACCGAGCGGTGTATATAACGAGACTTGCAATTTGCATACATGCATATGTTCGACCCAATTTTAGGGACTGCATGATGTATTTCGATGTAGTTCGAAGAGTCAGAATTGTCTGTTACTGTTTTTTATTATGTTGATCTTGTGGTTTAGAGTTTAGAGAACTAATTAAGGTTTGAGGTTCACTCTGTTACATGACAATGAATCACTTATTGAGTAATTTGATTCAATTGACATGACTCATATGGATCCATATGCAGTTTATATGGTTTTCAGTGAGGGTTGGGTTTGAATTGGTTCTTGTGTTTCATTTGGGTCTAATCCAAATGAGTCTAACTAGATCCAGATGATTGTATAAAAAACAATCAAACATTTCATTAACTATCTTCAACCCAATTATACACTTTAATTCACTTTTTTGTTTGTTTCATATAAAAAATAAGAAACAAGTTGCATTATAATTGGGTAATCATTTTACTTTGGATTTCCAATTTAGACTACCAAAACTATAAATTGGATGGGATTTCCTACGGTAACTTGAAGTAAGGTAACTTGAATTTTTTTACCTGCTATAGCGGGTTTCACATGTCGCATTACGTAAAATACAATAGACATTACGTAATGGTTACGTAACTTATGGTAATCTTACGTAATAGTTGTCAAACATCATTACGGAAGCCTTACGTAATGGACACTTATTTTACGTAATGAATACTAACAGTGCATTACGTAAAGTGTAAAGTCATTACAGAAGCCTTATCTAACGCTATTGATTTAACTGTTACGTAAGAAATAACTATCGTTCGTAACCTTTACGTAATGGAAGGTCGTTTTACGTAATGAGTATTAACCTCGCATTACATAAAGTGCTAAGTCATTACGAAAGTCTTACGTAACACTTTTGATTTAATTGTTACGTAAGAAACAACTATCATTCCCTAACCTTTACGTAACAAATGTTTATTTTACGTAACAATTGTAAAATTTCATTACGGAAGTCTTACGTTATAGAAAGTCTTTGTTACGTAATGAGTATTAATGTCGTGTTACGTAAAGTGCTAAGTCATTACGGAAGTCTTACGTAACACTTTCAATTTAACTTTTACGTATAGAATAACTCATTACGTAACCTTTACGTAAAGGATCTGTGTTTTACGTAACAGTTGTAAAATGTCATTACAGAAGTCTTACGTAATGGAATGCCATTTTACGTAACGAATATTACTCATATGTTACATAAAGTGTGAAATCATTACGGAAGTGTGGGTAACTAGGCTTTTCATATGTTACGTTAAAGTGTGGGTAACTAGGCTTTTCATTAAAAAAAACTTTAGATGGCTTCTTCCACAATTTTTAACTCGGTGTTTTGCCATGATGTTCAATATGTTCTTTTTAATTTTTAATAATAAATTAAAAGATATATATAGTATACATATGTTTTTGTTGCATAAATAGATTTCAATTATGCACGAAATATTATAAATTTGAGCAGTACATAATAAATCTCTTAAAAAGTATATATAAGTAAGGAAGATGTGACATTTATTATTGATTTCAACAAAATAAATTATTTAAAACAATGTTGATTGTGGTAGTAGTTATTCCTTAATTCTCTACAAATGAATTATTTGGATATTTTTTAATTATATTATTAAATAAATATTTAAACTTCATAACCTGAGAAGATGACACAAGTACTTTCGAATGTTGGTTCCCCCACTGATATATCTTTTAGAATTATTTTGATCTACTCGATCAATTCACGAATCCAATCCATTTGTCATCTAATCATTTTGGGTTAGCCATTTGATTTGGGTCTAGTCATATGAGTATTGAGAGTTTTGGCTGTCATAGAGGTCACGTAAGGTGTGAGTTTAGAGGGTTAGACTAGTTGTTAGTGGTTATAGGCTTATAGTTGTTTCTCAAGGTTTGTGGGGTTAGTTGTTAGGAGTCAATAATTTCAGTCTATGAAGTACACACAAAGGTACCACAACATACCTCTTAGTCTTATTACACCTTGATCACCCTAACAAAGACAAACAGTTTTTGTGCATGGTACTTTTTTTTTTAAAGTGGTTAGTTAGATTGCAAATGGGCCAGACCCAAAAGAAAAGCTCAACACGCAATACAACATAGATAAGAAATAACTTCAAGCCCAAAGCCCCAAACCCGATTGAATACCAAATAGGACCCAAATCAAGGAGTCCAAACAAGAGATCACAACTCAAACCCTAGCTGCATATACTTCTCAACCGCTGGAGCTTCTGGATGCATCTACCTACCCCACCTCCAGAACCATGGCCGATGAAGCAAAGAAACGGAGCTGAAACCCTAGCGGAGGAAGGCGGAGAACACTGTAGCCTCCTACAAACCAACCCTTACCGGACCATGGTAGCTGTTGCAATATACAAATGTTTTCAGAGCCCATAAAATGCACGCAATGGAGAAGCCTCTTTCAGACCAGCTTCGCTAAAAGTCGAGGCAATAAGCTGCTTGTAGGTAAAGGGCTTGAACAACAAGGGGTGTTGTTCGTCAATCAACTCTTCTGGCGCTTTGATAGTGTTGTCCGCTTTTGGACGTGTGAAAAGGCCGAGCAAATATCTCAATTTATCGTTTTCACACAACCATACCCTGTGATCGGGACAGTGAACCCTACCATTCAGCCATGCCTACACAAAATACGAAATCATAAATAATATAGCTAGGTTATAATTTCATTTGATTTGTCACTATCTTAAACCTCACACTGACCAAATTAATAAACTTGTGGAAATTTTTCACAGGACCTTTCAATCAATTTTGAAGGTATTTGTTCCAGAAATAATATGTGATGCAAAATATTTTAATACATAATACAATGGAATTTTATTTTAACGGCCCAATTCCAGATTGTCCTATGAAACATAAATTTTCATGTTTAGAGGAGTTAAATATAATTGACTCAGTGGATGTTCAAGGAATTATTTGTAAAAAAAAAAAAAAGATGTTCAAGGACTAAAGTTATAATTATCGGCTCCAAAAGTGTCTAAAAAAAATTTCATGTCATATTGGAGTGAAATGATGAACACTCTTGAAGTTTAGAACTAAAACAATCAAAATATTAAAGTGAAGAGACTAAACTGACATTTTAGTCAAGTTAAATTAAATAAATGGAACGCTATCACAAACACCACTTATATAGAACTATATATGGGTACTTTTAGTATGCGGTACACCATTACTCCTACCGAGGTGGTGCTATACAAACTATGAATTATCCGTGTTTGGGATATGATACCATTTTCTAATATATAATGAATAAACTCATAGTCTAATTATCTAAATCCAATTCAAAAGTTAATTAGAGAAAAATAATAATAATTCGTGAAATTACATTGAAATACATTCACGACCAAGTATCACATATTTTATGAGTATGCTAGCCTTTATCGAGGATATACCAGCATGCATGCGTGCGAGGGAGAGAGATAACAAGTCATACCAAATAGAAAAAAACCTCGGCGAATAGAGAAGTGACTTACATGAAGAGAATCACCAACCAAGACGACGAAAGAGCTATGAGAAGTCGGTTTGAATTTAATCCATTCACCTCTCTTGTTTTGAAGCTCCAATCCATCAACCTCATTTTGGCACAACGTGCTAATCATACTTTTATCAGTATGGACTTTCAGTCCAGTCTTTGGATCTAGGGCAGTTTCGGAAGAAGCTGCTATTACTTCGTATTTCATGACCCTCAAATGGTAATTTGTGAAACACATGTGTTCATCCACATATTTCTCAAGGCCAAAGCTTTCCAGTATCATCGTTCTCACAATTTGATCCAGTTCAGACACCTTCTTAGAAAAGGAGTGAATATTTTTGCTGCAAACATCAAAATGTTTGAAAATGTTAAGTGCTAAATTAGTTTTTCACATGGTACAAATTTCAAACTGGATCATCACGAGCATTAGAACGTCGAAGTTAAATGTGCTGCAGCGAGAGTATTACTAATTAAGATGGGTAATTAATCCATGCATATAGATGATCACCTGAAGCTGGGGTTTCCTCCTCGGGGCCATAATTTGTCAGAGAAGTTCTGGACCACGTCAAGCAGATGAGGATCGTTTAGCCCAAAGCTCTCAAAGAATGGAGGACGGCCCAAGTAATCTTGGAAAAATTCCTCGGGAGGAAAACTTCCTTGTTTTGTAGGCAAAGGCAGATCAAAGAGATCTTCAAGTGAACCGAAAACATCAGTTCGAAGCCGACTAGGAACCCTGTCGAAGGAAGCCTCAAAGCAGCCATAGTCTTGGAGTGCTTTCCGAACTTGGGATTTCAAGGAATCCCAATTGGGTGTGCCTTGTTTCAGATCACCAGCAGGCTCTGATGAGAAGTCTATGAATGGAAGCTTTAGATCACTAGCAGGCGCTTCATTGATGGATCCAGCCATATATTGAAAACACGTACACGTCTATATATGAAATGGTATTAATGCTTGAGAGAGAAATTAGAAAGAAGATGATGCTAATTAAGGTTCCCAACTCTGCCTCTCCCTGGCTTGTTTATTTATAGTGTTTAATTACTATTTATCTATTATAACTTTTTTTGGTGTGTCCCTTTCGAGGGTTAATTATTGTTCGTTCTCAGCGTTTATCAAGAGTTCAACTCAAGTGTCCCTTTCTGAGTTTGCACAACGGAGAATGAGCCCTCTAGTAGTAATTAATTTTTCAGAATCTCATTGACTTTTTGACATGGTTTTGACGTCTTAACTGCTCATCATCATCATCATCATCATCTACGTACTTACAGCAGTGGACTATGTTTATTAATTTCCAAAACGAGCAAGTTGCAACAAATCCATGTATCAACCTAGCTATTAATTAACTGCTTATCACCTGTAAATTCACAAGCGAAGCTGGCAGCCCATCATATTAACAAAATTAATGTGGGGCGAAAGTAAGAAGTGTTTTCTCGTTTATTCTTTGGTTTAAATAGGCAAAAATTGGCGTTATATGACAAGGTGTGCTAACTTGGTTTTGGAGAACTAAGTACAAAGATGAAAACATAACTTTTTACGATGTAATGGTGGTGTATGTACGTTACAATCAATGCTTAACTAAAAGTTGAGGGTTTTACATCTAGCTAGCTAGTGCAGTCAAGTCCATTATTCAGTAGTGTTTAATTACTTGATCAGAAGAATCTTAATTAATAAACTAGTAGAGCAGTTAAGACATCAAAATCATGGCAAAAAACAAACGAAACAAAGAATAATAATTCGTTTCATCAAAATCGGACGTAAACAATGAATGATAATTAAACTAATTTAGCGGTGTTTAGCTATTGCAATTTGCAACATCCGTGAAAGCTAAGACTTGAAAGAAGAAGCCAGAGCCTTCTCTCATCTACAGCTACGAGCACAGCATCAAATCAATGGCTTCGCGGCCTCTCCGGCCGGTCTCCAATCAAATAAAAACTTGGACGGGAATCTCTGGTCAGCATATATAAGATCAAACATGATTAACATGTTAACACTATGAATGTTACCGCTATCTCTTTCCATTTTGGCCAAGCCTTATGGCTTATGTCATATATATGAGTGTGATGAATGCTTTATTTCATGCCTATTAGTATTTTTTTTATTTATTATTTGAATTGTCCTATCAAATCCCCATATGTCAATGGACCCCAAATGAGATCAGGGCTGATTAAGCATATGTATAAGAAATTCGTTATACCTAAATGAGATCATATTATGTCAGCAAAATGAAAAATTCACGATCGAGTTTAAGGGGTCATTTGGATCATCAATTTTGACTTGAGGGATTTTTTAGGGATTTGGGTCGAAATGAGACTTGGTTATTAGGCTAAATGGGACATTTCAAGACCAAATTCTTGCTGACTCAGGCTGATTTTATAATGTGGCGGGTACAATTAATCGGTATCATTGTTGTTTCATTGAACCTAAGCGATGGACAATCATCACACGAAGTAAAGGTAACACACGTCGATATTATTACATATATGTTGACAGACAGACATGCTGAGTTGAAGTTCAATCATTACAAACTATGATTAAGTTTCAAATCCCATAATGTGCATGTAGTATAGAATCGTCTTTCGCCCCAGGCTTGCTATAAGCCAAAGCAAAATACTCTTGATAAGCAAAGGGCTTGAACCTCAAGGGGTGTTTTTCGTCGATCAGTTCTTCTGGAGCTTTTATAATGTACTCGGGCTTCAAGGCTTCGGGATTGTGAAAAATCCAAATGAGTATCTTGTCTTATCATGTAACTGACACAACATAACCTTGTGCTTGGGACAGTGAACTCTACCATTCAGCCATACCTGTAAACACATAAATACACGAGAGCACAATTAAGATCTATACAAGGATCTCTCTCAACAATTAGAGTTATTGGGGTCAAATTGTTAATATCCATATATGGACATCTCCCAACATGGTATTAGAGCTTATTTGTCCTTTAGATCACGTGGTCAAATCCTCCGAACCCCAATATTAAATGTTGACTTAAAGCATGCACATGTTATGGTGAGCCTATGCAAACTTCAATCCCATAAGTAGACTTTCATTTGGGATACGTGTGTAAGAAAGTAATTAAAACCATACATGTACTTCTCACAACAACTCAAATTATTGGAACCACACATAATTAATTTGCTTGGATTTTCACCATCTTTCAGCCGGTTATATAGAGAATCAAGTTAACTTGCCAGAAGAGAAAGCAGATTGATCGACCTACATGAAAAGCATCGCCGATCAAAACGACGAAGGAGCTAGGAGATGTCGGTCTAGATATGAACTAATTATTCATGTTTGATATCGTTGTTTTAGTAATATATATAGTTGGATCTTTATTTTTGGGTCACTTTCTTGCTAGGCATATATTTTTTATTTGGTTTCTCGCAAAATAAACTAGATCTAACGCAATTTAAAATGAGCTATATGCATAAATGTTGTTATACTTTGTATTTTTCTCAAATATACTCAAAGGTGGATCTAGGTAAATTTCATGTACATATAACCTCCGCCCAATATTCCTGTCAAAATCAGAGTTTCGATGTAACAATGGGTGGAGGAAACATTGGCACATGTAGTATAGAAGCGTCTTTTACCCCAGACTTGCTGTACGCCAAACCAAAATACTCCTTATAAGCAAAGGGCTTGAACCTCAAGGGGTGTTCCTCGTCGATCAACTCTTCTGGGGCTTTTATAACATAGTCTGGCTTCGGGATTGTGAAAAGTCCAAAAGAGTATCTCGACTTATCATGTAAATGATGCAAAGTAACTTTGTGTTTGGGACAATGTACCCTACCATTCAGCCATACCTGTAAAACAAAAAAGCACCACAATTACATGCCTGGAATTTCACCCCATATAGAGAAGCAAGTTAACTCTCCAGCAGATCCACTTACATGAAGAGCATCACCGATGAGAACAACGAAAGAACTAGGAGAAGTGGGTTTGAACTTAACCCATTCCCCTCTCTTGGTTTGAAGCTCCAGCCCTCCAACATCGTTTTGGCACAACACGGTCATGAAACTCTTATCCGTGTGAACTCGTAGCCCAAGTTCTGTCTCACCATGAGGTTGGACGGCTTCGTATTTCATAACCCTAAAATGGTACGTTGTGGAGCTCAGATGCTCGTCTATGTATTTCTCAACCCCAAAACTCTCGAGTATCATTCTCCTCACGGTGCGATCGAATTCGGAAACCACCCCAGCCATGGAGTGAATGTTGTTGCTGTGCATTTAACACGTATATTAATTAATTTCTACCTTGGTTATGCTTTTCAATCAATTATAAAATTGTTGTACTACCATATACATATATAATGATGAGGATCACCTGAAACTTGGGTTTCCTCCACGGGGCCACAATGTTTTGGTGAAGGTTTGGACCGCGTCGAGCGAATTGGGATGGTCCATTCCAAAGCTCTGGTAGAAAGGATTCGGCGCCGCGTAACCATGTTGAAACGGCTGAGCAACGCCGCTCTGTTGTTTGATGTGCAAAGGCAGATCGAAAAGCTCTTCCAATGAACTGAAAACATCACGCCGAAGCTTGCCAGGATTGACCGTGTTGTCGTCGTCAAAGGATGTCTCGAAGCAGCCGTAGTGTTCAAGTGCTTCTCGAACTTGGGGTTTCAAGGAATCCCAGATGGGAGTGCCTGGTTTCAGCTGCTCTGATGAGAAATCTATGAATGGAAGCTTTGGAGATAATTCATGTTCCTCATCAGAACCCATTGAAGCGATTTGCTCTATAAGCTCATTTGTGCTACCTAGCTAGTTGGTTGGTATGCTTTCAGAGAATGATGCATGCTAAGCAGGCTAGTGTATTTAATATATAGCGTACGTCCTTTGAATATTTCTTTTTTGGGGGGTTTAATTTGCATTTCTTTGATGATAATAAATCTAATGCCAACTTATTCATATTTTTTTTTATAAACAAACTTAATTATTGTGGTCATAATAATTGCTTCAAGTGGGCAGGTAGCTGGGTCCCTCCTCTAGTCATCACCTTAACAAGTCAGAAGTTACGTACTTCGACGACAATTAGAATATAAATAGCGCCTAATTGATATAAGGGGTCCAGTGGGATGCAGACACATCTACGGTAAGTTTCCTGCAACCTAGCAGGACACCGTTTGATTCAGCCTAGGATTGATCTCGGCCATCGATTTACCCATAACCCCAAATTGCCAAAATTAGTTCCCAAGCTTCCTACGATGACCTAATGGTGGTGGAAGCTTCTCCCCTTTCCCCAAATCTCCCTATGACGAACGGATGGTGGTTAGGCCAGACTCTTCACAACATCCTCTTTCCATTTTGTTGTTCTTCTCTGATTCCCAGAGGCAAACCGGCTGGTAGCTAGGCAAGTCCCCTGGCGACTGACCAAGCAAAGTCAGAGAATCGCTGTCGAAGCCGGTACCACTTCCGCAATCGTTGCATGCTTTCGTCTTCTCCTCCTCCATTACGAGGTTGTGAATGAAAGGAGGAGCTGCCTAGAGAGTTCGAGAAGATGGGTATGGTCCAATAGCCTTATATTGGAGATATGGTCACTGGACAGCTGGTCGAGCCATCAATTGCAAGGGTCAAGGGGATTCTTATGATTAAGAGAGAGCATAAGAAGTGTAGAATAGGAACAGGAAGTGGAAGAGGCAATGTAAGATTGGCCACGTGTTTAGGGCCCTTTTCTACGTTGGCCACGTGTGTAGATGAATAAGAGAGTTGGATTTTAAGGATTTTGGGAGTAACTTTAGTATTAGACTCTTAGCTATAGCCATGGCTATCGTATTGAAATTCATTAGAAATATAAATCATATAATTAAAATAATATACTCTAAATATTTTGAAAAAAAATCATACTTTGAATTTGTCTGATTGTGATTTATGAATGTTTTCCTTCTTTTTAAGGGAAAGTAAACTCCATGAAATGAAAGGCTATAGAGAATATGATGTATGTTTAGTTGATTAAATAGGTAGCGTGGATGTAACTTTGACAAAAACATCATCATATTTGTAAAAATAAACATGAAATTGGAATAAATTCTAATTATATCAATTTTGTTATTGTCATGGCTAAAAATAATGATGAATTTGGATATCACATTTGAATTAAAAAAAAAAAGAGAGAGTGAAAAAATATATGAGAGATAAAACCTCCCATTTATTTATAGTTTTTCTTATTTTACAGGGAGTCAAAACGTGAGAGTATTACTAAGGGGTCGTTTGGAAGTTGGGATTTCAGATGGTGTATTTAACCAATACATGTAATCATAAGAATTCGTCATTTTTTTTTGTCTTAAACAGAAACAGAATACATGTATTTTAACTACAGATGAGACCACCAAAATCATTCAATCTCCAAACAATGTATTTTTCAAATTCATACATTGAAACAATATATCTAATTATAATACATACATTAATTAAATACATCAATTTAAAGAATCCTAACTTCCAAACATTGCCTAATTATATTAAGAAGAACATAAATTCAATAGATGGAGAACACAATGGAACTTCAATCTTACCTTGCATATCTTTGCAAAGAACAAGTCAAAATAGATTTCATCAAATTTATCGTTAAAATCTCTATTTATTGGTTTTATTGGTGTTGCTTGTGCCGTGAGTGTCAATTTGTCATGTTCCTCTGTTTTGAGTTTCTTTCTAGGACTGTTCTTAATTTGTCTCATGATTATTTCAACAGACTTTTATCAAATCAGAATTCATAAACATCCCAATTACAATTCTTCAATTAAAGCATATAATCGAAAACAAAGTTGCATTCACCGAAAATCAAGTAGAGCATAACTACTTAAAACGTTAGTTCCTTAGTTCATACTTCTGATCTCCAACAAACTCCCGAGCTGCACTTGCACCTTTTATACTTGGCACAAGCCACCAAAGCTCCTCTATCAAGCCTATCAAAAACAAAGTAGTTGATTCATTTTAAAATTGACAAAAGGAAAACGGACAATAAATTCTAAGCTCAAGAGTAGTTGATACATTTTAAAATTATTAATGTCTTTCTTGAAATAGTTTTACCAATAAATTCTAAGATCAAGAGAAAGAAGAAGAGGAAGCCAAAGTAAAAGATTATACTTACTTTTTTTTCATGGATAGCCCATATCAATAAAAACAGACAAGATATTTGGTGAAATTTCACACATGAAAATTTTAGTTTTTATAATGAGATATTGTTGTCAAAATCTCATTGTTTCAAAGCACATCATCCAACAGAATCTCTTACAAACTGTTTGGTACCAAATGAATCGAGAATTCATTTTATTGTAAAATGAATTACTGCGTTGAATTCATTCCTAAATGAAATCTTGTGTTGGGTATACCATATTCAAATATTAGAAATAAAATAAATTGTCGTGTAGAATTCATTGTCAAATGAATTTCTGTGTTTGGTATGTCATATGTATAAGTAATTTAGTTAATAAAAGAGGACAATTATATCATTCTATTAAAAATAATAAATACTTGTGGAATTTATTTGGAAATTTCATCTCAATTTCTCAGAATTGTTATAACTAGTAAAGATTAATTAAGAACTAATAATTCATGTTCAATGCTGATGTCTTAACTGCTAATCTAATTTAGTTTCCAACTACCCCTTCAGTGGACTTCCCGAAACCCAGCTCCATTTTCAGGAACTGGGAAGGGGAATTCCTGGGAGCAGTAGCAGGAAAAGAGGGTGGGAATTGTAGACAGATAGAGGCGGAGGCAAAGGCGATCATTGCTGGGTTGAGAGAGGCGAATCGAAGAGGCTGGAGCCCTCTGATTGTGGAGTCTGACTGTCTCAATTTGGTGAAGATGATGGATAAGGGAGAAGAAGATCGGATTGAATTGGATATGTGGTGCAAAGAGATCGGGGACTTAGCTGAGGTCAACGCGTCGCTTTCTGGCAGAAGAGTCGAGTGGGCCTTTGTGCCAAGAGATTCTAATTCTGTAGCCTACCTTTTGGCCCACTCTGCTCCTCATTGGAACCAGCTTTGTATTTGGACTGATAGTCCACCCAGCTCCATTAGGAGCCTGTTAGCGGTTGACAAAGCCCATGACTCTGGAAGTTAATTCTTAATATTAACAGGGCTTTCCATAAAAAAAATTATATCTAAAGCTATAAATCTTTATGTTTAGGGTCACTGAAAGTGTCAAATTCAGGATTTAATTTAAAGTGCGGAGAGGTTGTATGAAAATAACAAATTGCAACAAGTTCCTATAATGAAACCTCAATTTCGAAGGAGGGGCTGATATATAGTTAGTAAATACTCCGTTTAATACACGTATATGTACCCGTACGTACTTTATCCATTTAAAACTTCTGTATCTGTATTATTGTCAATCTGTTTCATTTGTTTTCGTTCATTTGACGGCTCCCGTACCAAACACGTATAAAACCCGTATAACACGTTTAATATCCGTATTTAATCAATTAAATGATTAACTTCACTATTTTTTATATATTTATTTATTAAAATAATTATTTTATATATTTATGACTATTAACGTACTATTAAACGTAACATTAGCTTAAAGACAAAGTAAAATACCCGTACGTATTTTATACATAACTTTCATGTACCGTATTTATTAATTATGTTGATAGCCCTCATCCCACCGCTCTAATAATTTTTCAAGGTTATAACATATTATTATAATCTTAGATAAAAAATTGAGAGGAGCTGTAGCCGCTTTAATGGCTCTCTACCCCTTCCAACTTATATTGATTGTTTTACTAGCTTCATGAACCCTCCACTTTTTCATTAAATATTAAGTGTTGTAAAATCGTAACTAAAGTTGTACTGGAAAAGTTAGCAGTATAATATTTTATACTAAATTCATGGTTAAACCGTAATTTAAGCCCAAATGCCTTAACTAGCATCATGAACCTTGGCTGTTTTGTGGTCAAGGGCAGCTCGCAAAGCTCTTCAACAGATCTGAACACATCCTCCACCTCAATCCCATCTGCATCACAAGGGTTCAAGTAGGACTCCTCGAAAGCAGCCGTCTAGCAAGTGCCTCGAACTTGGAGTCTCAGGACTCAGGAGAATCCCAATCGTGCGGCCTCGAGAAATCTATGAATGGAAGCTTTTCTAGGTGCTTTTCAATGTTACTATTAGAGCCCATAATGATGACAATTAAGTAGCTAAGCTTGTTGCTAGGTTGTGCCTAAAACTGCCTGCCTGTGTTTTTGTTACTGCCGGTTTGGATGTCTTAACAGACATGTCGACATATACAGTACTACTTAATTTAATCCTGGCTCTGATTGTCTTGTGGTGGATCAGCAACAGTGTGGTGTGGATGCATGGTGGTGGTTATGGAATATTCTAAGTTATCTGCAGCCTTAATTTGGTCCAACTGAAATAAATATTCTATTTCCAAATAATTAATTTGATTAAGTTTGGTTTCTAGAAAAGTAGAACATTATCTTATTTATTTATTTATTTATTTATTTATGGGCAATGTAAAAACTTTATATTCAGCTCAATGTGTTCTCAAAACAGAGAACAACATCTGATAAGTTACAGCACGCACTAAACAATTCTGCAGTGTTTTCTGCAGAAGTCTACACGTACTACTCACAAACAACCATGAACCATTGTCCATGAAACCATACCGTATCGGAGGTTCAACCACGAAATACTAGTATCGGAGGCTAAACCGGTAGGCGGTATTTACCGGTATATATAACGGTTGAACTACGATTAAACCACGGTTTTATCATAAAGTACCTTACCGTTGACTTTCCCGATACGGTCTCCGGTACGGTTTCATGAACCATGCCATGAACTAGCCTCTAATTACATGAACACTACTACAATCCACATGTAAACCAAGATTGCCTGATCTGGTTAGTTCTATATAGACCTTCTAACCAATCTCACTACTTCACTACATAGATTAACTTGCCCTCCATGAACTCTTGCACATCGTTCAGTTCACGCCATATCATACTAATAATGCCTAGCTAATGGCCATGTTCCAGACCAACCTCCCAACTGTGGCCGTCTCTTTCTAGCCGTTGAACTGCTGAAACATCTGCAAGCAACCTTTCAAAACATTAAACGAGTACTGCACACTGAAAGAACATATGATCTATGTTCTCCTGGCAACATTATCTTTCCTCCTACCTCAAACCATTAGTTTAGTTTAGGGGGTTTCCCATAACTTTAATGCATGCAAAACATGACATTGGAGTCGTGTATAATAAATAGAGGTGGCAATTATGATCCAAATCCATGAATCCAATCCAATCCATCCACCAAATTATCCACCTAATCCAATCCATTTGATCCAAATCCAATTGGATTGGTGGATTCATGGATCAATCCATGGATCCAAATGGCAAATTACGATTTGGCACCTATATTTTTTATATTTTACATTTTGGTACCTAAAATTTATATTTTTATACGAAAAATATCATTGGAAAATTATATTTTGGTACCTAAAATTTTTCATTATGACATTTTAGTACCTAAACTTTTCAAATTTTACATTTTGGTCCAAGCCTTGGATGTCATTTTGGTCCAATCCATTTGATTCATGGATCCACAAATCTACGAATCCGATCCAACTGCCACCTCTAATAATAAACCATAAGAAAATAGGTTTAGTGACCAAATTAAACAAATGGTCGCCAAAAATCATTGCAAAGAATAATCCTAGCAAGTGTACAAAAATACAGTATTTCATGACCAAACTAATGGTCGCAAAAAGTGTTCTTCCAGGCTCCAATTTAAACCGGACGTACGCAAACTAAAACTAAACCTGGTAAAACTAATTTTGTCTAACTTTTCCCTCCTCTCATTACTTGGTAAACCTAAATCTCCAATATGTGTTATGTTATGTATACATCACCCGAAGCTCGGGTTTTCCTGGCGAAGGCGTCGACCAAACCATTCAAATCGGGATCATCTAGGTTTGTATTGATGATTTGCTGTTTGTAATGTGATATTTTATTTAATTATAGATGTAGATTACATATAAATGATTTTAAGAAAAATTATATATATGTACATTCATTTGGTGTTATAACTTTTCTCAAATATTTTGTTAAAACCAGCATAAATAATGTGTTGTGCTCACGCCGAACCAAAAACATCACTTCGGATCTCACCATCATGAATCGCTTCGTTGAATGTCTACGCCGCCTCGAAGCAGCCGTACTCTTCGAGTGCTCCTCAAACTCGAGGTTTCAGGGAATCGTCCCAACCCGAGCTAGGCTTTGAGAAATCTATGAATGGAAGCTTTGAACAGCTGGGAGCCTGCCTTCATATATATATATATAAAAGATAATAAATAGTGCATGTTTTGCATTAGGGGTCCAGTGGGATGCGGTAAGCTTCACCGTAAGCCCCTGTATATTCCTTTTTAGTCTAGGTGTCTATTGTCCCAAAAATTTCCCGACCTTTCCCTCCGATGACCCGCTGGCGGTTCTGCATGTATCTTCTACTTCCATCTCCGATTTTCCCTAGGACCCGTACCGATACTCTGGCGGCTGGCCGATCTGCTAGCCATGAAAAGCCAGAGAATCGAAACGCCAAGCGGGGCCGAAGCTCCGTCGTTCCCCTGGTGGCTGGCGAAGCTGGGTCATTGATGGATAGGTGAGCGCCGTCGATTCGATTACAATGGATAGCCGGCGAATCAGCATCGTCAAAGGAAGCTCGATTTCTTCTCTTTTTCCCTTCGATCAACTAGCCCTTGGCCGATTTGGGTCACGGATTGGCGGCTGGAGAAGGATGGGTCATCAGGGGCGAGTAGGGAAGAGAAAAGGGAATCGAAGAGTAGATTCGAAGAGTTCAACCAACAAATTGAGGCATGTGGAGACCCGATTTATCCTTTTCACCAGGGAGAATCCCATATTGAGATACATAAGGTTACTTTGTTGTTTGTTATTCATTTCAGTGCATCGTAAACGGTAAAATCTCTTAGCTGAAGTATTCTATTTAATCCCTATTGCTTCTCATTTTGTTGCAGTTAGCTTGAGTCCATCTGGTAATGGTTGGTAAGGAACGTTTGACTCTTCGTTTTAGCATTGAACCATATATATGGAGCTCCTGGTTTGTGATTTCTCTTATCGATCTACTCATGTTATACTGATTTAGTCCCTTGATTCTAGAAAAGGGTGAATATGCATGTGGGTTGCTGAATTTCCGTTTGCAATGACCAAAGCAGAAGCATATTGCTGAATCAGAACCCTTAATTGGCATGATCCTTATAGCCTTCAAATTGTGCTCTTATTTTGGGTTGTTTGTCCTACTTCGAAAATAGAACACTAAGCATGTCATCTTCGTCGAAAAGAAATTCCTATGACAATTGAGTGTAATCGCTTGAATCCCTCCTCAAGTCTGCGAGAGAAACTGTGTTGAAGAAGAAAGGGTATAGGGGAGGAAGGAAGATCTCAACTTATGGGTGGTCGGGTGAATGCATCATAGAGGATTGTAGGTGAAGTTAAGGGGTTATTATTTATTAAGCAGGCTACGGATTTATGCACCAGTTGGAGGTACTTTCAATTTTATTGTTAGCTTTAAAATGGAGTTTTCCTTCCACTTTACCCCTGTTATCCATTACTTCATTTTTTGTATTGGTTTCAGAAGTCCATCTTGATTTTCTTTGGATTGTATGCTAGGCTAGCTTTTTGTTTTACAGACACAATGTCAGTTGAGACTGATAGTCTAATTAATGACCATAGCTTTTCCACAATTATCATATACTCTTCGTTTTCATAGGATCCAGTTCTGTATAATGTTCCACTTGAGCGATGTCTTTATTGACCCTCTCAAATTTCAAATAAAAAGCTCCATGTTTATATTCAAACATTTGTTTGCCTGAGGATAGTTTTAATTAGCACTGTTCTTCTAATGGTGTTTCTTTATTGTGAGTCTGTTCATGTCCTCTTGCTAAAAAGTAGTAGAAATTGCTTCTGCACAATTTGATTACTCCATTTGGGTGTCTGCTATTGCAATTTTGAATGATTCATGCATGAATAATTGGTGATTCTCAGTTTTGGTTTTGGCTATCCTCCATTGAAACAAAAAGGGACATGTGCAACGTTGAGCTGTGAAAAGATTGATACAATTGAGTGGGAATCAAATAGACCTGTCTCAATTGATTGGCAAGAAAACTAAAGCATGATGTATTCAATTGCCGACTACAATACAATCATTCTAAACCTAATAATCCCGCCGCAGCGTGCGGGCCAATTTTATAGTATATATATAAGAGCTTATTATGATTCCTTTTGCCGGCTGATCAGATGCATTATTTCTTGTTTTGGGGTTTGCATATATGAATGGATTTGGAACCAACTTGCATTGCATGAATAATATAATTTTGATATAAACAGCATTTGATTGCTCCGTCCTCCTGTATTTGGCTGAATATATGCCCGAAGAGGCAATCTATATACGTACGTAGGGGAAATTAATTAGTCATTCTTTACATTAGGTAGGTTAGGTATGATAGAGTACTGAGTTATATTAACTTGATATGTAGTACGCATGCAGTTACATGAATACAATCTTATCGATACAGCGTAGAAATTTGGATCATAATCAGTCCTTTAATTTGCACTAAGGGCATGTGTCCGTCCTTTATTTTCGTAGCCCAAATTCTGTTTTTTGGCAGTGTAATTAATTTCATTCTGCATTTCATTGCATCCAATTACGTACCCTTGGGAATTATAGATAGACATAATGATCATGATTACAAAGACGACATTTGGTAACACACCGGCCATCTTATTACATCTTGACCCGAACAGGTTTTGTGGATATGCATGGCAGTTGAAGCCAAGCTAGCTGCTTTACTTGCAACAATTAATATATTTTCAGAGGCCATAAAATGCACGTAAAGGAGCATTCTCTTTACGACCAGCTTGGGTGTAAGCCACGTCAAGATACTGCTTATAAACAAAGGGCTTGAACAGTAAGGGGTGTTGTTCGTCGATCAGTTCTTCTGGGGCTTTCACAATGTTCTCTGCCTTTGGGGTTGTGAAGAGGCCAAACGAGTACCTCGGCTTATCGTTTCCACACAGCCTTACTCTATGATAGGGATAGTGAACCCTACCGTTCAGCCATGCCTGCCGTCAGAAAAAAGAAGTCAACATACAGATCAAAGATCATAATTTTGACTAGAACTGACGACGACTTAATTAGTCATGAGATCAAGGAAGCGAGCGATCGACTTACATGAAGAGCATCACCAGCCAAGACGATGAAAGAGCTAGGAGAGGTCGGCTGGTAACTAACCCACTCACCTTCCTTGGTTTGAAACTCCAGTCCCCCTACCTCATTCTGGCACAGTAAGGTGATCAAGCCTTTATCAGTGTGTACTCTAAGCACAAGTTTTGGATCAAGGGTTGCTTTGGAGTCATCAGCTACTTCGTATTTCATGACCCTCAAATGGTAACTTGTGAAACTCATGTGCTCCTCTATATATTTTTCGAGACCATAGCTCTCCAGTATCATTCTCCTCACCGTTTGATCCAATTCAGAGACCATCTCCGACAAGGAGTGAATGTTTTTGCTGCAAAGCATAGGAATAACAATATATGAATGTTTATTGGTCATCGACATGATCGAGTTCATCATATAGATAACAACTTACAAATTATATTAGTGCATGTAATAACATGATTACCTGAAACTGGGATTTCCTCCTTCGGACCACAATGTGTTGGAGAAGTTCTGGACCGATTCAAGCAAGGTGGGATCGTCTAGCCCAAAGCTCTCATAGAATGGATATATAGGATGCTGCCCCATGTAACCTTTGTGAAATGTATCGGGAACGACAGCTCTTTGTTTGGTTGGCAAAGGCAGATCGAAAAGCTCCTCCACTGAATCGAAAACATCGCTTCGAAGCTCCCTAGATGCCTTGTCGAAGGAAGCTTCGAAGCAGCCATAGTTTTCGAATGCTTCTCGAACTTGGGATTTCAAGGAATCCCAATGGGGAGTACCTGGTTTCAGATGAGGCTGCTTTGAGAGGTTGATGAAGGGAACCTTTAGATCACTAGGCGCTACAATGATAGAACCCATACTATATGATATGATGATTGTATCAAGAAATTAAATTAGAAAGAAGATGCTTGCTGTCTTGGGTAGTTCCTCCAGCTGCTTCCCTGGCTTGTGTATTTATAGCTACATGGGTATTACTATTAAGACATAAAAATAGTCAAAATTAAACAAATGTAGATCTCTCAAAAAAAAAAAAGTAGATCGATTTAGAAATTTTCAGCTCAATTATTGAGCTCATAAATTATTATTAAAAGCTACGAGATGGTCGGTGGTGTCGCTAAGCATATAATTAGTCTTGTTAATTTCCAGTACTGCTATTTTTGGGGTTTGCATTGCTGTAGCTGTTGGTGCATGCGTATGCTTCCGTCCAAATGTCCATCCATGCATCCTCTTGTATCAGTGATATTCAGTGTATGGATCGATTCACTACAAGAAAACTAGATTTTAGCGGCTAAACTTCGCAGCACATAAAATATTTGCCCCTAAAGTTATGTTATACACGGCTAATATATTATATGCCTCTATAAGTATTAGTATTTGCCGTTAAAAGTATTATTATTTATATTAAATTTTATTCAAATTAAAATATTAGTTTTAGGGACACATTTTCTATAACGGTTAGCTAAAAGTCTGCCTTTATATCATGAAAAAATAAATATAATTTTTATAATTAATTATCATAGTTTTTTGCAGGCAGATAGTCATTTACTTCTAAATAAAAGTTTTTAGAGGCTAAAAAAATAGTTGTTGTTGCTCCTTCATTTTAAATGAGCTAAAATGACAATTTTAAGTGGCGCAAAAAGTATAGTTGATGGGCAACAAATACATTTGTCTCTAGATGAACAATACAAACTAGAGCGACAAAACATACAAACAGATTTACAAACATTACAAACATATGAACTGTACAAAAAATACAAAATAGACCGACAAACAATACAAACCATACAAAAAGAAAAAACAACCAGGTTGACTTTGGAGGCTCCATCCCTATATAGAGGGGCTCCTTCCTAAAGTCAACCCGGGTGTTTTTTAGGTATACAAACAGTACGAATATGGTGGACAAAAATGACAAACTAGACCGACAATCCATACGAACTTAAAAAACACCCGGGTTGACTTTGGAGGCTCCATCCCTATATAGAGAAGTTTCATCCAAAAGTCAACCAGGTTGTTTTTTAGACATAAAAAACATTACAAACACGGTTGACAAAAATGATAAACATGGTGCACAAAAATAACAAAGTTTACAAACATTACAAAATAACAAAGCGTACAAACATTACAAAATATGTCAACATACAGCACAAAGCACTGTCGCCGGAAAATTCTTCTCCGTTGATGATGGTCGCTGGAAAAAAAAATTTCCGACCAGAAAATCTCTCTCTCTCTCTGCATTTGGGGGAAACAGCAAAGGAATAAAAATTCTCTCTCTCTCTCGTAGTTAATTGCAAGATTGCGGGGTAGGATACTATGCTAACCCCTAAAGGGGTAGTGATTTTTGACACCCCCTTTATGATTTGCCAATTTTATTTTCAATCATTGGCAAGTATTAATTAAACTGGTTTTTTATTTTTTTTAATCTTGTAATTTGGGGTCTCTCACCACATTGGAAAAGAGAAAGAATCTGGGGAAAAACGAAATCACCCCCATTAATTACATAATTAATTTCTCTCACTGGTACATTAATTACACGTACCACTCCACTGGTACACGTACCACTCCACTGGTACACGTACCACTCCACTGGTGCGAGCAATCCACAAGGTAGGTTAGAGTGAGAACAATACCAGTGCAATGATATTTTTCATAACAATGATAAACAATAACGGAGCAACAATGCAGTACCACTTCAATGATACAAATACCACTCCACTGGTACACGTACCACTCCACTGGTACGTGTACCAGTGGAGTGGTACGTGTACCAGTGGAGTGGTACGTGTACCAGTAGAGTGGTACGTGTAATTAATGTACAAGTGAGAGAAATTAATTATGTAATTAATGGGGGTGATTTCGTTTTTCCCCAGATTCTTTCTCTTTTCCAATGTGGTGAGAGACCCCAAATTACAAGATTAAAAAAAAAATAAAAAACCAGTTTAATTAATACTTGCCAATGATTGGAAATAAAATTGGCCAATCATAAAGGGGGTGTCAAAAATCACTACCCCTTTAGGGGTAATCAAGCTAACCGATCCCCAAGATTGCAATTCAAAGCTCCCTCTCTCGTATTTAAAGTGGGGAGAAGCTACGCCGGAAAAAATCCCCCTCCGCCGCCGGCAGAGAATTCCACAGCCAAGAACCCGCGGCGGGAGGATGAAGGGACATGCTGTAATTTTTATTTATTTTAATTGTTAAATAATTAAATAATGTAATTACCACTTTATCCCTTATTAAACTAGATAAATCTGAACCATTAGATTTTAATGAGGTTCAATGGCTGAGATTGGCTTAGTCATGTGACTAAGGGACCCCCCCTTAGTCACCTGATCTTAGCCCCATTGACAAGTTGTCGTCGATATCAAGTCCAAAAATAAAAAAACCGGTCTATATCTGATGCAAAATAATATATTCATTAAAATCAACTATTCAAAAAATAGCAAAATTAAAGACGGAAATACTCATTAGAGGCACATAAATTTTCCAATTAAATCATTTAAAGGCAAATGCAATTGTCTCCAAAATGAATTACGGGAGCATAAATATTTGTCGCTAATGTAACGTTAGTGGCAATAATTTGTGCCATTAAAGTGAGAAAAAGATAATTAAATAGTTATTCAAAAGTCAAATTAGCAACAAAACTTTCTGACGCAAATTCCTACATTAGTAGCATATAATATTTGTCGCTAACATCTGTTGCTAAAGAGATTTAGCGGCAGCAGTATTGACAACACACATTTATGTGCCGCTATAGGGCTATAGAGGCACATAAATGGCCTATTGTGGCAAATACACTTAGCCGCTAAATGTCATTTTTCTTGTAGTGATTAACTCAACGGCCCGCATATTATTCTATTTTCAAACATTGTTGCAAATTTTACATGTTTTTCTAAATAATATTGAAATCATCCACGTGTATTTCTCTCATTTAGGATACTCCAAATAAACAATTAAGAAATATCCTTTTTGGAAAGCTTAATATTGTTCTCACGCCCTCCCTGTGATTAGTTTTGGGTTATATATGAAAAGTAAAAATAAAATAAAATAACCTCTCATTTTTTAGTTGCTAGGAATCCTCTCGTTTTTTGAGTTATATAGTAAAAGTCTAAATGTGACGAATCTAAAAGCAATCCACTAAAAATTCAACTTAATTATCCAATTTAATTTATTACTTATAATTTTATAAGTTAATTATCAAATTTAAGTTTTTAATGAAAGCATTCTTCAAAATTATGTTTTCGAAAGTTTGACCTTAAATCTGTCAATAGACAGTGCTGGTGCTTACATGCTAGCTACTGTTATCTGTCTTAAGTTTCCTTTTCTCCTGTGCATTTGGATTTTGTCTCATTTGGCATGGAATCTTGTACTCTTTATTCTTTGCCTTGGTTTATTTAATTAAATGATATTATCTTCATAAAAAAAATGTTTTGTCACCTAATATTTTATAATAATATTTAATGAAATGATAAATTAAACAGCATTTGATTGCTCCTTCCTCCTGTATATGCCTATATGGCTCAATATATGCCCAAAGAGGCAATATATAGAAATAGTAAACAAAGAAGATCGTACGTAGGGGAAATTAATTAGTCATTCTTTACATTGTGTAGCTATATATGATAGAGTACTTGTGACTGAATTGAGAGATAAACTTACAGTGGGTTATATATGGAAAGTCAAAAGAAACCTCTCATTTTTCAGTTACTAGGAATCTTCTCATTTCCTGGGGTATATAGTAAAAGTCTAAATATGACAAATCTGAATGCAATCTACTGAATAATTCAACTATTAATTTAGTACTTGATAGTTTTATAATTAAATTAACATTTTTAATGAAAATATTCTTCAAAAATTATGTTTTGCAAAGTTTGACCTTTAATCTGTAAATCGACATGCTGGTGCTTACCAAGTTTCCTTTTCTCCTGGGCTTTTGGATTTTGTTTCATTTGGCCGTGGAATCTAGTACTCTTTATTCTTTGTCATCGTTTATTTAATGAAATGATATCATCTTCATTAAAAATAATAAAAAATTTGCCACCTAATATTTTATAAAATACCTGAACTTTTCAAAAATTTCAAAATGGTCCAAAATTCTGATACCACTTTGATTTATAAATTCAAAAATTCATTTAATCCAATAAAATTCATCAATTAATCCATTTGTCATCTCTTTCCTAGCTAGGTGGAGGGAGGGGTATGGGCATTGTCACCGGACACAAGTATTTTTGGGGTAACAAAGACAACCCCATAGGTCCATATTAAGTATCGAACTCATCACATCTATGTAATATAAGAATATTCTACAGTTACACTGCAAATCAATTTTTATTTATAAGCTAACATAAAAGTAATTTATCATACTATCAATAAAATCCCATATTGAAATACCGAATCAATTGGTATCACTCTCCTCAGCTCAAATCGATTCTGCATGTCCCAACTGTCTGCAAGTGTAGAAAAAGCATTTAAGCTTTGAACTATATTAAAAACTAACTCTGAAGTCGAATTGGTGACTAGTTTGCTAATGAATGCTTAGTTGGATACATTGAAAAATACTAACTTAAGTGTCTAGACAATGGATGGAGTGATGCATGAGCGTTTGATAAATGCCAAATATTTAAAATCATATCTGGCGTCCCTATGGGACGGCGGACGCAACTGGTCATTAGTCTGAGCAATGACGATTAACCATGTGTTAAAAGGATGTGGCCTCGTCGGCCACCAAGTTTGCACAACGGGGTTGAGTAATACGAGTTTGGCTAAGCCTGCAACGAGTATGCCTCTTAGCCAACTATGGCGGATAGGGGTGGCTATTTGGACCTGGACCGGATTAAAAACCGGAAACCGGACCGTATAACCCGGACCGAGACTGGATCGGAACCGGATAGTAAACAATCCAATCCAATCTTTGGGCTTAGATTTGAGGTAAAAAACCGGATAAAGACCGGATAAGAGAGCTCAACACCCAAAACTTAAGGGTAATTTGCATAAACAGTCACAAACCTTTGCACTTAGTACAAAACTTAACCAACTCCTCACCCTTTAAGGCCTTAGGCCACTCAAATCCCACAATCTCAATGTAAAATCAAGATCGAATTGGGACCGGACCGGATCAAAACCGGACCGGATCAAGACCGGACTGTATCCAATCCAATCTTCGGTCCTTATATTTTCAAAAAAACCGGACTGGACCGAATCAATTTGGGCCAATTTAACCGGACCGGACCGTATAGCCACCCCTAATGGCGGATAATAAATAAAAATCATAATAGAAAACATTTAATTCCTTTAAGGCCAGCAGTAGGGTCAACTTAGTCCCAACCGGTGTAGTGTAATACCAAATCATGTTTCTTCTCCGAGCTAAAATGGTGAGTTCTTGGTGGACCAATAAAATCAAACAGATTCGCTGGGACCTGGTGGCGAGATAAAATGGGTGCAACAGTGCCGTTTTTATTGTTACTTTCTCGATGAAGTTTCCCGGCCCAATGTGGGAGAAACAAAACATGGTTGTTTGAAGAGGAAAACAACGTTGTTTAACAAATGAGAAGAATGGCCAATTATAGTCGAGTTGATTCGAGCAACGATGGAAGAGTGGGACAACGATGCCGTTTGTTTTTCCTCTCTTGGACGACGTCGTTTTGGCCTCAATGCCGAGAAAAATGAGGAGTTGTTGGTCGAGAAATTAATAAATAAAAAAACATATATTTTTTGTGGCCATTGCTGCCAAAAAATGTTGCGGCAAGTTTAGTATTCTAATAGCTTTGTTGGTGATAAATAAACAGTCTAGTAAACTACAAAATTTATAGCCAAATCTTGACCAATTATATTTAGTACTTAATAATTAATATATAAAAAAATCTTGGTCGCCGATACATATCAAAGAATTGAAAACCAGATTAAAATTGAGGAGTTCAATAATTTGGTAACACAATGATGAAAGTTATTTTATTAACCACATTTTCTTATTTAAGTTCCTGAAATATTTTACTAGGTATTTGGTACTGGTGTTTGTAAAGTTACAGCCAGTACTTCACTAAAAATTTCGTATCTTGCTGTTTTCCCATTATGTGATACCTTTGGAAAAAAAAAAAAAAAAAAAAAAAACTTCACTAAAAATTGGAGGTTTTCCTAACCATTCTCCTCCCATCCCAATTATAGTTCATGTGAACAAGATATGAGCGAGCAGTTTCATTTCCTAACCATTCTCCTCCCGTCCCAATTACAGTCACATTTTCCAATTACAGTTCATGAATAAGAGACTTTATTTCATCAATACGATCAGGGGTCACTTGTTAGTCCTAAACGTTTATCAACTATCAACTCAAGTCTCCCTTTTGAGTTTGTACATTGGAGAATGAATTCAACAATGGAGAAGCATCTTTCAGACTAGCTTGGCTAAAAGTCGAGGCAAGAAGCTGCTTGTAGGTGAAGGGCTTGAACAACAAGGGGTGTTGTTCGTCAATCAACTCTTCCGGCGCTTTGATAGTGTTGTCCGCCTTTGGGCGTGTGAAAAGCGCGAAAGAATATCTCAACTTATCGTTTTCACACAACCATACCCTGTGGTCGGAACAGTGAACCCTACCATTCAGCCATGCCTACACAAAATAAGAATTCTAAAATTATACATAGCCATCTTATAATTTGATTTGATTGTTGTCACTATCTTAAACCTCAGACTGTCCACAATAATAAACTCGTGGAATTTTTTTACCGGACCGTACATTAATCCATTTTGGAGGAATTTGTTCCAGAAATAAGATGTGATGCAAAATATTTTTTTTAAATAATACAATGAAATTTTATTTTAACCGCCCAATTCCAAATTGTCCTATCAAACATAAACTTTCGTGTTTAGAGGAGTTAAATTGACTCACTGGATGTTCAAGGACTAAAGTGACAATATCCCTTGCAAAAGTGTCCCAACAAAATTTCCCATATAATATTAACGAGCCGAGTTACAAGTAAGCTCATTTATTAAATCTTGACACATCATTAAGATCGAAAGTTCGGTTCGAGCTCAAATCTAAGATAATTTATAATATAAATACCCTAATATTTATATGTCATATGTGATACAAGTGATTACCTAATGGTATGTCATATATGAGACGTATTTGCTTACATATACTCAATGTATTAAACACCATAGGAGGTGATATATACAATTTAATAATTATATGCATCATTAACAAACCAACTTATAAATATAGATTGATTTTCTCATAAACTGTAGTCGAGTTAGCTCTCTAGTCACAATGTTGGGACATCTCATAAGCTCAAAACGAGACAGTTCATGAGTTGTATTAAACGAGCCACCTAATCGAGCTAGTTCACGAGCTTCACGAGCCGAACAAGGTAGAGCTCAAGCTCGGCTAATCGAGCCTTTTTTTAATCGAACGAGCTTTTATCGAGTTCGAGACCGAGCCGCTCACGAATACCTCGACTCATTAACCGCCCTAGTCGAGGTCTAAGGGCTGGGCGAGGGCGTGTGCGTTAGCTAACTAGGGTTTCAGCGGAAGAAGGAAAACCAACTAAATTTAAAGCTAAGCTAGGGTTTAGTTTCTCCAGCGATCGAGGCGCCGATCGATCGATCACCACGTACGATGACGGAGTTTAAACGCGCAACAGCGAGTCGTGATGATGATCACTTCCCGGAGGACCTGATGGACGGAATCCTGGTGAGACTTCCGTCATCCTGCCTCCGCCGCTTCCTGTGCGTCTCCAAGTCATGGTACCGTCTCCTCTCAAACCCTAACTTCATCTACCGACACCTCTTCTTCATCCACAACGACTACCGTCGCGTCCCCGATGACATCATGTCTCGGATCCCAATAATTTCGAGGGATAGTAATCTTCGTTATTGTTCCCTCTCTTGCGATTCTTCAAGAATCGAAGTCGAAACCCCCTTTCGCGATCTGCCACTGCCAACAGTAGCTGCTAACCCTAGCGTGTTTAGGTCGTATTATCACAAGCCGCCGATCGTTATGGGCGCGTGTGGCGGCTTGATTTGCGTCCGCTACACGGGCTTCCACAGGAACCGTATCGGTTTGTTCGATCCGGCCACATCCGAGATGAAACTGCTGCTGCCCAAAGTAAACGACGACGAGTTCCCCTTCCCTGAGTACAACACGTATTGGATAGCGTACGGTTTCGGGTTCGACCGGGCGACCGGCGAGTACAAAGTGGTTAGGGTTCGTAAGCTCTCTGGCCACGCGGGGAACAGAACGTCCTCCATTCATGTATGGAGCAGCACTAGCGTGACAGACTCGTGGCGGAAAGTTGAGCATGATCGTGGTGTTGGCCACAGTTTGCCCCTAGGTTCATCGGTTTCGCAGGAGGAGATCCCGCAGTACTGTCCTGCGGTGAGGCTGGGTGGGAGAAAAGGCAAGTGTTTCTGGGCAGGATGGAGGACAACGTATCTTAGAGTGATTTCGTTCGACATGACCCGTGAGGCGCTGGAGGTGAAAACCCTAGCCACGCCTCGCTGCTGTGATGAGCATCGGCTTCCTAAAAATGCTGACGAGCCCCGCGTTTTCATGTTGAAGGAGGAGACGCTTGCCATCTTCCACGTGCATGGCTACTCGATTTCATTTGACATATGGGTACTGTTGAATAATGTTGGAGAATCTTGGTCCAAGTTGTTTACCATTCCCACTACTTCATGGAGTTCAATGCTAATGAGGCCCATAGGACTGTCGAGAGAAGGGGAAGTGATTCTTTGGGGTGCTCATGCTCCGGCGGAACTGCATGTCTTGGATCCTACCACGGGGCAAATGTATGCTCTGCCAATTGAAGCTTCGAATTCTCGGTATCCTGTACAGCAGCTTGCAACCTACGTTCCAATGGAGCTGCCGTTGTTCGGATGAAGTGAAATCATATTTTACGTACACTAGTTTTATGTTGTTAGCTTCGGTTAGAAACATGGATGCTGTCTTTGGACTATTTTGTCGGTTTTATAATGTTTTGGATTATCTGGTAATTCCTACCCTGGGCAAATGTGTGACCTGCCAATTGTAGGTTCTATGTATCTTGCAGCCTACGTAACAACGGAAGCAACTGCCCAATATTGAGTACTACTGACTGAGAGCGAGAGTGAACAATCATTTTCTACTCTTACATTTGCACAATGAAACCTTCTAATGCCTGTGTGCTTTCGCTGTCTTTCCCGGTGTGTTATTCTGACGTGAAGGCATAGTAGCGGAGGCAGAAACCAGGCGGTTGATTGGTTAGTCGTTTAGTCGTCCGTCCCAAAGTAACGATCACCAAACTCCCCCAGCCCGGGTATGACTCGGAACTCATCGTTTATGGCAATGTCGATTTCAGAAGTCACTATCTTGAGAGATGGGAACCTTTTGCAGACGCAATGGATGCCTTCAGGAGCCTGAATGTGTAATAGAGGATGATGCATCAAGAACTAAATTGTTTGAACATGACAAACTGAGGGAAGAAAAAGCATGATTTTACTTACAGAGATTAGATTCAAGAATATGATGTGGGATTCTGGAACTCCTTTCTGTATGAGTAGATCTATTGCTTGGTTTGCTGAGTTACCTATAAAGAACAAACAGCCGCAGTTGGTAATGGAATGAACCTTTATCTCTCCCCCATATAGTTTCCATATGCAGCTAGCCAATTCCAAACAGAGCCAGTATCTAGCTTGCATCTCAATTGGTGTGATCAGGAAAGATAAATTCCAAAGTCTCAGCATCCAGATTCCAGAATCAGTGAATGACTTACCAGTAGCAAGAACAGGGTCCAGAAGCAGCACATGTCTTTCAGAAATGTCCTTGGGAAGCTTCTCATATATAAGCTGCTTTCCATTGTCTCCGTCCCGGTGAATTAGAATTTTTCCAATTTTAATTCCTTTGCAACACGCACGCAATGCATTCTCCATGCTTTCTCCGCTGAAATTATAATTATTAGCAATGATTAGGCATTGGTACCTAATGAATAAAATTGATATTCACTGCATCAGCTTAACATCTTAAGAGATGCCTGATAGATATAACAGCAAGATGATTAGAACTGCCAAAATCAAAACCGTATACTTAAGCTCACCTTCGAATAATAGAGACTCCACATAATTTTTTGCAGAAGTCGACCCCAGTGTAAACTGACCCTGTAATGAAACACAAAATGTTTTGTTTCTGAAGTCTGTAACAAACCTTAGTTGCAAAAAGAAACAGGCAAGGATAGAAGCTTAGGTACAGCTATGTGAATGCATCAACATAAACAACTTGAAGGAAGCAATATGCAACGAGCACAAGCCCTCTCAATGCCTTGTTAGAAGTTGAAAGTAAGGAGAAGGGGTGACTATCCAAAACTAAAGATGGATGAAATAGAAACTGAAGAAAAGTCTAGTCAAAGATAAGTGTATAGTTCAATCTGCCACTCACCAGTTGGGGTAACAACTTGCTTCTCTGTGAATGGTAAATGACCAAGGCCATGCTCCACAACCTGAGAGCAAACGCAATATTTAAAATAGTACGTGATGAATAAGAAAGAACAACAGCACAATCAAAAGTGGACCATATGACAATAGGTGGGCCATGAAAAGTACCAGCCGAATAAGTCGATCTGAATAAAAAACAAAATCATGCTTTGATATTTCTCGGTCTCGAATCAATGTATGCATGCCTCTAATCTGCAAGGAAGTAGGAGACAAATGATCATAATTGCCATCAACAGTTGAGCTACAAGTCATTACGACCCAACAGCCAAGCATGCTATGTTCATTACAGCACATTATCACATATTTAATGATGTTCAAAATCTAGAAGTATAGCTCTGCTTTCATGATATTCTAAACTAACATACATTAGAACCTGACAAAGTTTTTGCAACCTCGTAGAGTACTTTTCCATGTTTTAGATGAGTTAATGAGATTACTTTCACGTCAATTGAGAAGGAAGGAGCCATGAGCAGAACTTCGCTCTCAAGCAGAAGATTAAAAGTTTGATTTCTCTAAAACAGATCTATCTAAATGTATACAAATCAGGTTAGAAAGAGCAAATACCTGAAAAGTTGATTGAATGACGTACACATTTGGATATATTTTACAGAGGTCATGGAGACCCAGCTTCGTCTGGATATGCTGCACTATCAAATCAATGGCAACATGATTATCACCTCCACGAGGTATGATCACGTCGGCATACTTCTTGGAAGGAAGCACAAAATCATCAAATGCAGGCTTCACAAATTTAGCATACTGCACAAGCAACAGAAACCTTTCAGCCTTTTACAGTGAAACCCATAAAAGTAACTCATATGAGTTAATGAGACAGGATCACAAGCCTCAATTGCAAAGCAGACAATGAAAGAATACTGTTTCAGTCTCTCATCAGAACAGGCATGCAAATGCATGAGTATAACTGACGAGAGCTTAGTCCTTGAATAATCGGAATGAATTAGGCAAACTACTTAGACATTGCCCATCTAACCTGCTCAAGAACAGAGTTTATATCCCTACCCCTCTCCACTGTGTCACGGCGTATTCTACGAGCAAGTCTCACATCAGCATCTACAAGAAATTCATTGCCAAGAATAATTATAATGCAAATACATCATTAAGGTTATATATGTGACGAGGTGCACTAGGAGTCAAACCTGTATCAACAAAGATCTTCATATTCATGAGGTTGCGGACACGTTGATCATGGAACACCAAGATACCCTCTAGAATAATCACATCAGAAGCATTCACCTAAGGAAGTCAAGAGTTTTCATCAAAACATGTTTAAGAACCCAGGAAAGGTGAAAGATAAGCACATTGCCTTTCTAGGATGGACAAACACCCAAAATCGATGCTATTTAAGGTGATCCATAAAGCAGCGTTCGCCATTCAGAGTAGGTTAGCAAAAATGAAAAGAATCACTGCTACCAGTACCACAATGCTAATCTGCAGAGCTACTGAGAGGTTAAAAGAAAGTGAGGCAATTGCAAGTTGCATACCTGTCTAAAGCTAGAGGAACAACGTTGATGGCTCTTGAAGTCGTATATAGGAACTTGATAAGGCAGTCCACTTTTAAGCTTTTCAAGGCAGTCCAAAAGCTGCTCAGTGTCAAAAGCATCTGCAACACAGGAAATTTCCCCATTGATGTGACCTCCGTAACTACTAAGATGTTCCCCAAAAGCACAACAACTTCAAAATAGAAAAAGAAAAAAACACAGCATTTCACCTGGATGATCAAAGTTATACTCATGAACACGTAGTAATTCGTCAGGCGTCAACCCACGATAGAACGAATCCTGCAATGTTCAATCTTCTGTCAGTAATATCCTAGCAAATGTGCTACCTTTATCAAAATCAAAAACAATTACAAGATTCACAAGCACAGTAGAAAAATATACCTGATTCACAAGCACGACACGGTGATCGTGTAGCTGTTGAATAATCATATCACACACCGTCGTCTTCCCTGAAGCCGTACCTCCACAAACTCCTATTTGATTTGAAATTCATTTCATCCCCACAAAACCCCAAAAAAAATCAGCTCCTTCACTTAAAATCACCAGCAAAAAGTTCAAGATCAACCAGCATTCAATCAGGGACAGAAATTACAAACAGGATTTTCTTCTCTCAAGAGAAAGGGGGAAAATTCGCAGAAACACTTGCCATTTGCCAATTCGGAAATCGGCAGAGCTGAATTCAAAGAAAACAGAAGAACTGTAGCGTAGTTAGGAAGCATGTACCGATGACGAAGGGCTGCGTTGGCACAGCGGCTTCGGCGAACGCGGACCCGGCGGAGGAGGAGCGATGAGCTGGGGAGGAAGTGGATGAAGCAGGTGGAGAAGAGAGGAGGCCGTCGATGCGGAGGCCAGAGAAGTGAGGGCCGGATGCCTTCTCCATGACGTAGTCGATAGAGTCGGTCTCCACCGGCATGTTTTTCCGCCGAACGTCGTCCAGCTGAATGAGCTCCGGTGATCGGGGAACCGGATTGGACTGAACGAAGAAGTAGTAGAAGAAGAAGGAAAGAATTGGGGAGTCCAACGGAGACCGGAATCTGACTGGCAACTCGTGGGGAAAATTGATTGCGGAAGAGATCGAATAGACGGACAAAGGAATATGCTCCTGGGCCCGGGCCTGCTGTGGTTTTGGGTTTTTCAATTCATGAAAAGCCCACGCGATTTGACTAACCTAGGTCACGTGCTTCACCTGTGCATTTGTTTTATCTTATCCTTAGAGTTAGAGCTTAATTAAGTAGGATTATTATGACTAGTAAGTAGTAATTAGGTAGGCAATGCCATAACACTACAGGGCTGGGAAACGGTGCGGTCTGGTCCAGACCAGATCATATATACGGTCTATGGTCCAGACCGAGAGGCTAAAGTATAGATCACAGACCAGACCATAGACTATACGGTCCGGTCCGGTCCAGACCACGCCTGTGCGGCCTGGTTCGGTCTGGTCTGGTAGACCACACTCAATGAGAAACAAATAATTTGTTTAGTCAACCACACAAAAAATTGAACCAATAACCAGGAAAAATAATTGTTATTTGCCTTAAATCATTAATCCTAACATGCATGAATAATTTTGATACTCTATATCTTAGTATATAACAAAGATACAAAGTAAAAGCATCCCAACTTGCACCATAACGTCATAAGCATTAACATAATGTCATATGGAGACACGATTATCTCTACTCTCTGGTTAAATGTGGTTGTGAATGAAGGAGGGACGAGATTCACAAAACGAAGGTTGAGACTTGGGTGTCGTTGTGGGAGTTGGGAGAGTGGTCGAATGGGCTGTTAACACGTATTGACAAGTCAGTTGGGTCCACGGTTTGGTCCGGTAAACCGCGGCCTAGACCAGACCAGACCAAGAGATCAAAACATAAAATAATACAGACCATGGACCAGACCAGACCATACTTAACGGTCTACGGTCCAGACCAAACTGTGCGGTACGGTTTGGATCACAGTTTTTCTAACGGTCTGGACTATTTTCCCAACCCTATTTTACAGTTGGACTGTCTTTTCATGTTTTCTAACTTAGATCTAATAACTTAATATGCTTCAAATATAACAAGAATCTTTATATGCATTGCCAGTTAATTATTGTGAGGCTAAAATTCATATTTGATCCCTTTAGTTTTTACATATTAGATTTAGAGCCAACTGATTCATTATATACTATCAGAGTTCTATATCATATGGTCTTGTGTTAGAATCCCTGAAATGTCAATACAGATGGTTGATTTGTATCCTCCTTCCTAAATTCAATAAAATTTGGTCGCCAAGTGTAGGTTGATTCTTATTCTTTAATATTTAAAAAGTTCATAGAACTAAGAAACGAACATCATTATATTTGATCATGTCCAAGTATTAATTTGATCTGGTACTACAAACTGAGTCGTTGCACAATGTTAACACATGATATAAAATTTATAACTAGGCTTATTTTCAATAATTCGAGTTATTATAGTACTAAAGATTTAGGACCACTATCATCATATTGGCATCAAAGACCTATGAACTTTAGTAAAGAGGAAATTGGAATCTTTCCATTATATAGTCTGCACTTAGTTTATTACAAAGTAAAATTAATACAAAACCATCCTTAAAAAAGAATATAAAATTAAAAATGAAACAAATCCAAAATATACCATACCCACATTTCCTCAGTTACTAACCAGAATTTAATTCTCCTCCATAAACATAAAGCATAAAAAGAACATAGTACAAAAATATACACTAGCTTCAATTCTCAAACCAGTTGAGGCATCAACAAGCTCAAGCTCAGAACTCCCACAAGCAAAGCCATGGATCCAACAACAGACTGAACAGCATCAGAAGACGAGGACGAGGACGATGATGAAGACGAAGTTGAAGGTGATGCCGGAGTGGACGCTGCACTGCCAGACTCGACCGTGATCTTCACCTTCATCCCTTGACCACAATGCCCTGCTGTCCCGCAAGCGAAAAACCGTGTCCCGGGTTTGCCCAGCTTCACCACATCGTTGCCTGTGCTCATGGAGTCCAATGAAGAGCCAAGGTCGCAGCTCTTGTAGGCCGACTCGCTCCCTAGCTCCACCACGCTGTGCAGCCCTGAGCTATACTTGAACACTGCAAAGCCACGTTTCGCATTGCACATTATATCTGGTCTAAGTTTGAGTTGAAACTTGAAAGTGGATGCAGAGCGAGGGTAAACAAGTGATAGGAAATGAAAAACATACCAAGTTGGTCACCAACTTTGAACTTCTGGGCTGAGGCCCATGAGCTGAAATCTGTGGATTCATCCCAGCCTTGGCTTCCTCCAACAGCATGTTGAGCTGCTGAAGCTTGCTTCCCAACAAAACAGACCAAAGACAACACCGTGAAGAAGATTGCTCTGTAGTTCTCCATTATTAATAATGCCGTTTGCTGGTCTCCTAGCTCTTGAGCATTCAGCTTCTCATATGGAGACCTTATATAGTTACCAAATTCAGGGTTGTGACAGTAGAATGATTGACTCTGCCTGTGTGAAATTGAGAAAACATGAGCTAGCTAGCTTCACAAGCATCATGTAAAATGACTTGATTGTCCTTTGGAGTCAGGTTCATGTGACATGTTTTAGGGTGGACAGTATGGTCAATTTGAGCTATGATAATGAAGTGGATGCACAGGATTAAGTGTTAATCACAGTGGGAAACTATAGTAAATGTAGTATTTCCCTTGAAGCATAATCTTGTTTGTTCAAGAGTTGGTACCATCATTACAAGCTTTACTTGGCAACTAAGGTAGCCAGCAGGTTACTCATGATCTAGAAGCTTCTTTTTTTTTTTTTTGTTGCTTTCTTATGTCATTGCAACCAATTAGAGAAACCTCTCCATGATTTGGCATCTTGTGTTCTTTATCAAAGATGGGTACGAGCCAGTTAGATCCACAATCGGACCAAATTGTTACAAAATCGAATCAAAAGGAAAGATAAGGAACATAACCGAATTGACACCACAATTAATTGAGTCTGACTCTGTATGGTTTCTATCATGTTTAGTTTTTCAGATTTAAGAAAGCCTTTTAAAATCGCAAACCAAAAAAACAATCTTGAAATTAGAATTATAAAGCCAAACTATATATATGGAGGCTACGCTGATGCGAGAGTTCGGTTGGGGATGCGAGTTTCAATTGGGAAAGGAAGGAAGTAGCGAAGAAGTCGAGGTTGGGCTTCTTTCAGCGACCTTCGTCGTTCATTTCTAAATCAATCCTTTTTTTGTATTTGAAATTCTCACTTTTATATGGGCCGAAATCCAACTTGAATTTAATCCAAATCCAAATACAACATTAAAAAGTTAGCCAGACAATGAAATTTTGAATTTTAAAATCCAAATCCCACTAATCTCACCCTGCTGGCTATATACTACCCACAGCCACTTTGCAAATTAAGTCTTGCTTTAATCAAACCGGTTGACCAGATTAATAAAGACTTTGTCAATCCTCTCCCTCTAGCTTCATGAAGTCTTTACTTCATAGAACTGCTAAAAAAATATAACATGCATCAATAACCTATGAATACTAGCTACTATATGTGGCAGTGTCCAAGGAGAGCACAGCAAGAGCAAGGGACTCACAAACACGATCATACTTTCAAGCTCCCATGTATGTCATAGATCAACATCACCATCCACATACGGGATGTTATTCCTCTTTTCTTTTACAAAACACAAGGGTTAATTACTTGCATAGTCTTTTGAAATTGGGACTTCATATTCAGTTTTCAACTCCGACGAAGCATAGCGAGCGGGTCAATTCTAATGTATAAATATAATATATCATCATTAATAATAATATAATTCAGTTTATTATTTTTGTCGTGCCGGGCACCCTACTTCCCAGGGATCAAAGGCAAATCAACCTCATCACACCACTCCACCGACCTGGTCTCACAGAAGGAAGTGTGGACTTGATTGGGGAAATAGGTCACCCAAACCTCCCCTCCAATTCTCCATTTCAACACGCTCCCTTCCATCTCCTTCCCCAACCTCCACGTAACCTCATCGCCGTACTCCTTCCCGGCAAATATCAGCCCTCTCGCCTTCGTGAAGGGCCTGTTGGGCCCACTGCTCCTCATTCTTCTGGGCCCGTCTCCTCCACCGCCGCTACAGTACTCCTGGCCCGTAGCCGTATCGTATAGGACAGCATCGAAGACGACACCGTTCCCTTCCACGTCTTGGTCCCACCTCCAGTCCTTCACCCTCGTTCTCGTAGCCTCCCTGGCCAACATCCCGAAATTTCTGGGGCCACCCTTGCCAACGTGTAGCTCCGTCGTTTCGCTCTCGCCGTTGTGCGTCGAGCGGCCCGCGGTCAAGCCCGCCACGTAGGTAGCTCCGATCTCCGGCCCAACCCAGGCACGAACCCTCGACACGAAGTGCCTCTCCTCCGAGTATTCTGATTCTGATTCCCCACCGTCGTCGCTGCTGAACCTGAGCTTCGCCACGTGGAAGCGGAGGTTGTCCACTCGGGCGCTGACTTGGACGTACGCTTCGTGAAACGCGACGGAGTAGTGCAGCTGAATGACGGCTTCCAACTGCTGATGCGCCAGAGCATACTTCAACAGCGATAGCTCGTTCGGCTCGAGTAGAAACGGCTTTGGCTCTCCGGAAAGGCGCATGGCCGGGATGGGCGCGTAGCCCTTGAGAGTCCAGTACCCGTAAGCCTCCACGCCGTAGCTGAACCCAGCTGGAAGCAGTGGTGGCGGGACCAGCGTCCGCAAACCTGCGCCGGCCGCCACCTCTCTGTAGATGAGCCATTTCGCTAACATGTACCCCAGGGTGCGCACGAAGCACAGCTCCGCGTCCGCTCCGACCGCGACCAAGAACTTGGCAAGGACCGGCTTGGACGCCGTGAGCAGGGAGTCGATGTTGGGACAGAGGAGGGAGTCGAGGTAGAAGGAGCCGACTTCGGAGGGCGCGTCGCACGCACACGCCCAGAAAAGGCGGGTGAGCAACACGAGGTTGAAGAAGCTGGAGAAGGACTCTGGGGAGTGGGTGTCCAAGATCCAGGACACCGGTTCGGGCCGAAGCTTCTGGAACTGGCCGGAGCTACTGTACGGCGTGGTGGGTGCCCGGGTGACGATCTCCTGGAGGAGCTGGAGGAGGAGGGGCAGCAGGAAAGTGCTGTTGGTGGTCGGACCACTGGAGTTGAGTACGTAGGGGTCGGAGGCCCAGAGCGTGGAGGGAGTGGCGCCACGTAAGCATACGGTTAAAGTGATAAAAAAAACGTCCGAGTTTGCCGGAGAAGAAGAAGGCGTTCGTTGGGCTTGGAGCTGGAGAGTCCGAGTTGGGTCGCATGGTGAAGTAGCAAGTTGGAAGACGAGTACTGCTGCTGACACCGAGTTATCATCAGTAGCGCCCCATTCGCCGGAGAAAGGAAGGTCGGATATCCAGGACCACACATCCAGCATCTTCTTTTGTTCCGGACGCTTGGTTGGCTGAAAGCAAATAAATATTGTTTGTATGTGCTTGCTACTTGCTAGCTAGTTAGCTAGGCTTGTTGAAATAGTTCTGTCGACGGCGGCGTATAGGTAGGTAGTGTGAACTAAGTAGGGCTTCTGTGTGGAAATAACAGTGAGTGAAGGAAGAGATGGATAGAATGAACGTTAATGAAGATGGGAACTTGGATTTAAGCAAAGCCACACCTATGAGAAGCGAAACGAGTGGTAGTTATTTAATTGTGTCGGGCGAGATACGGTTGCATTTATTATTATTGTTTGCGGGCGGATCGGATTTTTCCTTGTGTGTCCCTTGTTTCAGTAGTATCGTCACTATATGCATATCCTCAAGTGAGAGCAGTCTTGTCTGCAAGTGGCTCTCTATTTCAAAACCCTCTGACTGACTTCACTCTACCTCGGCGGCGTCGGTGGTGGTGGTTCAGCTTGGGGTGGATGCATGTCGGCGGCAGTCTGGAGTTTGTAGGGTGGCTGAAGATAGATGATCGTTGAAGACTTGGGCTTGGGTTGAAAGTTAATTGGGCCCGTTTGTTTGCTTGGTTTTGGGGTTGTATTTTGTTCTCTTTTGGTCCTTGTATTTGGGCTTTGTGATTTTTTCTCTCCTTTTGATTAGGCTTATGTACGTATTGGACTTTTGGTTGTATTAGGCTTGTATATGAGCCGCTTGATCCTTGTCGCGGCATTTATTGCAACTAGTTGTTATAGAATTGAATCAAAAGGAAAGATAAGGATTAGAAGTCGTATCTAATTGAACCCAATTGGATTCGGGGTTTCAATCCTATTTAGTCGCTCAAATCTGGAAAAAAAGTCTCATAAAGTCGAAAACCAAAACAATCTAACAATAAAATTAGAAAGCCAAACTATATCATATATATTTCAATATAATTTGATTGTGTCTAGATCGTACGCTCAATCCATCGATCAATTCAGCCCAATAGAACTAAATAACTACCATTTTCTAAACAAGTGCAAATAACACAACTTCAACAACTAACTTACACATATAAACCATAAAGTACGTACTCTATAGATTCGAGAGGTTTATTAGTGTTACAATAGGTTAAAAGAGAGGCAGAGCAAAGCTAGTTTCTTGATTTGCAAGAAACTAATATAGATGTATATATACTTATTATTGTGTGTGATTGATTATATTATAGCTAGATTAGGACCCATTTGGCATGGCATTTGTTGTGGTCATTTCAAGTGTGGTGCTGGAAGAACGAGACGACTTGGTTAAAAACAATGTCCTTGGCATTGACGCCCATAATGAAATCAGCATGAGCATACTCCCTCACGTACTGAACCGACAGCTTATCCACGTCATGTTCCCTGAAGCTGTCGAGCAACCGCTGTACGTCCCGGATGTCGGAGAGCGCATCCTGGCCGCCGTAGCTGAGGAACACCGGCAGGTCGTGCGGGATGTTGGAGAGGTTGTACACCGGCGGCGAGGCCTCACCGTAGTGCATCATGTTGTAGTCGGCCGTGCCGTAGTTGTACTTTGCTAGCACGCCATCTCGGACCGCTGCAAACGAGAAGAAGGATCATATGATCGTTTCTCATTTCGTGATATAAGATTCATTCTTAAACAATACAACGAGAGGAGATCGAAAAGATTGTTACTTTGAGCTAAATGGACCATGTTCTTGGTGGCTGTTGATTGAGGCTCGTTCTTCAGGAATAGGTCAACCGTTGATGAGTTCAGGCAGCAATTCTTCCCTGTCAAATTTGAGATTTGAGGTGAGTAAATTTTGACCCAATTCACAAAGCCGATTCACCAAAAACGACACATAACACACATTAATTCGACTCGTGATGACACCTTCAACTCGATATAAATCAAGAAACTCAAATCATGACTCTGAATCATTTGGCACATTCTTCTGTCCGCTTGTTGGTGACCCAAAACCAATTACGGCGTAACAATTATAATTCGCTATCCATTATGACTCATTATCCATCATGATCAACTCGTTACGACGACCATCTATTATATATGACCCAACTCGTGAAAATTGAAGTTATGATGACCAATTTGTAGCATCAAAGAGAATCAAAAGGTTGAACTGATGATCAATGTTATATTGTGTGTACCAGTGAAGGCAGAAACGAGGTCATAGCAATCAACTCCAGGGGAAGCACATAGAGCATCGAGAAACTGCTTAACTAGCTTCCTGTCAAGAAACAATACTTCAACTTAGTCAGAACATTCTTCCAATAAAGCTCTCTGTTTCTTTCTTTCTTTCTTTCTTTCTTTCTTTATAGGCTGCTGCTGGGAGAAGAATCTACTTACATTTTAGGGTTGAACTCAGCAAAACCAAGCAGTTCAGTCATCTGATTGCAACCAAGCAAAAGACATCTTATGTTTGGTTCTTTCACCCTTTGAATCATCACTGTTACTGGAGAAATTAGGATCATATGTACATTACCTCACCAACAAAGGCTTTGGCAGCAAGAGCTCCAATGACAGTGTTCATATGGCTCAAGTAGGCAATTGGGCTTAGGAATACAGCTGATTTCAGCTTGTCCACAAGCAACCCTTCGGAGAATGATCCCAATGCTATCAAAGTCCCCTGCCATCATCAATACATACAAGAAAACTCTATCAGTACTACCCAATATCTTTGGGAATTGGAATTTGGTACCTGAACTTTATGGGTCTTACCAGGGAATGTCCAACATAGTGCATCTTCTGACCAGTTTCTTGTTGAACATGGTCAACAAAAGCTGGGAGATCAAACAGAACTAGCTCATCCCATGACCAATTCCAAAAAGCCTGCAAGGTTTTTCAACAAGCAAAGAGAGAGAGTTACCTCATGAAAAGAACCCTTATACAGTACGTAGTACTACTTCCATTTGTACTTCCAATGGTTGTTGTTAGCTTTGATTGTACAGCTTATTATGAGTTTGAGAGAGAGCGAGAGAGAGAGAGAGAGAGAACATGTTCATTGGGTTTTAGAGAGGTGTGCCTCTTGCTAAATCTGGTTCCTCTGGTGTTAGCAATCCAAACATCAAAGCCTTTGTCGGCCAAGATCAGGGGTAGATTTTGCTCTGGAGAATTCAGAAGCCATGTCATTCCATCCTGTAGCCAAAGAAAAATCATTATCGGAAAAAGTTCTAACTTGAGTATCTACCATCATAATCGGTTACTAAATTATTTGTGTTCGAACGACAATATGACCACATGAAAAATAAATTAGTATTTACGAAACAAGGATGTATGATGTATTTTAATCATCATAAAACCAAACTAGTACAAATTTTATTATATGATTCTTTCATGATCTTCCGATTCAAATCATGTTCCTTTTAAGGTAACCCTTGAATGATCGACCTAGTTAATTGGTTCAAGCTACAATAAAATCCCTTCATTTTCAACATAATTAGCATTGTACAATGACGGTGGAATAAATTTTCGAACATACTTATTATTATTTGTGAGAACGCTCGTACAAATGATCGCAAACTCGTAAAAAAACTTTTTAGTTGAATCAATATGTGATCCAAAATCATCAAACTACCCGACATGACCCGCTGTCCTCAACGACTGATAATCTAAAGTCATCCAACCCGAAATCACTCGACCCGTTCCGATTGCCGGGTCTAAAGTAGAATATAATATAACTAAAATAAGACCATGTGTATAAGATATAAAGCCCAATACCATGTAGGCAGGTGGATGTAGCTTGGACAAGCTCTTGCTTGAGACGAACTCAAACAGAATTGGGCCACGTTATAATCCAGACAAACAACAGGGGACGTCGTGCATGAGTTGCATGTGTCCTTTTGGTATTTAGTACTGTACAGGATAAAATCTTCTCTGGCTCTGTGAGATTTCGAAGTTTGGGCCATCAAACAGTGCATCAATTTACGAACCCTATCTATCTAGCCCATCTTTTCTTCCCAGTAAGTCAAGAACACAACTGCAGACAGTTTTCCTTAAACTCTGCCACCAGAGAACATTTGGCAGGAACTACTTCAATTCCTGTCCCTTTAGGCATACTTCCCATTGGTGATTGGGAATGGGAGTGGGAATGGAGGATTTTTGGGAATGTAAATGTTTCCTATATACTCTTGTGTCATATTTCTAGTTAGGATGACGATTTTGATTTGATTACCTCGTTTTATCTTATTTTTAATTAATTTTAGTTTTTGTTAATAAATAGAAGTATTGGAAAATTTATCTAGATAACTGATCGAGATCAGCCAAAAAAATGATTCTACCATTGATGAATTCAAATATTATTTAGTAATTACCCTTTGATTATGTGATTGTGAATAATTTACTTAGCTTGATTTCTCGTCTTCATAATGTTTCAAGACACATATATACAATTGTATTAAACATATCTTGTTCGAGTCATCAAATTGTTGTTTTTAGAGATATTATCTACAATCTACAAATAGCAAAATATCGTGGATTTTGTTTTTAGCTGATTGATTCATACCCTCCTTTTCATCTCTTTTTGTTTCGGTTCTCCATAACATTTACTCCTATTTTACTTTCTGCACTTTTTTAATAATATTTTCCATTGTAGTTTATACCAACTATAGAAGGAAGGGGACAGGAATTCTACAAAGCAAACACACTCCTATTAAGCAAACTGTAAAGGTACAATATGTCAGTATAGCAAACACAAATTCTATTATGCAGCAATGTGAAATGACATAGGATGAAACACTTGTAAAAGGAAAACAAACAAAAGTGAATTATTGGTTTCTTAAAAGATAAAAAATGCCATTTTTCTTTCCCCTATTTTCTGGAATCATAATTGGGTCTTTTGCATTTTTCACACTGAACAGAATGGACCCTCTTGATGGAGGCCAATTTGAAAGCTCTATCAGAAAAGGGAGCAAGGAATCAGTTTCAAAGAACAGTAACGGCAACTTTACATTGATGCTTTTTCTATTACTTTCAGGAGCCCTAATATAACTAACTAATTGAGGAAATTTATAATAAAAAAAGACTCAATTTTTCAGATTCCATTCACAAATGGCCATCCATCTCTCATTTGAATACAATAAACCCATATTCATAAATTGTAAGTCCACTAAATTCACACAAGTGCCCCATTTCACCTTTAAAAAAAGCCATCTTTCCACTCTCTTGTCTCCACAAATTCCCTTTTACCTTTATGGTTTTTGAGCCCGACTTAATTAGATTGATGTACCAAAAGTAAACATAACTTGAGTGCATGTATACCATAGCTATCATTAGCTTATTACTATTTAGGAAAGGAAGATCAAAACCAAGTGCGAAACCAGTTTTTTACTTGGTGTTTTCATGTTACAAGAGTTGTGGTTAAATAACTGAAAATTTTGTTCTTTTCGGCATTGTTCTGAGCTCATTAGAGTCGTGATTTGTGAAGTATGTATCTTCTAGGAGCATTGAGGCTGCTGCCAAGGTTGTGTAACTAAGGCTAAAGCATGTAGTTATATTTGGTGGGAAGAGTTTTATGGCCCTTGCAAAACTGCAGGACTCAGAACTGAAGTAAAAGCACTTACCACAAGGACTCCATGCTGAATTAGGACAGGCTGCCTCTTGATTCCATCACCACCTCCACTCCCATCTCTACCTTCTGGAATTCTCTGCATGTTGAGAATGAACCCATCTTGAGTTACCACCTGCAAAATTACAGATGATCATCAATCTCCATGAATGCATAAAGACTACTAAGCACTAGTTATATAGCATAAGCATCTTACATCAATCTCCTGGCATTTGTATCCATGAACCAAAACAGAAGAAGCACATATCCCAATTGGGGTGGGATCAATCACCACATTTCTGCTCTTCTTCCTCCACAGTGGATCCAACCTGAAGCCATGAGTTTGATGACTCATGACCATCATGGCTGCTACCAAGGAATAGAAGCTCAGTTTGAGCAACTTGGTGAGGCCATGAGGAGCCATGATCAAAGGCTAGTTAATGATGTGATTTGGAGTTGTGGGATGCTTTATGTTTGTGTGTTTGGGTGATGGGGAGAGGGTGTAAAGGGGAAGCTGCCCTTTATATAGGAGAGGAAAAGGTGGATTGGAAGGCAGAGAGATTGAGAGAAGACCAGACAGAATGTGAAAAGGGGGTTTGAAAAAGAAAAAAATTCTGTTGTCTGCATCTTATCTTTTTGGGTTGGGAATTGAGAGAAGGGTTGTGTGTATATGCATAACTGAATTGCTTAAAGGATTTGCAGGGATTGAAGACAAAAGGGGGATATGAGTGTATTTCTTGAGGGTTATTCATAACTAAAAACAGTTTTCCTTCAAATGATGGAAAACCAAAAAAGAAAGAAAGCCGTATATGATTGCTGTAAGAAGATAGTGCTTGGACAGCAGCTCAAGCTATTGGAACTTGATCTATGATGGCAAAAAGGTCTTACTTGCAAAATTGTGCAAATTTCATGTCTCTGTAAGCTAGTTTTAATTTAAGGATGCGTGTAAGCGAATGATATAAAGTCTGTTATGGTATCCTCGGAAAATCGAATGATTAAGATGAGCTGGTTATATAGGAATGATGAATCAAGAAGAAATCTTAATTGTGAAACCTTAAACAGATTTCTAAAAAAGGCATGGCTGGCTGGCAAGAGTTGGAAGCATATATGGGTTTGTTCTGTTGTGCTATGAACAAGAAACCAACAATGGTGGGGTCCAAAACTTGGATGATCATGATCCAGAGTGGGAAAAACCAACAAAATGGTTGAGTGGAAGGGCATACTTGAGAGGGTCCTGGATCATGATAGATCACATTGCAACTTTCTCATTTTTGGGAGCCAATTTCTTTCATGAAAGTACGATAAAGATTGGAACTTTTTAGCCCATTTCTCTCCAAAGCCAAAGCAGAATCCAAAAAAGCTCTAGCATAACTAGTGGGATTGAGCTCGTGGACGGATGGTTATGGTGGTTTGGATTTCACCCTTTTTTACTAATGGTTTTGCGCGGGAAGTCCCAAAGATTTTGAAGGAAACAAACAATGAAAAAGGGTTATGAGAAAGGTGGTGACTTGAAATGATTTGAGAGTATGGTTGGGAGATGGGATGATTTATGGGTTGGGGTGCTAAAAAAAACAGAGGATGGTGTCTTTGAGACTGCCTCTTTTTTCTGCTGTTCACACCTCTAGTTTTAGTGTGGAAGTAAGCCTGAGTTTTCAAGTGTTTCCTATCCCCTAACAGAGACATTTTGGACCATGATCCATCACCATACTTCCTTACATTTCTTTTGCACAAGAATTCAGTTGTCTCTAATTCTATAAATCGAATTGTTGGCAGAGCTGCAAATAAGAATTTTATATCACTTTTGTTCATGCTTTTTCAAACAAGATTTAATACATGGCTTGAGAGTTTGCACAGACTCAATAGAAAGTGTGTGAAGATCAAACATTAATTTGTGGGGTTACCACATAAGATGTTTCAATCATTGGAGGGTTTGACACTTACAAGAACTAGTTGGCCTCATCAAAAATTCGAGTTATCGAAAGATGGGTTAAACACGGAACTTATAGTGTTGTCTTTCAATGTTTATAGTGAAGTATATGTAAGTAAACTTTTGTTAGAAACGGCTCGCAATCAGAAGGTTCATTTACATCGTCAAGATGTCAAGAAATCATAGATAAGATACTTTTTTTTATTGAACACAGATAACCTCGTTGCTATTGTAAAGTCTGTGAAAATGTTCAACAAGATTGAAATCTGGGTTCATTGGGTTGAAATGAACAATCCCATTTTTTGTTTGCTATGCTAAGAGCTATGGTAGGTGGCAGAGGGGCTAACATATGGCCTGATACCAAGTATAGAAACTTCCCATTTCTAACATACTTATTCTTATTTGTGAGAATGCTCGTACATAAAAATAATCGAAAACTCGTGCAAAAACTTTTTAGTTGAATCAATATGTGATCCAAAATCATCAACCAACCTGACATGACCCGTTATCCTCAACGACTGGTAATCTAAAGTCATCCAACCCGACTCGACCCGTTCCGATTGCCGGGACTAAAGTAGAATATAATATAACTAAAATAAGACCAAGTATAGAAACTTCCCATTGCAGAAGAGGAAAACAAAAGAAATTTTATTTCTTGCAGTTTCTTTTGTAGCCTCTCCATTCCATTTAGTCCATTCATGTGACCCTCCATAATGGTCAAGACTCAGGACTAAGGTATTCATATTGCTCATTGACTCACTAGGTTATCATAATGCAGTTGATGTCATAAGTGATACAGTTGTCTTTTCTCTTTTTTTCTCAATTTCAAGTTATATTCCTCTTTTACATAGTGCAGAGATCCATTGATTGCTAATCATGAGTTAGACATAAGTTTTCTCACTGTCTTGAGTTGTGGATCAGTTATGAGGTCTTCTATCAAAGTGTGTAATGGGCTAAGAAATCTGTACTGGGCCTCTGAGGGGTTGGGTTGAGGATGAAAGGCACAAGAGGCCTTTGTCTTGAATTCCTGATATTGCAAAATCAAGCTCGAAAGAGAAAGGTGACGTCTGAAGCAAGCAAGCAAGCATATAGTAGTATGGTCCCATCAATCTTATAACCACATCACATACATGAGATGAGAAAGGTGGAAGATCATCTTTCTGGGGACACATGATTTATGTGACTACAAGCTTTTCTCACAGACGTCTCATATAACAACTTGCAGTTTAGTAGCTTCTGGAGTTGGGAAAATCCTGATAACCCATCTCCTTCCTTTTTTCCTGAGATCAGCAATCCTTATTGGACACGGACTAGGATGTGCCCTTTTGCCTGTTTCCTGGCAAATTGTCATTTCTCAACTTCTATCAAATTCATCACCTTTGGAACGGTTACCCTTTTCTCCTTTCACAAGTAACCATCACAAGGGAATGAGATGCATGTTTTTTTCCTTGGATAGCAAGCATCGTCAACAGAAAAAAAAGCTATATGTGAATACTCTGCAGGATTCTGACTGCCTGCAGAAGGATTAAATAAAGATCTCTTCCTTGTAGTTATCATAGATACATGAAGATCAATGTCATCACCACTACAAGCTCATTATTTGAGAGTGACTGATATATCCTTCCGAAACGAAAGAAAGAAAAACCTATGAGCTTGAGGATGTCACATAACCTTCACTAGGGGCTGATGATGTGAGAGGTTTTAATCCTCCTGATGCCTCGACTTCATTTTCATGCCCTTTAGTCTCATGGGGGGTACTATACATTATCTGGCTGACAAAGAGTGAAGTCATAGAAAAGATCGATATACATGAGCATTGTGAACCAAGATGGATGACTTCGTCATTAAGCTACACCATTTACTGCCACAGCTGCTGGGGGGCTCATCATCTTCTTCTTCCTATAACTAAAACTATGGCAGGAGACCAAGCTTGGGAGGCAACCTTGCATCGACTTGTTAAACCATTTCTCTTCCACTATAGCTTTCCCATTGGGAGTCCTCTCACTGCTGCAGACAGAGTTGACACCGGAGACATATGGTGTGTCCTCAGCAGATTTGGTAGGGGATACATTGTCTTCTGTGCTGCGCTCCCTCATGCTGTCTTGGAAAAGTTCAGAAAGTCTCTTCTTCTTCTTTCCTGTAGGGGATGGCTCGGGTATTGAATGATCAGGAGGTGTCACCTTGAGCACCGGTTTGTTCCTTTGAGGGGTTGGCTCGGGTATTGAATGTTCAGGAGGTGTCACCTCGAGCACCGGTTTGTTACTTTGAGGGGTTCCCATTGCAAAACTGTGATGAACTGGAGTGCTCCCACGAGACGGCGTGAAATCTGTGTTTAAACAGACAATCAGAAACGGTTCTGTAATATCTTTGTGAAATAAAAAGACTAGGAAGAACACACAGCATGAAAGAACCAGGCTTCCTTTCAATGAAGAACAGGCTTCTCCATTTTCATGCAGAGAGAAATGAAGAACCAAGCAAGCTTTCCAACAAAGTGTGAGCGAGTTCAAACAGCTAAGAGTTTACATACCGCCCCTGACACTGTGGAAATCATCTTCACCATCAGATTCCAACCAGGGCTGGGAATCAAAGAATGTATCCTCTTTACTGCCTGTAAAAGTAAAAATCAGCTTCAGTAATCAAGTAATAAGAGACAGAAGAAAGCAACTTAAAACGATAGTAGCATCCTTTGAGTAACAAACACTCCTGCTTTTCCCCACTATTCACCAAACACATCAAATCCATTTACTTTTACCACCATAAATCACATAGACAGAGGTTAATATTTTTCTCGACAGAAAGACGAGTCTGAGATCTGGTAAAAATATCAATAACTGGAATTTCTCTCCCACAACCACCACAACTAGTGACTTGCTTCTTTCTTCTACTTTTGTCAATTCCCTTGAAGCAGAGGAATAATGGGACACTTTCTAACAGACAATTCAATGTGAAACCCCAAATGGGCAGTGGGGGAAACCCCAACCAATATGTAGATGGAAAGTGGAGCAATAATATGGAGAAACATGCTTGATAAACACATTAGCAAACAAAATACAAAACCACTGATAAACTTTAGGCCTAATACCATCATAAAGCACAACCTTTAACTTGATTTACAAATATGACATGAAAACAACTTGCTCCCTTAATAAATTTCCAACAAACGATTGGGGATAATAGCATATAACATATGACTTAAAGTGATGCATTGTTTCAAAATATACTAACAACGTTAATTCCATTGTCGGTTATAACTAAAACTTGATGAAGTGTGTCAATCAATTAGCACAAGAAATATCAAAGGAGATTGTCTAGACAACACACATTATATGAATGGTTAACAAACTAGAACGAGGTATGATTTTTCATGAAACCCTCCATTTTCATGTGGACCACTATCAACCAACAATCCACCTCAACCTCATTTTGTTGGGTACTCAACCCATCTTCCATTAATTATGAAGATAGACAAACCAAATATGATGGGGCCCCTTAAGGATTGGATCCTTAGAATACATTTAAGAAATCAAGCATCCATAATAAATGGGGGCAAGAAAGAAAAGAAAGATCCAAATGCTTGAGATGACTTGTCCCGTTAGGCTTTAGGGATTCTTCCAATAATGTCAATTGTCTATTGCTGCTGAGAGATTTTTAGGCCTAATTACAATAAACCATCCATCACCGATTCACAACAACCTCCCTCCATTCCTCCCCCACTATCTCCTCATGGTTACCAGATTCAATCATTCAGATAAAACAAAACAACAAAAAGGAAAGGGAATAAATCATAGCAATAGCTTATAAAGAACTTCCTAATAGAAAGATTAGAACTTTCAAATTGAATTCCTACAGGAGCAGCTAGATCATTATAGAACTATGTAAGAACACAGAGAACGCAGCCTGTATTCCTGTAAGGAATTCAGCGGAAGTTCTCTACTCTTATACCAACACCTTTTAACTCTTCCAAGATTGCAAGCGGAAGGCGCCGTGATTCAGATAACCCATCGCAAGAGAGTAGAACAATACAAGGAAGGAAACAATCAAAACCCCAGTTGGGACCAAAATCAAACACTTTGTTTCTAATCGAAACACAACCAGAATCATTCAAAGAACACAACTTTGACTCGTAGTCAAGCGAACCCATTACTCAGTTCTTCAAGATCATCAGACCCCACTAGAGCAAACGGGGGGAAAGGGAAACAAGAAAAGCTCGAGAAAGACAAAGAAAAAGCCCCTCTCGATTTGGGAACAAGGTTTAAACAATACCGTAGCTGTGGAAGCGCTTGATTGGAAGGTCATCGACGGTTACGGCGGAAGCGACGAGCTTTTCCTTGACAGGGGATTCAGGGAGGACGACGAGCTTCTCGAGCTTGTCCCCTTTGGAACTTCCAAACGAAACACCCATTTTCATGGCGGACTCTGGCGTCCCAGCGGCCTTGTGAACTGATACACATGAACCCATTTTCCTCTGTTCCACTCTGTTTTCTGCCTAGAACCGACTATTAAACTTCCAAAGCTACGGTTTTCACTCTGATCATCAACGATAAAAACGTTTCCTTTTTCTATTTCGCCTTTTTCTTCTCTCCGCCGCGGAGAGAGAGTGGAGAAGGAAGAAACAATGACAGAGAATTGGAAAGGAGGCAGAGGAGGGGAAAGAGAAGAAGCGTTTCTTTTCAAGGAGTTTGAAAGTCGTCCAAACTATTTGGTCCAGAATAATGAGAAGAGACTTGAGAGAGATTGAGAGACGAAAATGTAATATTATGTAGCGAAAGGGTAAAAGCCAAAAGGTAAAAAGTTAAATTTTGTACGGGAAATTATAGAGATTTTTGTCAGTTTGTTTTTCACTGCTATTTAAACTTTCTTCAAAAATTACTTCTATTTTATCTTTCCTTAATGGTGTATTGAGAACTTATTAATCTGTGAGTGTGACGTAAAATTTCAAGAGTGTCGTATAACAACAACCACAAATTTCATAATCTATGAAAAAGATAAATCTCTATTAATCAAACAATCGACCGAAACTTATCTTTCTACAAATATATATATGAAAAATTCTAACAAATCGGTCATTCATGTCTAGAGTTACGGTAAAATCATAGCACGAAATTAGCGTGATGATGTTTTCCGTTTTTGCATTTTTACTTGATTTCTTTCTTCTCTTTTTCTTTCTTTTTTCCTTATCCCACTATATAAGGACTTAGTTAATATCTTTCTGTTAATAAAGTGATTGTTTATTGTTACTTGGTCTGATATTATTTATTAAAGCTAGTAGCTTTATAACAATTGAATACAAACGTTACAATACTGATTAAGTTGGTAACCAACTAAGTATTAAATAATAGTGTAAACTAAACTAGCTAGTGTGAATTATCAAAAAAAAAACAACTAGCTAGTGTGAATAGTTTGCATTATTGCATAGTGATTATCACTATTGATGCTTAGTGTTTGGCCGGAATGAGAAGTATTTCTATGGCGTTCCCCCCTTTGTCTTGGGTGCAACCTCTTTCACGGTTCTTTATTAAACAACTAATTGAAACGTACTGAGAAACAACTTATCCAATGTTAAGATGCTTTAAGGTGCTTAGTAATATGGGGTTGACTATGGGTACGTGGCTTCCACCACAAGTAACCATGGTTGGAGACTTGGGGTTAATCGACATGTAAAAATGTCAACAATTGTAAAACCGTATCGAAATTGTACAGAAAAAATAGTAGTAGGATATTTTGTGTTGAAATCATGGATTAATTGTAATTAATTTCATATGTTGAAAATCACGTATCGATTTATTCTCCGGTATGAGGCTTTTACAGTTGAACCGCATGTTCGATACAGTTTCATAAATATTGGTAAAACAAGATTTAAGAAAAATGATCATGAGTACAAGAGCTAAAATTTAAGTTACCATCAAATAAAAAAGAGAATGCACTGTGTCAATATTTACATGATTTGTGTCATTGAATAGAATAATAATTCTCAAATAAGATCAACCTCTCAATCAGCCCACTACAAATTTGTTGGATATTTTTATGAAAGTGAGAGATGGGTGGATTGAGAGAAGCTGTCAAGCTGACAAAAAAGCTGTCCATTTTGAATAGTGACTAATTAGCTTTTGTCGAATCACTCTATGCATTAGTTTCTTCGGCACTTTCTGCAAAGAATTACAAGTCATTGTCTTATATACTTGTCTAGGTAAAAAAACTAGTCTCGTATAACAAGATGTTATCAGTATTTTACTCTAGGTTAGCTAAGAACAATATCGAATAAAGAAGTGAACCGATTCGAGGGTTATTCAAGGTGAATATTTTAGGAAAAGACGATGAACAAGTAGAAATGATTATGTATTTGAGTGTGGTATATGGATATTTTGTGAAATTTTCCAGTGATATTCATCGTTTAGATACTGCTCATGTTTTCCTTTTTTTGCTTTCTATGTTCTTATCTTAATTTTTGACATTTCCATTTGAGAGATCTTGTTTCTATGTCATTAGGTATATACTTACTCGTGTATTGTACATTTATCGAGTCATTTATCTTCTAACTTAAGTCACCACAAAATATATGGGTCTACCTAGATATGATGCTACTATGCTAGAGCCATGCTCGATGATATCCAACATTATGGCATCCCATTTGCATCAGTATGCAATATGCATCCATGCTCGATGCTCACAAGCTCGTACTTGTTTATTAGCTTAAAAACCTCTTTGGAATCTATGAAGTGGCAAATATGTTAGATCCTCTCAATTTACTAAATTTTATTACATATATCATTTCCCAAAGCAATTATATATATAATTCGAGTAATTTGTAGTTTAGCAGGTTTCAATCTTAGAAGGACCAATGATCCGCCTAATCATCAGCTAATCCTGTCATCAATATGCTAAACATGTTTATTTAATCAAGTTTAGTGGGGGAAAGAAAACTAAGAGTATAGTTAATAGTTGTGGGGGGCTTGACTGACCTATGCAAAAGAAGCCCTCCAAATTGGAATTCAGAAGAAGAAAAAAATATATAAAATACCCACTGATTTTAGATTTTATTTTGGGGTTAGTTATCACTTTGTTGGAGAGTTTCACCTACCATATACCAATCTCATCACAACAAACTTGACTTTTGAGAATTCCAGTGGCAGGATTACCTTTTTGCTTGATTTTATTTTTCTTGTGCGAATTTCTTAATCCCCACTATGATAAGACAATTCTTAACTATTAGTGGGGTGATATAAAATACCCACTAATTGTATGAAGAACAAACGAATATTTACTATTAATCTAGTGACCTAAACTCATTCGCTACCCACTCGAATTAGTGTCGATAATTTTTTTGCCGACCCATGAACCACGTACCTCACTCACGCCCATGACCGTTAGAATTTTTTGTGAGACTGTACTGGACTCAAACTGCATTTCAATCACCAACTTAACAATTCTTGTAGATAATTCACCCTTCCCCACTAGAATTATTGTAGTGTCGATTAAAGGGGGAAAAATGGCTACTTTACTAGATTCACAAAGATTTATAACACTGTGCACATGCCCATTAGAGCAAGCAAGTGGCTTAGCTTTATGTTTGATAAAGTTGTGGCATAAAGGAATTAATCCTACACTGATCTCCATAACCATTGCTAATCAAGACAATTTTGGGATGGCAAATCCAAGCCCGCACTGTCCATGGGCAAATCCGGGCCCACAATGGAATTTGTTAGCCCGCAGCGGTCCACCAAGCAGATTAGGGCCCAAGTCGTTCTTTCTTCCTCTCAGTCACATGGCAATGCCCAAGGCACAGAACATTTGAAGACTAGGCAGCCTTAGTTATAACAAACTTTTTAAATATTTGCAGGATTTGGAATTTTAATGAGTTCGAAAACTTAATTCTGGACACATATCCTTGAGCGGAACTCCTCCCATGTGATCGGCCGTCCATGTTGCCGTTGGTAATTCCTGGCGTCTATACCAGCCACATGTATTTGGACGTCGGAGAGTGGAGTCGGTGCCAGTTCCTGCAGACGGAGCCGAAGCGGGTGCCGTGGCGGTGGGAAGGAAGCAGCTTGGCGTAGATGGAATGGAGGATTTCTGGACACATATCCGCCCATGTCCGTCGATGTCGTTGCTCGTCTCCTCCTTCACCTTGGTGATTTCTCTTGTTGTTACTGACTTTGCAACTACTCGTTGTCATCATCTAATTCCACAACGTAACACCACAACTTCTTTATGTGTGTGTATATAATGATTGTTTTATAATATGTGTTGGTTAAGGATTAGGTCTAGTATTGGTTGATATATATACACTAGAAAGTGAATTTGATACCTAATTCCACTCGGGCCCTCCCCGCAAACACCCACCGCAACCTACAATTATATATAATCCATTATGAAACGAATAACAATTCTGCCGCCTCACTACTAGTCATCGTCCACAACTACTACTTAATTAATTACACCAGAAAAATGGCTCTCCGGCGGATAAATCGATCGACCAATTATCACAGAAAAGTGATAATCTTTTTTGGGCCATGTATCGACGTCCCGGCCCAGACCCGAGCAGCCCATTCCCTCTGCTCAGTGTAATTGTCCTACTTCAAAGTCGGAGAGGCTGAACTCTCCCATGGATTATTAGTCTTGATCGTAAAATCGGGGATACCACGTAAAAGATCGTATTTCATTTTTTATATTTTCTTATATTTCTCATGGTATCAGAGCAACAGGTCCAACAATAACGTTGTCTTCTCGCAGTCATGGTGAGCACGAAAGACACGATGACGTTCGTGTCTTTCGGCTCTAGCGGGAGCTCAGTAAAAGGGCGCGTCGATGGTGATATCGACCAGTCCTCGATCTAATACCTACATCATTCGGAGAGTACCAATCAACTGCAAGTAGGCGATCCACTCAATCCAACCAATTATGCTGAATGGGTTGTAGATGTGACTGACGCCTTGATTGTCAAAAACAAGTTCGGCTTTGTTGACGGCATGATTCCTAAGCCAGAGAAAGATCCAGAGTTGCGGGCATGGACTCGATGCGACGCCAATGTCAAAGGCTGGCTTCGAATGGCCATGAATAAAGAAGTTCGTAGTAGCGTGTGCTATGCAAAGTCGGCGCGAGATACGAGTTGATTTAAAGATATTTTCTTTATAGAAATAAAATACTGTTATTTTTTATTTTAATAGATAACGTCTCAATAGAATGTCAGGTTTGCATTTGAGTGTACTTCATACAAATTCTTGCATACGTAGCCAAAATTGGATGCCATAGACATGAGAAGAGACTTCGTCGTATATTAGACATGGAAACCCGAAGAATTGAACATATTTCTCTGACCCATGGACATTGCGCTCCTCCGATGAGATATAAGAAAGTCGAACTCCAGCTTAATTCGGCGAATGTCGTGGAATACTGGCTACAAGAAAGAAAAAAAAGGACATATATCTCCCTCCTCAACACATGTTAGGGCAGACCTACATAATACAGTGTTTTTGTTTATAACTTGGTTGATTTGAAGAATTGGACATATATCTTGACCCAACAAATGTTATGGATGACCTAGAAGAAATTGGACAATGGTAATTTGAAAGACCAAAATGTAATCAACCTAATAAACAACGTGAACAATATTGCAAAAATAAAAAGCAATATGCAATGGCAAAGACCTTCAAAGTTCTTCGTCTTCAAGGGAAGCTCATCTTTCACTAAAATCACTCTTTTGTTGTTGATCTCTCCTTCCTCCAAGGATACCGCTTCCTGATCATCATCATTCCTTAATAGGTCTGTCAACACCATAGTTTTCCTCTCCAATGTCAGCAGTCGGAAGTTGTTCTTTCCACTTGCACAAAGATCTCGTTCCCAACTCACCACCGTAACTTCTGTCTCCTCTCCAACTTCCTCACGCTGACAATCTCGAGCACTCTCTGTGCTCGTTGTTGGTGCCACCACGACATGTAAGCTCTCAAGGTGATCGAGTTGCTCAGGTAGCAAAGGTTTTGTAGTGGCCAACATCCTCCTCCGCCCTCTCTTGTGGAAGTTCCTCTCAACATTGTAAATCAACATATCACCCTTTTCAAACAAACAGAAGAATTTGTCATCTCTGTATGCAACGCCAAGGCAGATCTGTGCCCTTTCTCCATCTTGGGAGAAATCATATGTCCTCCAGAACCAGTTGCCACGACGAAGCGTGCTGAAGTAACGAGTGCCATACACCACGAGAATCATCCAGTCGCGAGCAGTAGGCAGTGCCGAGAAGGCAGCCTTGATGGGTCTCGGGTTGGGGTACGTACAATAATGCATCGTCTGCAGAAATAAGTGCGCGTATATAGCAAACGAGAGATCAAACAATTCGCACAAGCAATATCATGTGAATAAGTGTATACCCTGAATGGCTGAATTTTCCAAACTTTAATTTGGTAGAATACTAGAATAAACTCAAACCTAAGTAGCTATGTACGTACGTAGTTAGGTCGTAGGATAAGATGCATGCATTACGTACCAGTACGGGTAGCTTGATTAAGCTCGCAGGATATCGAAGCAGAGGATTGAAACAACTGTAGATCTCGCCTGATTCCCTAAGAAGCAACCAGGCGCCGGCCTTTGCGACGATCCTTGAGCGGCGAATGCTTCGAAACTCCTCCGTGATTGGCCGTCCATGTTGCCTTTGGTAATGCCTCGCGTCTATACCAGCCACATCTATTTGGACGTAAGAGAGTGAGTCCAACGGCAAGGGACTGGCGAGCGCGGCGGTGGAGTGGACTCGGTGCCAGTTACTGCAAACGGAGCCGAAGCGGGTGCCGTGGCGGTGGGAAGGAAGCAGTTTGGCGTAGATGGAATGGAGGATTTCTGGACACATATTCGCCCATGGCCGCCGTCGGCTTTGCTCGTCGGCATCGTCTCCTTCTTCACCTTGGTGATTTCTCCTGTTGTTACTTACTCCGCAACTACTACTCGTGGTACTCATTTAATTCCACAACGTAACCCCACAACTTCTTTTTATGTGTGTGTATACATTGTATATATAATGATTGTTTTTATATATGTGTTGGTTTAGGATTAGGTATACAGTGTAGGCTGATATGCACTAGAAAGTGCATTTTATACCTGATTCCCACTTGGCCTTCTCCCCGCAAACACCCACCGCAACCTACAATTATAATCCCCTTCGAATTATAAAACCAATAACAATTTTGCCGCCTCACTACTAGTTAGTCGTCTACTACTTAATTCATTACGATAATACTAATCAATTACATTAATACTAATAAGAGTTAATGAACAAAAAAACTACTGTGGCAATAACCAGTTTTTTCCAACTAAACTACTCAACAAATTATTTTTCTAAACATTCTTAATTTCAAGTCTGGACTTTTAACCTTTTCCTAAACAAGATTGTCCGGCCTGTAGTCTTTTTTTTATTATCAAACAATTGCTACTTCTTACCCGAAAAATCATGCATATACGTATATGAATCTCAAATTCACATTGCGTGTTTGCAAGTTTATTATCAGCTCAATGATTTTTTCGTATATATTGATTCGATGATTATATGTAATGTATCGGGTTTAGTGTCAACACCCTTAAGTATTTGTTAGCGTCCTAATTTAATAATTCGAATATATAAATGGGTTGGGTCGGGTTTACATTGGACTAATCGAGGATGAGTGAAGAAGGTAGAAGTCATAAAAGTGATGGGGTTGATCGAGCTATGAATTAATCAAACTACAGGTTAACCAGATGATGACGAATTGAACCGGACCAGATCGAAGCTAGTCGCTAAGATCCGGTCGATTACAGATCCCCTGTGCTCTTTCCGTTTTGAACAATTGAAAAGGCGGACTCGAGCCACTAATATATATATATGTCCATGGCAATTGGCATGCATAAAACTAGCTCAGTGATGACATATACGAAATCTTAACAAGGCTTTATTGTTATTGGCCCAAAGAACTTAATTACAGGAATATCTACAGATGAGACTAGAGATCCAATACATAGAAGTGTTCCTGCCGGCCTACAGGGTATTTTTGGATGGGCCATCTCACCTGCAGCCTGATTGGTAACTGTGGAGTGAAAGCCCACCCGAATTTTTCATCCCTGGAGTATGGTTAAGACTCAAATCTTGTTTGGTTTACATAAACTGATCTTAAATCGCAATACAAATTAATGATTTGAATGAAAAGGGTCCACAGCATTTTGTAAAGGGGTTATCTTGTCTTTAATTTTCGCATCTGAAATAACAAATAAAATGGAAAGACTGCAATACCAATTAGGAAGGCTTGCAGACATTATAGAATATAACGACGGATGAAATTAAGTCTCGCTACCCTTTAAAAAAAAAAAAAAAATTAAGTCTGGCTACAATACTAGTAATTTAAGTCTGGCTACTCCATTTCCAAGGATGACTACAACAACGATATTGCCCTCCACTAATTGTCATGTCAGAGGGATTATTTTTGTAGATAATGAACATGGATGCATGCAATGGATTGTGGAATGGAAGAGAGAGATAGGCTAGAATTGTGTAATAGCCTAATAGGACAAACGAGCCACAACGAGCCAGCAGTAAACTAGTAGAGTACATTACTCCAGAATTTGTTTTGGTGACAAATTAAACACCAATGGTGTGCTTCCTCAAGCTTTCAATAACCGGAGCACCAATGGTCGGATTTGAGACGAAATGGCTACAAGAAGATGGCAAAATGAAAACTCCTTCAAAAATGCTCTTTCAAGCAACGCATTCCAAGCAAAGAGCCTTCGGCTCAACTCATCATCAAAATGCAGGGGAACCAGTCATACAATCATCATGCCCACTAACTCACACAACATAGCACATGAACATGGACTGCTGCTAATAAATTAAACACCCCCAATCAACAAATTCTTATTTCCTCTTCCTCCCAAATTAGACCTAACAAAATGACAAACTGCTGCTATCCCAAAAATTTAGCATCCTAGTTTGCCCCAACCCAACCCTGAACACTAACCCTCCAAAGGAAAGGAAAAACACTACAAAACCAAAGTAAAGGATAAACAATATTATCAGAAGAGTCTTGCCTCAACATCCCCCTTCCCCAACTCTAAACACCTGCAGATTCATTCATATATATATACAGGCTTTCCAGCCGCGCCTCAATCTCTCGTCTCTCTCTCTGTGTATTTAAGTATGTACAAAACCCTACCCCCAAAACACTCTGCCACCAAAGCTGCAGGCTTTCTCATTGCTGGGCCATGACCTCAATTATGGCCTCCCCATAGGATCAAGAAACCCAAAATTACTACCATTACCACTATTATTACTAATACGATTATGCCCCACATTCATCCACCCTGTAGCTTCATCTGGCATCACCATGGAGGACCCAACTGGGTCGCTGCCACGCCCAGAGGAGAAGTAGTCATGTTCATGCACAACGCCACCCACCTGCGGCAATGTGATATTACCACCAAGCCGAGGAAGACCACCAAATCCACCCCCAACCATACCGTAGTTCCTTGGTGTCATCAGTTGCCCACTGGAAACCGGCATTGAATCAAGAGGATAACTTGGCGGTAACTGATTGCAGTGCGGTAGAACAGTATACAGAGTCTGATCCGCTGTAGTTCCCCCAATGCTCTGGCTCGGAACATTACTAGTGGCACTACCACTACTACCATCATAACCATTCCAACCTCCACCACGGAGTTGATGCTGCTCACCATGATGAAACCAGTTCTGACCCAATAACAAATCTCCATTAAGACTTGGTGGTGGGAACCGGGATGGCGGGCGGGTAACAGCAAGGCTCGGGTTCCAGTCTTGAAGATTGACATGTGTCTGCCTTGGGATTATGTACCCACCACTGCTAACTGGTGAGTAAACATCTTGAGACAAGTTGTGTCTTATGTAATCCTCCGTGTGTTGTCTCTTTTGCCCCTGCCCGAGCAGGGTAGAAGGCTGAAGATGTCCATGAATGTGTACATTTTTAAACTGCCCACCTTCCATTAAGACATCACTCTGAGGCTGGAAATCCAAAGCTTCCAGCTTTTGTTCCTCCCTAATGAAGGGTAATGTTGTCTCCTGCCCCTTGAACAGCGACTGAAGTAGACCATTTCTGTCAGGTTCCGGGCGAGTACTGAATGGGACTCCATCAGAATGTCTTCGGGACAAATCTCCCCTGGTATCTTCATGGACATGAGATCCCAAATCGATCAACTGGGTGTGCTGCTCTTCACCATCTTGATGTGGGTGTATCAAGGAGGATGTAGATACAAAATCCTGATCATGGGTGTAGTTTGAAGTGGAGGCATAATAAGACTGCACCGGCATGCTGACAGCCGACCAAACATCCTCACCAGAGGATATAGGAACTCCATGACCAATTACGTCCTCTGCCACAGAGTTATTATTTACTTTGGAGACTCCACCATCATGAGTTTCTGAAACATCATCTACTGTATCAACACCATGTGCACTCAATGAAGAGATATGCGGTGGTGGTGGCTGATACTGGAGTGAGCCAGAACTTCTTGCTTCTTCAACATCTTCTGGATTGGACCCCAGACTTCTTACTTCTTCATCACTTTGATCCTGGAACACACCATTCTGCTTAGTATGATCCAGAAGTATTGCTTCATCATCTTCTGGATTCGACTCCAGGCTGCCTGCTTCTTCATCACTCTGATCCTTAAAAGCATCATTCTGCTCATTCTGATCCAGAAGCATTGCATCGCAATCATTTCGATCATTAACCATGACCTCATCATCATCTGTCTCCTTATCCATGTTACCCATCTGCAAACCAAGTTCAAGGTAAAACAATGAGAAAGTATGCTCGTACGAGAGAGAATTAATAGATGGAGATGAGTGTAGTGAATAAATGAGAAAAAGAACCCTGAGCAGACCTCCACATCTGATTCTTCTTCTCTTTCCTCTCCACTACTATGCTCATTGATGTCCTCTTTCTCCTCATCCTACAAAAGCGCCCACCGAAAGACAAACAATTGATTACATAACATAATTGAGACGAGAGATAGAGATTCCAATCTGCAAGCACAAGGTGAAAATTGGAAAACAGGTAAGAGCGATGTGTATATAACCTCCACGAGATGGCCATTTAAGTCATTAACCCAGTAAGGTGAAGAAACACTTGGTTGTGGTTGGCGTTGCTTATGTCTTTCTTCTTCTTCTTCTTCTTTGTCATCATCTTCATTCTCATCATCATATTCCTCTTCCTGTTCCCGTTCTTGTTCTAGTTCCTCTTCATCATAGTCTTCTCCTTCTCGGTCTTGTTCTTCAACTTCTTCATCTTCCACTTCTACTTCACATTGTAGTTTCAGATCTCGCCCTAAAGACCTAATCATCTCTTGTCTCTGAGACTGTCTCGCTCTCCAGTTCACATACATTGCAGGAATATCTTTGACGGCCAATTGGTGCCTACATAAGAGAAAACTTATTGTTACACATGAGAATCATTGCAGACCTATCCACAATATAAGGGTTCTGTTAGTGGTACTAACCAATGCTCATGCAACTTCTTCTCTTCCTCTTTTACAAACTCTTCAAATGGTTGTACATCCAGCATATCAAGGTTACCCAACACACGACTAAGAGATTCAGACTGAATGCTTTTGCCAGATTGCTTCATGCTCTTCACTAGTTGGTGCTGCTTCTTGCTTATCTGGAATTTCACAGGAGTAAGCACTAGATTGTCAATGTGACTTGCCAAAAGTATCAATATTGGCTATACGTGTCTTTAGTATTACAGCATAAGAACTCAGTTGATGAATATAAAACTGGAGTGGACATTCACAAAATCACATATATAAACATCATTTAAGACATAGAGAAGATGTCAACCTTTAGGTAGGACATATATTGAGCACCATCAGTGTGTTGAATATTGTGGTTCTGCAGCTTATCTACCTTCCCCGATTTTGCACCATGCAAAGAAGCTGATGGCTTTATGTCATTCCCCTTCGAGGAGCCTTTCTCATAAGGTCTGAAACAAAATCAATGAGCAATAAAATCTTTCATTCCATATTTAATAATTAATATTCTGGAACGCCAGAAGAAGCTGAAGCTAGTATTCCAATGATGGCAATGGAGAGCTATTGGTGGTTTTGGAGAGTTATAGAAAGAATATAGATAGTTGCATTAGAAAGCAAGTCATCTAATGAGCACTAAAGATAACCAGATACAAATTACTAAAGCAATGAACAAATTACCAGTACATACATCTCATTCCTACGTGATAGATAAGTACCTTTCACGATGCTTTGCTCCCTTCACAGAGGAATTTTGATTGTCACTGCTACAGCCTTTCTCTTCCGCCAGCAAGGAACAAGATTCAGATGTTGCCACCTTTTCTTCACTCTCTAAAACTCTATGCTCATATCCAAGTGAGGACGCCGGTCTCTCCGCATCCCTTCGCAATTTGAAAGTCCAATTACTCCAAATAATCAATAACTAGATAACAATTTAACTCTGGAAGTAGCTCTTATTTTTCAGGCAATTGATATATTTTGCTGAACAATCCATGGATAACTAACACCAAGTAAATTCGAGTTATTGAGCCTATAAAAAAACTGCTCAGACAAAAAACATAGGACATTCAAGAAAGAAGAAGTACAAGTGCATGACAATTGACAAGGGATTCCTAAATATTAGGTAATGCTAACAAGTCACATTCTTAGTATTGCCAAAGGAACAGGTTATGAATAGTAGTGTGTGGCATACAAACTAGAAGTTACATATTTAATTATCTAGCACAGTGAATACAGCAGTCTTCTTCAACAGCAAGTGTCTAAACTAGTAGAAGTCCCGAAATTTGAAATGTCATTTAACACGAAGAAACATCGCACAGCCATGGCAAGACAAGCATGCTACCACGTCAGTTAGATAAGTGTAAACAACTAATGCAAAGGGTAGCTCAACCTAGCCCAGCAACTAAAAACAAACAAAATCAGGGTACATTACCGCAATGTCTTCTGAAAAATCTCCTTCTCTGGATCCCTGCTCCTCTCACATGTTGCTTTCATTGTTTGCAAATATTTGATCATGCTAGCAAAACAGACATCAAAAGGTTGAAGTACACATCTGAGAAATAGTGTGCAGCAACATGCACAACAAAAAGAATACATTTCTATGGCTATGTTATTCATACTCATTATGGTAATTCTGGATCTCTAAATAGTGCGCTTTCTTGGCAGTCTTAAGAGCCTGCTCCTGACGGAGAATAACATCAGGGTGAAGATTACCTGCACAAAGTGAACTACTCCTGCAAACATGACAGTGAGACAAAATATCGTAACTTAAGCCACGATCATTATCATAAAAGTATGCATTAATGAGAAGCAGTTCCAGCAGGCTGAATAGGGCAAGCAGTAAAATATCCGAACACAATTGCGAAGTGGTGCAATATCAGTGATTGCTAGATAACATTGACAGGTGAAAGTAAAGATGCAATGAAGTATAACCACAATGCAAATGAAATTTTGCCAAATTGAATCAGGAAGAGAATCTTCCATTGCCACGTCAATAGATGGATGGCTCTAGCCAGTGATGAAGTAGTAAATACTAATACCAAGTGCAAGAGGCGAGAAAATGATATTAAGAAACACACTAGTGCCGATCAACTAGAGGACATAGATCATTCTACCGAACGGAAACCTTAATTCTACCATATTTGCTCAAATGAGAGCCAAGAGATAAGCACTTACACAACCACTATAATAAGACAGAAACTCATTCTCAAAAGGGTTGGATAACAAATCAATACTTGCCAGTTGACAGAAGGATTTCCAAAATGGAAGTTCTCCCCGGAAAGTAAATCATCCACAATTTCTTCTGCATCAACACCCGTAGGTAGAAATTTCACAAGAAAGTTTCTCTCTTTCACTGACAAGTAAGACTGGTACACCTGCGTGAATTTGCGCATAATAGAAAATGTATGATAAATAACACAGAGAGACATCTGAGGAAAAGCAAACAATAAAATTCAATTATATTATCAATACCTTGGGGGAGAGAACTTCCATCAGATTCTCCAATTGAAAGACTTCTCGAGGAACAGTAACAACGTCGGCTATGCCATTTGGACTTGCCGGTTTAGCAGAAAGCAAAACTGACCTCAAATCTCTCTGGTGTATGCCTATTTGTTCCCTTTTGGCAACAACCCTCTTTTGGTGGTTGTCCCACTCAAGGGATATATGAGATTTTGTATTTAAATCATTTTTTAAAGGTTCATATTTCTTCTTTTTCCCTCTGGGCTGCTCCCAGGAACTGCAGCCAGCAACATTTGTACCATTGAGACGTTTTCTCCAATGATCAGCTGCCATTGGCATAGGACATCAATAACCTCCACAAGCTACCAAATCAACCGCTTGGTCCATTTGAGAGCTGAAGAATCAAATCAGACATACAGTGCAATTATCACTAATCCAAGCACTACATAGTAATATTACATTATTCAGCTATGACCTACCAGCATATGGCCAATGACAAATGAAATGAGATAAAATGACAACTACAGCACCAAAAAATAATCTTTCCAAAAAAGTACACCTTTGCAAGTTTATCTTTATGTCCTTATATGGGGGATCTACGAAAGAAGAGAAAGTTCAGCATAAATTTTGAAACTACGATCTGCAAACTAGACCCTCGTTTACAATTGCAAGAAGAGTACTGTTTACTCTCATAAATTTATCAGCTTCCTACCTCTAAACCATGATGTGCTCATAGGGAGTTAGTGGAGAATTCACCACCTTACTATAAACAAAAAATTACAAGCTCATCATTTACCTGGCCTACATTAAAAGAAAGAAGATAACAAGGCCAGAAGGACCATGTTTCAAGTTTTAATAAGGTTCCATGATCTAATTGTAACTAACTACATTGGAGGCCAACTTGATAAAAAAATCCAATCCGAAGCCATCAATCGAAACTGGAAATGGAAAGGGCAATGGCGAAGCCGGCAGCAGCAGCAGCAGTAGATATCTGCTACTTCCATGGCAACAAAGCTGAACCTGTCTTCTCCACTCTCCCTCCAACACTCTTCCTTCACACAAATTCGCCATAAGATAAGAGGACTTCGCAACTAATCGAGTCTAAATAGCTAATTCGAACGGAAAGGGAGAGAACACAAACTATTCAAGGACTCGTGCGGAGCCACAGGTAAAGAGTGACAAATCGCATCAAAGAGCATGCAAACCAAACGAATTAAACCAAAGAAGGCAAAGAACGATTGGGACGCAAAACCAGCACTATGTAAAGAATGCAGAGAAATAACCCATGAAAATAAGAAACGAATGACCACGTCCGAGATAAGAACTCACCATCTTTGCAAAGGAAGGCAGGATAGGAGAAAAGAAATGATGCACACAATTCGTGGGGCAGAGCTCGGCGCTCCCGCTTTAGAGCGCGAAAACGCGAATCTGAAGGATTTCGTATAAAATTCGTGAATTATTACTTGTTGGGGCGCGGATTTTGTAGAGATTGGCGAATCTGTTTCACGGATACAGAACGAAGAGGATGTGTCGGCGAAGGTGACTGTTGATTGGTGAAAGAGATGAAATAGTTGGTGGGATTGATGAAGGAAGCTGGAACAAGGTCAGAGTTTCTGAGATTGGTGGAGGAAGCTGGAACAAGGTCGGAGGGCTAAACACGAGCTGTGTTGCCACTTGCCTGAGAATCGATGGAGCTCGGCGTGGCGTGGGAGTTTTGGCCCTTTGGATAAGAGTAGATAGGCTTGAAGACGGGATTGAGAAGGGAAGCTTTTGCAGTTTTGCTGAAGGACGCAGGGGACTTCGTCGTCTAGGTTTTGAGTTTTGAGTTGCAAATTGCAATAACTCGAACATTCAGGGCTTCAGCGGCCCAGTAGTTTAGGTCTAATAGCTTCTTTTTTTTATTGAGGTCCAATAACTATTTCTATGAGGTATGATAGTATATAGTGAAAAATTCAGTATATAATAAACAATATTTTAATTGAAATAATATGATATTTAAAAAATTACTAAAAAAATAAATTATATTTCAACGGTGTGAAATATTTTTTTTTTCATTTTCTCTTGACGAATCAGTAACCTAAAATAGACGCTAAGTAGAAGATGTATATAAATCGCAAGTAAGGAAAATACTTTTTGTCGTTAATTAAGCAACATCGAGTGAAGATCTTCACGAGCTAATTAAGTTTAAGGTGGTGGATTATGATGGCTAGACTTTTAACTCAACTTGCATCTTGTTTGTTCGGTCCATGACTTGTTTCCTGTAAAGTAAAGGCCCAGTGCCCCAGCCAATAGGTTGCATACTCGATTGGAGGAAGTCAGAACCAATCCAGACTCAAGAGTGTGTTTCTTGATGTTGCTCACGACTAGACGATTCTTGTAACATACGACACTTGTTACTTTGATTTGTTTTGTCACCGTAACTGAACATTATCAAATAATTGAGAGTCGCCCAATTAAAACTTTGGTTATTTCAGTTCGAAGGAATTACAATACTCCTACAAAAAGAATTATCCAATTCAAACGGATGAAACAAACTGAAAATTTATCATTCTATCAATAAAAATAATTAACAGTCAAATTTATCACGCAAATCATGCCTTCACTCTGTTCACTTCCATTTTCGTTTCCTGTTTCCTGTTTTCATGTGATAAATTTGGCAACCGAAATGAGAAAACTTGTTTACTTTTCATTCTGTTTTCTATTCGTTTCCAACTATGAAAACATAAAGTGGCAACTTCCTACTGTTTTCGGAAACGACTAAATGTTGTTTTCACATGTTTTCAACGTCTATTTTCTAAAAAACAGGAAACAGAAATGAAAGTAAACAGGGGATAGTTTCACACAGATTTCCATCCCTCACCTTAAGACTAAGAGAGAGGGAAAAGAAAGAAGAATAAACATGAAGCCGTTTTGGTCCTTCCACAAAGTCTTTCTCTTATAAGTCAACGGACTAGTCCTAAGTCCTACTGCCCTTTCTTCCAATCTAGTTATGCTCCTAACAGGGTATTTTGTTAGGAGATACTGACATGGCTGGATGGGCCTCCACGTCGCCAAGCCGCCATCCATCGGTGGAGGAGAAAACGCGCTGGCCCGTGTGATGGATGAGAGCCGATTCCATCGGCTGGGCCAAGCCCACTCCGGCTGGCGGGGCCCGCCGGGCCCACTAATTCAAAAACTCAAAAAAAAAATATCCTAAACCCTAACCCAAATCACTTTCCCCCCTCTCTCTCCCCCCCTTTCTCTCTCCCTTTCCTCTGCCTTTCTTCCTCTCCCGAACGCAGACGTCGCGACGCGCGGTGAATCGGAGATATCGGCGGCGTCGAATTCGGCGGCAGCAAAGTCTGGCGGCGGCGACGATCTAGGCGGCGGCGGCGACCTTGCAGCGAAGGAGGAGATCTCGGCGGCGCGACCTTGCTGCGAATCGGAGATATCGACGGCGACGTCTTGCAGCGAAGGCGGAAATCTCGGCGGCGGCGGCGAAGCAGCGAAGTCGGAGATCTCGACGGCGGCGACCTTGCACGAACTCGGAGATCTCGGCGGCGACGACTCTGCAGCAGACTCGGCGGCGGCAATCTCGGCGGCATCGATCTTGTCGGCGGCGACGAAGCAGCGATCTCGGCGGCGACGGTTTGCAGGTGACTCGGGTTTTGTGGAATGTTTCGTGGATATTAGGTTTCGTTTGGACAGATTTGAGTTAGGGTTGCATGATTCGTTCTTTTGTTTATTTTATTTCTGGGTTTTGTGGAATGGCTTTCTGTTTGTGTCGATATTAGTTCAGTTTGTGTCGATATTAGATCTGTTTGTGTCGATATTAGTCATGTTTGTGTCGATGTTAGTTCTGTTCGAGCATGATATGAGTTGTTACTTTCCTGGATAGTTGTTTTATAGGATCTGGGTATTTGTCTTTGCAGGTGATTTATCCATGGCAAAGACTAAAACGAGCGGGAAGAGAGCTCCACTGACTTCACCCCATCCACCACCACCACCGCGACAGCGAGAGGAAGATGAGGAAAAAGATGATGCTGAAGTCGAAGCAGAAACAACTGCACAAGAAGATACTGAAGTCGAAGCAGAAACAACTGCACAAGGAGCATCTGAAGTCGAAGCAGAAACAACTGCACAAGGAGCAGCTCGAGGTCGGCAAAATCTGAGGTACAGATTACAGACATTATATTATTTATTTTGCTTGTATTGTTTCTTTGATATATCTGGATATTGGTTTTGGCAAGCATGATATCAGTTGTAACTTGCATGGATAGTTGTTTGATATATGTGGATATTTGTTTGACATTTCGGGATGTTTGTTTGATTTATCTGAATATTTGTTTGACATATCTGTATATTTGTTTGATTTATCTGGATATTTGTTTGACCAATCTAGATATTTGTTTGATATATCTGTATATTTGTTTGTGCATGGATTTATCAATGGCAAGAAATAAAAGGAACGCGAAGAGAGCGCAAAGGAATCAACCGCCCTTGCGAGAGGAGGACGAGGAAGAAGATGCTGAAGTTGCTGCACAAGGAGCTGCACAAAGAAATAATATTCTAGGACAAGGCAAGCCGTGGTACAGATTTCGGTGCCATACCAAAATCTCTCCTAGATGTTATTAATTACTGGAAGGAAGAGCCAAGGTACTATGAAGCATGCAAGAAAGAGTTGGAGAAGGCTGGATTTGGAGGGTTATTGGAGCTTCGATTGGCAAATTTTCCTAAGAAGTTGTTCGATAACTTGATGGCACAGTACGACTTGGTCACCAGTTCATTCATTTTCGGTGAAGGGGAGAACAAGAAGGTGCTTACAATCGAAGCTGAGGATGTTGCCCGTGTTTACGGCCTTCCTAAGGTTGCAAGCCTTACGTGTTAGGACTTCCTAGTGTGTTTAATTTGATGTAAGAAACAATATTCCAATCCTTCACAAATTGAAAACCAAACCATAAACCCTAAAACTTAAACTCTAAATTGGTGTAATCAGTTTCGGGTGGTTGGGTTATTTTGGGGTTTGGTAAATATTAATTTAATGATGGCTACTGAAAACAAATAAATATCCAACACAATGATTCAAAGTAATATCAACACAACACATAATAACATCCACTGAAAACAAATAAATATCCAAACAAACAAACATATATATCACATGGGGCCCAAAAATTTCATTCTCTTTCCACTCCAACCCAAAATCCCGCCCAAACTGAAGCCGGGCCCACCACGCTTTCCACTCCAACCCAAAATCCCGCCCAAACTGAGGCCGGGCCCACCACGCCACGAACTCGGCTCGCCTTCTGCGCCGCACGCTGGGCCGGCTTCTACACGGAAGCCCATCTCCAGCTCATTTAAGTGAGCCACCACTCTCCTCCGTTGGATGAAGCCCAAGCACACATGGCCCAAAATCTGACCCTATCAGTATCTCCTAACAAAATGCCCTGTTAGGAGACTAAGGGGTCGTTTGGAAGTTGTGATTTCCAATGGTGTATTGACCTAATTCATGTATTTGTGAGATTAAGTCGTTTTTTTTACTTATATAGAACTAGAATACATGCATTTACTTTTTGGAGGCCCCACCACAATCACTCAATATTGAGGGATTTACAATCTCTACTTTTTGTTGAGATTCTTCACAATCACTCAAAACTAACTTTTTACCTTTAGAACAAAACCACAATCTAAACCTCCAAATAAGATATTTGCCTAATACATCAATTGATTCAATACATCAAATGATAATACACTAATTATCACAATACATCAATTTGAAGAATCACAACTTCCAAACAAGCACTAACTTTTTCGCCTTTCTTCCGCTTGCCGTCTCCGCTTTCCCTTCACTTTCGCACTCAGCGGCATTTTCAACGGGCGCCGGCGGGAAAGAAAGAAGAAGGAGAAACCATTTTTAGATGGCGGCGGCGGCGAAGATTGCTCCGTCGATGCTGTCCTCGGACTTCTCAAATCTGGCGACAGAGGCTCAGCGGATGCTCGATTGCGGCGCCGATTGGCTTCACATGGACATCATGGTACATCCTTCCTTCTTCTTACTTCCTTCCTTCAATGTCTCCGTCTTCTCCTATTACGATCGTGTATGTATCGCGAAATAATTGAGTTTCCATCGTCTCTTCTGCAGGATGGGTACGTTGGAAAGTTACTTGGTCTGGGAAATGACCATTTTTCTGGTTCAATTTCTTTTCACCTACTTTTTACCCCATGCTGTTCATCCAAGCTCTTATGTCGAATTTGTTGATCACCCCGTATCAATCTGTCTGTCCATTTATCTGGGTTTGTTTTTGTTCTACTTGGAGCTGCTCCTTAAGATAAAAAGATCCTTGCTTGGAATGGAAATGGAGAATTCGTTCAGTTATTCGATGTTTTGCTTTGACTGTCCGTGCTAGGGTTCAAGCGGATGAAACAGTGTTGTGCCACGAAATTGGGATTTATGATTGTCTGCATTCCAATCAAACTTGGTCTATTCTTGGTTATGAATCGTCCTGATAACTCGAGTAGTTGAGATCGTATTATGAGTCTTATCCTAGCTAGTGCCTGTTGTTCCCTATATAATTACTTGCATAGACAAGGGATGAGGTAAGGAGGAAGGGCCGAATTTTAACTCATCTAGACAGTTCATACCATAAGCTTGTATTAGGGATGGAAGTAACGAACTTGCTTGATTTAGAATCTCTGCAGTGGCCTTTACGTCTCATTCATGTTACTTCTCTATGCTGAGTAAACATTTGAATTTCTGATAAATCCTGTCTCTTGGTAGTTGATGCTAATTTCGAGTGGCTAGGTGCTAAATTTTTCATCTTCTTGTAGCCACTTCGTTCCAAATCTAACCATTGGTGCTCCGGTGATTGAGAGCTTGAGGAAGCACACCAAGTAACATCTTTTATCCCCTTATGCTGGCTTTCCCAATCTCTTAACAACGCATAACAGCTAACAATCTTAATCCTCTTCTACATTTTTGTTCTCTTTCAGGGCATACCTAGACTGCCACCTGATGGTCACAAACCCTCTTGATTATGTTGAGTCTTTCGGTAAAGCAGGTGCTTCAGGATTTACATTTCACATTGAAGCTGCCAGAGGTTGGTGATTGTTCTCCATCGTACGATTCTTTCCCTCTTCTATCTTTCGCCGTCTCAATTGTATGGTAGTCAGTAATATAACTTCTTCTTGCAGAAAATTGGAATGAACTGATTCAGAAAATAAAAGCTAAGGGCATGAAGCCTGGTGTGTCGCTTAAACCTGGAACTCCCATCGAAGAGGTTTATCCTCTGGTAAGCATTTCTTCTTTACTAGGATGTATTTCCAAGAAACCAAAACGAGTTACAAATGCATTATGATTCTTTCCTATTTAAACCTGCAGGTTGAAGGTGAAAATCACGTTGATTTAGTCCTTGTGATGACTGTGGAACCTGGTTTTGGAGGACAGAAATTCATGCCTGAAATGATGGACAAGGTGACCTTAAGTCCATAAATCCTCACTGTAACATCTTATCTCTTATCTCCTCCCTTGATGTGGAGACAATATTTTTTGCACTGTGGTTTTAGGTACGGAAGCTGAGACAGAAGTATCCATCCCTTGATATAGAGGCCAGTCACTCTCTCTTTCTTGGCCCGATTGCATCATTCCTCTGCTTCCTGTTGCCATATGATCCTAACTCAGTCTCAAATGTAATCAACTTTGTCCTTGCAGGTGGATGGCGGGTTAGGTCCATCAACGATTGATGCAGCAGCATCAGCCGGAGCAAACTGCATTGTGGCAGGGAGCTCGGTGTTTGGCGCTCCTGAGCCAGCGCAAGTAATATCCCTCATGAGAAATCGAGTGGAGGGAGTTAAAGCTGCCTGGTAACTGGAGATTAACCAGAGCACATTCATGAGTAATGTACATTACTACCTGACTGTTGTGTCCCATTTTGGGGGTTTGGCCTATCACGCCATTGTTGTTGTTGTTGTTGTCTGTCTGTCTCTTCCATTCCATGCCTCCATGTTCATGATCTATAGAAATAAACATCTCGGGACATGATAGTTAAGGGTGAGCGATGTTCGACCCATATCAGATTGAATTAAAGCGGATCATATATAATTCGATCGTTCATTCTCTAGTTTTTTGTTTCGATCTCGAGTGTCTTCATAAAGCAAACAAAAAAACTCAAGATTAGATGTGCTTTTGATCTGATATCCATTTTCGTTCCGATATTTTCGATCGCGATTTATTCTTCACCCGATTGAATCATGCCTATCTAAGTTGATGATCGAATAAAGTTTTTGTTTTTCTCATCGAGTATATGAATATGATCATGCAATATTGGTATGGATGTATTTGTTTATAACATCTGTGAAGTGCACGTGAGGGGCACTCGTGCCTGTGACTCATTCTCTTGGCCATATCAAAGCAACAGCGGGCATTGATCTCGAGATGGAATCAAATTGAGAAAAATAGATCTTTTGTGGTGATAGCAAAAAATGCAGAGTCCAATGCCCATCACGAGTGGTCACGTGCCAATGCTCAAAAAGGCCTTTTTGCATAGTTTTGTTTTCTGTGAACCTTTGGAACTCGAAGGAATGTTCATATGGAAAATGGTTGGAGTGATTGATGCCTGGAGGTGCCAATTTGATCTAGAATGGGGTGAATCGGTATAGAGTTAGATGAAACATGAAAGGAAGATAAGAACCAAAATTATCATAAAATGCATTTGATTTGATTAGATTATTTTTCGTTGAATCAATTGAATTTGATTATTTTTTATTCTTATTTATTTAGTTCAGAGGTCTGCACTGTAAGAAATATGATTAACATCGTTGGTATAATCATCTTCAAAGACAAAGTAGGTATATTTTACATATGCAAACCCCATTGTAGACTTTACATTTTATAGTGATTTTTTCATCAAAACCATAAAATTGTATTGGGATCAAGGGTGTACCCAAAGCATACACCTCTAAAATTGGGGCGAGGGGAATTATCGACCGCAGTAATAGTTTTGGTTAGGTGAAAAGAAAAAATGGTTGGTAGTTTCTATGATTTAAAATTGTGACACTACCATTGTCAGAAAACATATTAGCCATTACACCATAAATTATTTGTTGTATGTTGCATCATAAATGTAACTATAAGCTAAAACAAAGTCCAATCAAATTTAAATTTCTTCAAAATTTCACCAGACCCTAAAACTAAATTCCAAATTATCCACTATTTTGATATTGACGAAGCGAAGTAAGAGATGCAACAAAACATTTCGAGTGTCTATTCCCCTTCTCACATTCTTTTTCAGTCGTTCGTGATACCACCTCTAGTCCAACCATCAGCGGTCAACCTCTGTTCGCCGACTTCTACTTCTCATGTCTTTTATGCTCCAACTCTTTAGTGCCACTACCTTCCTCTTCTGTGGACTCCGATTGACTCAGTCTTTATGGGGAAACTCGACTCCACCGACTGTTGTGTCTTCGCCTTCCAAAATATGAAAACACATTGTGATATTTTGTTGTAACTTGTACTGTTTAGATGTTTTCTATTCCAAGAAATTATATTTATAAATTTTTATTCTTATTTAAATTAAATTTTTGAAAGAGAACATCTCTAGATAAAATTCCTGGTCTGCCACTTATTGAGATGTACGCTTTTAAGTAAACCCAAACAAGGTCTTATTGTTTCTTAAGTCTTAATTAACCAACACAACATTTTCCAACAAAATTTTAACCACGATCTTAGTATCTAAGTCGAAACTTGATCATTTTTTACCAATTACAACACATCTCAATGGCAAATAAATAATAATTACGTTGGTCAAGAATTTCTTATAGGAACCATCATTGGAAGGCTAGACTCTTGTTGGGGACAAGAAACAACGTAAATGCGAGGATGATTCGGATTTATCATGGCAATGCTTTGTCTAGCTTCTAAAATTACTTTATGGGGTCAATTACACAAACGACCATTTAACTTTGGATTCATTAATAAGTAGGTCGTTCAACTTTAACTCTTAACAAAGTTGTCCCTAAAATTCGAAATACCCATGTAACAATTACTTTTGTCTTTCTCATTTAATTTTCTTCTGTAATCATCTAGGCTAGCAAGCTAACTTAACCAAATTACTTATAGAAATGAATGAATACAAACCCTGATTATTTGGCATGGACGATCAAATTTAAGTCGTATTGGCTCTAGATTTTTATCCAATCTTTCTTGATATTATCGCAAACTACTCTAATCCTCTCCCCTTTCTTGATCGATTACTTACTACATGGTAAGCAAAGACCTTTTATAGGATTAATTTGAGTGGTCTAACACAAAGGTATTGACGAATTGGGCACATAATATGTGAGGAATTAGCGTTATCTATGAAATTCCAAACTTCGACAAAGAAAAAATATATAGAAATGTATAGTTAAGTGTCTGGTTTGTTAATGTTCGAAGGTTGATGACCGTTTACCTAATTGACTCTTTTCTTTCATAGAGAAATCATGGCCCTAGGCTAGGCTGATTAATCAATCGCTTCCTGGCCTCAGCTTTCACCATGCAAGGTTGCCAATATCAACTTCATCTCGAATAATCTATGAAGTTGATGATTTCCCTCTTGTCAATCCAGCACATCAAGAAGGTAAATCCCAAAAAAAGAGAATAAACAAAGAGGTATAGCTTATAGCTAGGTTCGAGGTTCATGAACAAGGAAATGAAGGAAGCTAGGGTAGCTCCTCGAGTTGCTCTAGTAGTTATTCTTGCTTATGAAATTTTATAAGCATGAAAGGACAAGGTAGCTAATTGAATTTCAGAGGGATTAGTTGTTCTGGTCGGTTAAGCTAAGCAAACATTACAAAAAATTGTTACTATGATGCTATGTTATAATAATGGATTAAGGAGTTTGTAGATGCCATTATATTGCTTAGTCTTTATAATAGTTTTTATTTTTTGTTGGAAAACCTAATTATTATTTTATTACGGATTAAGGAGTTTGTAGATGCCATTATATTACTTAGTCTTTTTAATAGTTTTTTTTTTTGGAAAACCTAATTATGAATTACCATAATTCTATTCCATTTTGATGAAAGTGGATTCATCCATGTATCGATTTATAAGAAATATAGATTTTAATTGTACTAGTTATCTATTTTCTTTCCAGTTATAACGAGTAATCAAACGATAAAATTTTCCTGCTATTGCATGAAATTTAATTACATATTCATTCATTATAATCGATCATCCAAAGGACCCTGTACCAAGTTCTGTTTTGTTTATTGCTTGGGATAATTACGAGTTTACTAGGCCACATGACCATGATGTTTGCTTTAGGGCCAAGGGAACTTTACATGTTAAAAAATGTACTAAACTATTTGACATCCCTGACCCCTTTTCTGTCCTCTCCTCAGTCCTCTCTACTGTAAATTGTAAAAAAGAGAGGAGGAAACACTGACAAAAAGGTTGTCTCCATGTACCACGTACATTATTGCTAATAAGTAATAAGTGATTAACTATGGAGGCAAAGGTAGCGGCTTTTTTATTAGCTAACCTCAACTTTATCATTTCACTCTTACACATACACATGATGGTGATGGACTTGTATTAGATTTGTAATCGATACCAACTTAGATGGATAAGCACACTTTGAGGTACAATGACCACTTAGTAAAAGTTTGCAATTGATATCAACAATCTATTGAGTGAGGCATGCTCTCATAAATGATTCACATAACTTTACTCTTATCGAACAAGTCACGAGAGATTGAAGAGCCATCACAAATAAAATGAACAATCAATTGATACGAGTTATTCAAATAGAAGCAAAAAATCAACATCAATTCGTAATCTTGCATTAACTTATTGTATTTCAAATACATCATTTGCACATGCACCTAAAATAATGAACCAATTAAATAACAAAACTAACCCATCAGACGCTATGCATTCGGATGTTCACTGTGATCTGCACACCCATCCACACATAAAAATCGTAGTCCCCTTTTTATAAACTCGTGTAACTCCTTGTTCAATACATCTATTTTCTAACTATCGTTAAAGTACACCTCTCTAACTACGGGACTCATTATTCAACTAAATAATCTTCCCCACAACAAAATTTCACACCATTTACAACATATTTGTGTACTCTTCTCAATAGTCAATAACACACCATTCAAAATCATAACTTCCAATGTTGTACCTTTTCTGTAACTTGCCTCCCTTGTCCTTCCCATCAAACACCTATATATAAAATCCAACACACTCCCATAAAATCCCCCATTCCAAAACCTCCCCTTTCCCATCCCCAATACATCTGTTCTATAAACAAAAGCTTTTGCATTCCACTTCCACCTCCACACCACCATCTTTTGTTAGTTTGTACAGAACTACAGATCCAAAACCCCCTCTCACCCAAAAACCAATCCAAATTCCAAAGTAGACTTAAAGAAAGCAAATTAGGGTTACCACTAAGCACTAGCCAGCCAGCAGTAGCCTCTTTTCCACCATAATATCAAAAGAAGTTTGAGACCCATTTATAAAAAATTCTAGTTATGGTAACTGCAGCCCTTCTTTTGTCCTGTTTCCCCTTCCTCTTCTCTTCCCTTGTAATAGCAATCCTTCCTCAAACATCTCCCAATCTCAAGACCTGCAATTCTTCTTCCTCATGTGAGACATTTGCTATTCTTCACACAAATCCATTCTTCTCTTCTCTCTCGAACTTAACCCTCTTCCTCAATCTCAACCGTGTCGCCATTGCCGAAGCGAATGAGCTCCCTCCCAAAACAGAGTATTTCAAAAAGGACCAGTCTTTGCTCATCCCATTGACCTGCAAGTGCTCTAAAGGCGGTTTCGAAGCTGAACTCGTGAAAACGACGGTCAAAGGCGACAGCTTTTCCTCCATTGCTGGTTCTCTTGAAGGACTGACGAACATTGATGGAATCAGGACGAGGAACCCAAATGTGGGGCCATGGAATCTCGGCGAGAAAGCTCGGATCTTGATCCCGTTGAGATGCGGTTGCCCTGAAGCGCCATTGGATAAAGCTCGAATCTTTCTCACTTACCCTGTTCTTCCAGGTGATTCCATCTCCACCCTTTCCATCAAATTCAACGCTTCCCCTGAATCTATAGTCTCTGCGAATCCCCAGTTGCAGGCGAAACTCCAGCCGTTCACCTCCGTTCTGATCCCGGTCACCGAGAAACCTCACATTCTCTTCCCCAATTTCCGGCTCCGTCGAAAGAAAATGCGGCGGAAGGTGGGAATGTACGTGGCTGTGATATGCGGTGTGATTCTCGGGTGCATCGCAATTGCAGCGGGAGTCTTCGTGGCGTTGATGCAGCTCAAGAAGAGGGAAGCCCAGAAACAGGGGAATCAACTAGGAAAAAAACAGAGATCGAAAGATGCTGACGTGGAGCTCCAGCAGCTGAGTTTGAGCGTCAGGACGACGAGCGACAAGAAAGTATCGTTCGAGAGCTCGCAGCACGAAAACGTGGATCTCAATCATCCCCATAGCCAGATCGTTGAGGCCACTACGCCGCGGCAAAAGAGGACGATTTTGGAGAGCTACACGGTGGAGGAAATACAGAGGGCTACAGAGGATTTCGATTCGGGGAATCACATCCAAGGGAGCGTCTACCACGGCCGGCTCAACGGCAAGAACATGGCGATCAAACGGTTGAAATCGGAACACGTGTCGAAGATCGAGTTCGGGATCTTGAGCAATCCAACTCACCATCATCCTAAGATCCTCAAGGTCTTGGGGACTTGTTTGAGTGAAGAAGGGTCGAATTGTTCGTACCTAGTGTTCGAGTATGCCAAAAATGGGTCCTTGAAAGATTGGCTCCATGGAGGGTTGGCCATGAAAAATCAGTTCATTGCGTCGTGTTACTGTTTTTTGACGTGGGATCAAAGGCTCAAGATATGTCTAGATGTGGCTGTTGGGTTGCAATACATGCATCACATCATGAGCCCTAGTTATGTCCACATGAAGCTAAGGAGCAGGAACATTTTCCTCGATGAGGAGTTCACCGCTAAGATAGGAAACTTTGCTATGGCGAAACTCGTGGAAGAAGATGATCAAATTGACATTGATTATCTAGCTCCTGAGTACGTAAACCAAGAGGTAATCGCCCCGAGCATTGATATTTTTGCATACGGTGTCGTTTTGCTCGAGGTTTTATCCGGCAAAACGGCGATGGCAAGAGGGGATGAAAAGGGAAAAGGGAGTGTGAAGCTTTGCGAGAGCGTAAAGAGAGTATTAGATTCGGAGAATGACGTGGATCTGAAGGAATGGATCGATGGCGTGTTGGGTGATGGCTATTCGCTCGATGAGGCTCTGACATTGGCCAATCTGGCGCGAACATGTGTCGACGAAGACCCGAGTTTGCGACCAAGTGCTGGAGATATAGTCGAGAAGCTCTCTGCATTGGTCGAGGAATCAAGCATGGGAGAAGGAGGGGAGAGCAGCAATGTGTTGTTTAGTGAGAGCTCTAGTAAGCCTCTAGTGAAAGCTGCAGCAACATAAAGTATAGTGGCCATGAATGGGAGTGTGGAGTTTGTGTGATTAGTGATACGATTATTTGATGGGAGAAAGTTGAGAGTGATCATGTGTTTTCTTTAGTTTGTGGCAATCCTTAATTATGAGGTGAAGATTTTGGTTGTAGATACGTATGTAATGGTCAATACATATGATAGATATAGTTGGATGAATTGGCTTCCTCAAATATGATAGATCTCGTCTTGTATTTGATAGTTCATGTCACTTAATATTGTCAATAAATCAAAGTTTATTCAGCAATATAAGATTATAGATACTCATATAATCTATATTTCAATGATTAAAATGAGACAGAAAGAAATAACACTAAAAAAGAATCATATAAACCACTAGATACATCTATCTGTCTCTTCCCAATCAAAAAGAAGATGAACAAAGAATAATTATTTCCACTCACAATGCCCCCAAAAAAATCCAATATTTACACGGAACGAAGTCACGACATCATGACCTTAAACTCGTCGAAATCCAACGCCCCGTCGCCGTCGAGATCGAACTCGGCGATCATAACCCCACACTCCGTTGCGCTGCGCCGCATTCCCAGCCGGCTCAACATCCTCTTCAAGCTCCTCGGCGTTATCATTCCGCCGTCCCCTGCCCCGGCGGCGGCTCCCGCCGCATACATCTTGAAGGCCTCCTTCAAATCCTTGACCCGCTCCTCCTCCTCCCCTGCCTCCACCAGCCTCACGAAATCCTCTAAATCCAGCATCCCGTCGCCGTCCGAGTCCGAAAACCCCACAGCGGCCTCCGCCTCCTCCTCCGTCAGCTCCCCTACTCTCCCTCCTCCTCCGCCGCTGCTGCCGATCGCCGCCACGCACCGCCGCAGCTCCGAGCCAGATATCTTCCCGTCGCCGTCCTCGTCGAAGTGGGCGAACACCCGCTTGTACTGCTCGTGCTTGTCAATTGCATTCCCTGCCGCCACCATTTCCTGAAGTGAGGTATCCGATCCGCTTGCGAAATGTGTGGAAATAAGTTCTCTCTCGGGAGTTGGAATTTGCGTTTGGAAGTTCTGGTGAAAGGGTTGGGTTCGTTTGGGGGAAATTTATACCAACCAAACGCGGCGGTGACGCGTGGCGTGAGTTGACCGGATTGTGGTGGGTTTGAGAAAAGAAAGCGCGGGGGTGATTAGTGGATATAGGTGGGAAGGATTAATTGATTCATTATTAATTAATTAACCAGCGAGAGTTTTTTTTTTTTCTGTTTCCAGAAGAGAGTCATTAATGAGAGGATTAATAATTGTTTTTTTTTTGTCATTATTAATGAATGGAAGGCGCCACGAAAGGGGTTTTTTGGTTGGACGTTTTTTTCTTTGGCTGGCAGAGCCGACTTATGAAGAAAGTCGGTACCTAGAAGAAGATATTATTTTCTGTTGGTTATTTATTTAGCAACCGTCAAAACGGTTTCGTTCACTTGTTTAGATTTCATCATGAGAGCGAGATTACGTTTGACATTTTGGAATGAGGGAGGTTGGTGACTGGTGAGTGATTATTGAATTAGAAATTTGTTTTAATGAAGTGATATAAGTTCAATTTTAGTGTTAGGTGCTACTCAAAATATTTGATTTTGGATAGGGGTGGGCAACGGGAAATGGGTATTTGGGTATACCCGTACCCGTCCCGTTTTTTAAGGGTTACGGGTACCCATATTACCCGTAATATTATAAACGGATGGGACTTGGGGTTGTATATGGGTACCCGCGGGTTACCCGCGAATACCCGTTTGGGTAATATGGGTACCCGTTATACCCATTTAATACAAAGGCAGTCCAGCCCCATTCAGAACCCTGGCCATTTCGGCCCTCACCCTTGCAATTTCAATTCCATTTGCCATTTGGGCCCAGGGGCCCTTACCCTTTCAGTGAGACTCAGCTTCTCTGCTATAGATTTTAGCTTCCCATGAACCTAAAAATTTGGACACTTTCTGCATTCAACAACAAAAGAAAAGTAGCAGCATGCCTCCCATTTTGTTGTGTTGAATGAAACTTCTTATTTGATAATTTGGTGCTTGGAATGATTTATTTCTATGTGTTGTGATTGTTCATGAATGTGTTATTTGCAAACCGAGTATTTGTGATTGGGATGTATTTTGTGTCTTGCGATTGTTAAGCAAATACAAGTTTAAACTTTTGTTAAAATTTTAGTGGTTTAAACTTTGGGTATTTATGGGTACCCGTTATCCGTCCCGTACGGGAAATGGGTACCCGTTTCCCATATGGGTTTGGGATATGGGATGGACTTTGGTCTCCAAACGGGACTGGGTACCCGTTTAAAACGGGACGGGTATCCCGTCCCGTTGCCCACCCCTAATTTTGGAACCTTTAAGTTAAGGATTAATGGTGGAATGATCACAAGACTAATCTCTTGCAATGAAGTCAAACGCTTTTAAGGTTGAAAGTTTACGCTTTACATTAATTTTTAGGCCATCAATACGCTTCTATGTAGAATCACGATTTTCGCTTACAAGTGTAGTCAAAATATATGCTTAAAGTATGAAAGACTTACACTTTTACACTTCTAAATTACCAAAACATAGTAGTTCCTAGGCACAGCGGAGGCTGCTGACTGAGGGTTGTTATACTGGCATGGATATACAAATAGAATGATACTATTTTCTGGAATTCGCAAGAGACGCAAGTTTATTCTGTTCGAAGAGTTTGGGAGACGTTGAGAAGCAAAGCTCCTAAGGTCCCTTGGCATAAACTTGTGTGGAGAAGTGTATGTCCTCCTAGATACAGCTTAATAGCCTGGATTGTCATAAAAAGGCTATTGTAAAAAGAGACAAGCTACTGAAATGGGGCAAAATCATAGATGCCTCTTGCCCTCTTTGTGGGAAGGATATCGAGACTAGAGACCATCTCTTTCTCTATTGTTCTTTCTCTCGCTAGCTTGCTAATCAAATGAACTGCCAGCTGCTGAGGCACAACGATTGGGATGCGATGATGCTGTGAGCACTACAGTCTGCATAAACACTCAGGTAGGGAAATGGCATGCACTTGTATGGTGTGTTCTGGTTGTGTTTATATGGAAAGAAAGATGTGATTTGGTTCATGGCTCTCCATTTCGATCTCCTGATAAAGTAGCAGATATGATGAAGGCAGATCTTTTATTCCTAACATGTGGGAACATGGCAGTTTGTGATGGGCTTACAGGACCTGGATACTTATAAGTTTTTTTGATTTCTTACACTGTAAGTAGGCTGGTAGAGGAACATGGTAGTTTGTGAGTTTGTGCTTCTACCTTCGGGATCATTGGATCCCGCTTCGTTGTATCGGTTTCTTATTGGCAATAAAAGTTATCGATTCAACTAGAAAAAAATTACCAATACAATTGTACGTGGAATCACAATTTTGTTCCCATAAATTTATTCTTTTTTAGTTACAAGGGTCAGTTGGTTATTTGCAATACCACCCAATTGAAATTTTACTCCTTCATAACAACAACAGGGCTCTATGATTTAGGGATTTTATATCAAAAAGATTATTTTAAAGTAAGTGTTAGCTCGAGATTTTCATCGACTTTTTATATATGAAACTGAACAATAACGTTTGGCTCATTTGCATCCTTACTTGGATCCATAAGTTTTGAATAGATAACGATTAATTAGCAAATCCAATTTTTATATATTGCTTGTGTGAAGCACCTTCCATAACAAGGGATATATCATCATGCATGTCATGACAACTACGTACTTTGTGTTTGTATTTTCTTTAATATTGCATTTCTTGTCCATTAGGGTTCTTTGCTTACACTTTTCTGATGTTATAGATTGGGACAGCTCATATTCATATATATTCACGAGATTAATTAGTTGACTTAAAAAAGGTCCAAGCCAATCAAAACGAGCCACATAGACATCTTCTTCCATTCTCCTGGATAGAGGATTTCCCAATTGATGGGAGAAGACGAGGAAGGTGCAGTAACCAAAGCACAATATTATATATTGTGGGATTTTTCCATGGTCAAACTTAAGGCTAAAGATATATAGAAATTGACTTCAAGTGGAAGAAGAAGAAAAGGAACGAGCCATGGAAGGTACAGTTTTACTTAGATTGGTAGTTGTGGGTTGCCGCACCGCACGCCTTCCCCACTTGGTTTACAACTTCCCGCGGTGGCTGCCTGGTTTGTAGAACCGTGTGTCTTAAGGTATTGCATGACGTCAGGTTACTATTTTCTGAGAATATTCCCCCCTTCTCCATGTGAAGAAGAAAAGCTCAAATATAAATCTCCTTCAACAAACGGCAAGTTAACTTATACATCAAGCCAAGGAGCAGGGTATTAGATGACGACATATATATGAGATCCTCGTGTTGCAATTAAGATTAGATAGTTAAACGTGTGCACATGTATTAATAGAATCACAACAAAAAAAAAGTAAGCGACACGAGAGCTACATACCGTGGATAATAGAACAAGAAGTAAATTAATAAGAATTGATATTCCGAAAGATCGTATGAGTTTTATGGATTTGTGGATTTTTTCCACGTCTAATGAATGGAGTTGCAGCTAGGGAATTACTCGTGTTTTGGGTTGATATGCTTATGAGTACATATGGTATCAGTTTTCTTTCAATGAAATTCGGCAATTGACATGAGATGTAAATCTGGGCAGAAAACCTTATGGTGTAACAAATGTGCTCATGAATACCCATACTCAAAATGAATCTGCTTCACAGGGTAGGAGATATGCAACACTACTACTATATTTTTGTCCTTAAAGAAATAACATTACTCATGCATACTTGACCAGTTGTTGATTCTTGGTTCAAGATTTCATTTGAAGGCATGTTGCACTCTTTCCAAACTCACGATCGAGTACGAATTAACTAACAACAAGATGGTGTCGAAAGGCAACCATGTCCATCCACCATTCCAAACTCCCCGAGCACAAACAATAAGAGAATATATTTGTAATCCACAGTAGGCAAATATTCCATGTCTAAAGAAGTCCAATGAAGAGAAAAGGAGGTGCAAATGTGTTTCAACAATACGAAAACAATCAATAAGCTAAAGAACTCTAATGGAGAGGGGGAGTTGAGAAAGGAAGTGCAACCGTGATCAATACGCTGAAGACTATGGACGGGAGAAGCCAAGGGAAGTGTTGTTTAAGCAAAAATAAAAGGTTGTGGGGTTCGAACACAGACACTTATGTGGAGATATCTTAAGAAGTCCAATGAAGACTGTTCCAACAATAGAAAAACACTCAATAAGCTAAAGAACTCTAATGGAGAGGATGAAAAGTTGGGAAAGAAAGCGCAACTGTGATAAATAATAAGCAAACACTCAATATGCTAAAGAACTTTAAGAGAGTTGCAAGAGTGGAGACTATGGATGGAAGAAGTCAAAGGAAGTGTTGTTTAAGAAAATAAAATTGCTGGCTATGGGGTTCGAACCCATGCGCACTTATGTGCAGAAGATCTTAAGTCTTCCCCCTTAACCTCTCGGGCAAACCAGCCAGCATGCTTACTTTTTCGCTACGTGAGAATTCAGCCATGCAGCCAGATACTTCAGATCGGATTTGCTTTCTGGATGGGCTTTTAGGCCGTTGATGAAATATGACGGGCCGGCTTGAAAGGCCCGTGACTCTGAGCCATATAACCAAGAGGTTTGTTTTCTTTGTATGAGTAACATAAGTTAGGGTGCAAGGGATGCAACAATGTTGCCGGCCGGAGGAGAGCTGTGGGCAACAAGGGGCAGCTGATGTCCATGATGATATATTGGGGTGGCCGTTCGGTTACCGGTTATCGGTTAACCGACTGATTAAACCGATAACCGGTCGGTTATCCACTAACCAGTAACTGATCTTCGGTCGGTTATCGGAGGCTGGATAAAATGATTTTTGGTCTTAAAAGTGATTTGGTTAACCAATAACCGAGATAACCGAGAAACCAAACCTTATTTCGGTCGATTTTCGGTAGAGCAGGTGATTATTTCGGTTAACCGATAACCGGCCGATCGGTTACCGGTTATAACCGAAATAACCGAACTGCCACCCTAATGATATAGCCTTTTCCTTAACATATTTACCAAATCATCCACTTGGGACCTTGAAGATGCTGTTGTTGCTAGTACGTAGCCCTAACAAACAAGTCGACGACGCCTCTCTAGTCTCTAGTCCCAAAGTGCAAAGCTCAAGTTGGCGTGAAAATGAACCTCACCGTCGAATAATCACCTACAGCAACGCCCACCATAACGGAAAGTCCACGCCTGCATGATCACAGCCAATCAGATATCCAGAAAATCTAAGGGCATTGACTTTAATACAAACCAACCGTTTCCTGACATTTGGCGCTCCCACGAATATTGTGGCAGAAACGGTAATTAAACCCCCAACCTAGTGGCATTTCCGGATCAAGCTCTGGCCTCTCCTCCTCTCCTTCGGTTGTTAAAACCTCTCTTTCCTCGCTACACGAAAAACCCTCTTTTTCCGCCTCCAGAGAGAGTTTCCTCTTTCTCTCGCCGCCACCCCAAAGACAAATGGCCGGGCTGAGCCGACTGGGATCCGCGGCGGCAGTAGCAGCAGCTCCATCGTCGGCCCTCCGACGCCTCGGGTTCCTCACCGCCAGTCGAGCTTGCTACGGATCAGCGGCGGCGGCTGTGGAGTACCAGTACTCCGACGACGAGGAGGAATGCTGCAATTACTCCGGACAAGATGGTTCTCCGTCGCGACGGGGCATGCGGGCGGCGGCGGCGGGTTCAACGTGGGAGAGAGGTGTTCAGTGGGTGTTGATCGGCGATCCCGGAGCGAAGAAACGCCTCTATGCGGAGAAACTGTCGCAGGTCCTGGAAGTTCCTCACATTTCCATGGGCACCCTCCTTCGCCAGGAGCTCAGCCCTCGCTCTGCTCTCTACAAGCTGGTACTTTTCCTTCTTGCTTTGAGTCCTGCGACTCCCTTGCCATGTCTGATGAATTATTCTGTGAATTGGACCAGATTGGTGTTTCCTTTGTCATAAAGTGTGTGTGTGCTTAGTAGGGTTTTGTTCAATTTGAGAACTTGCTGAATGGAATTTGAAATTTCTGTTGGCCAATTTTAGATATCAAATGCTGTGAATGAAGGGAAGCTAGTGCCAGAGGAGGTCATATTTGGGTTGTTGTCAAAGAGGCTTGAAGAGGGATACTCCAAAGGTGAAAGTGGATTCATTTTGGATGGTATTCCCAAAACTAGAATGCAAGCTGTGAGTCTCTCAATCGCTTGGGTTTCCTTGCAATGCTTGGACTCTTTGCTTATGTTCCATATTTGGAGTTCCAATTTCTCGTCTCAATGTTCTGCAGGAGATTCTTGATCAAATTGCTGACATTGATCTAGTGGTAAACTTCAAATCAGCAGAGCAACAGCTGTTGAGAAGAAACTATGTCGGCTTAGGACATTCTCCGTCTGTGGGTGGATCGGATGAGAGTTCGTGGGGGGAGAAGTTCCGCTTGTATGCAGAAGAGGTAAACTTTAAATGCTCCGTGAACAACGATGGCTTTCGTCATTCCTGGGTGTTTGTTTGAAATCTCTCTAATGTCTTCTTCCTTCTTTTTCCTGTGTGTTTCAGGGCAAGGCAGTGGAAGATTACTACAGGGAGCAGAGGAAGCTTCTCGATTTCCAAGTCCCTGGTGGACCAGGAGAAACATGGCAAGGCTTGTTGGCTGCTTTGCATCTCAAGCAAGCAAACGCCGTTCTGTCTTCCAAGAAGCTTGCTGCTTAATCTGTGTGTAGCTTCTTTATGCCAAGAGGTGGCCCGGCTGATGATTCTAGTAAATATGTATACCGCAGAGAGATGCGAGAGTATTGTTTTGGCAGAAACCAACAATTGCCAGCTGAAATTTTGAAGCTTTATGTTCCATTCAGTAGGGTTTCTCTTTCCATGATATGTAGATTGTGAGCTGGAGATGCAATTTTGAGGAGTTTGCATTGTTGCTTTTGTAAGGGCTTTTGAGTGGTTTTTGGCCAAAAGGACAATTGGCATCCGGGAAAAGTTATTACTAAATCAAAACAAGCATAATTTTATGCTTTCTATCAATACAAGATCCTTTTGCTTTTCCTTTGTTCCTGTTGTTTGTGGCTGGTTTGTTGTGTGTGCTCTTTTGTTCCGTCTTTAACTTGAATATGGTCTATGCTTTGCCTTTTGCTGCCCTCAATATTTGGTTTCTGGACTGCATTGAACTGTGAATCTGTGATATAAAGGAAGGTCATAAGGTGGGTTTGGCCGTTTGGGTGATATGCCTTGGAATTCGGGTAGACAGATTTGTTCGGTTTGAAGTCTATTTAGTGGTTAACCAACAGCAGCTAAGCAGAAACTCAGAGCGAAGCAATATGCAACTCTTAAGCCCATTGATCAAACACTGCCATGGCTATCCATGGCACTTCAGTAAATGTAAAGTTTGTGTCTTTCTTCATGGCTAGAGTAGATGGGCTCTCAATTTGTACAAACACACGTGAAGAAGGCGAACCACCAAAATTTGTACAACAGTCATGTCCCCGTTCTTTATGTACTACTATGTGGTTGTTTACAAGATCAGACTACTAACTGTTCTTCCATATCTCCCTCAGAAGGTCGTACCTTACCGGGTTCTGTCCCTCCTTCAGTTTCCAGGCTGCAGGGGATGATGATGAACAAGGCATCAGCTCGGGGAAGATTGAAGCCAGAGGCGATTTCAGCTCGTCGAGCTCATCGTCGCTAGTGTATGCTTTTCTCAGCACGGACGAACCACTTCTCCTGAGCTGGTTTCCAAGCTCTCCAATTGTGGCAGCAACAGAAGCTGATGAAGATGGTAGATAGATTGGAGGAGCTGCAATGCATGGCACAGTCGTAACACAACCCTCTTCTGCCGGGGCATTGTCCTGCATCAAGTTCAAACATAAGACAAGATGGCCATTGCCAGTAACAAGATTTGGGGGGCCGTTAAGCTGATGGATCATTGAAATGGGTAGATTGTCGAGAACAAATAGCTAGTATTATAGAACAGACAGTGGGAGGTGGATTGTGAAAATGAAGCAAATGTAAATGGAACTCACCTCGGACTCTAAGGCTTCAAGGACAATATTTGGTACAGGATCAGGGCAGAACTCATCCGAGACGAAACTATATAGAATCCTCTTGATTAATGGTGTCCCAAATGTAGGACACACCTTTACCATAAAGCAAAAGAAGTAAGTAAAGATAGTCGCGTGTAAAACAGGTATAGAATGGAAAGGTGTGAGATAACAGCCAAACCTCTTTCCTTATGGTTCTACTTAAGAGCAAGTCCTTTGGAAGCATCATAAGATCACTAAGAGCATTAAGCAGATAGAAAGATTTGAAGGAAGTGTCTTGTCTATCATCATCCTCATCTGGGTCATCATTGTGGTCCTCACAAGGGTCAACATCATCATCGTCTAAGCCAAATAGGTCGGTGAGCCATCTCGACCAGTTTCCAATCTGACACAAACATCATAAACTCAGATAACTGAAACAAACGAAATGAAAACGTCACTTTCAGATTCCATACCGCATTTTTTAGTTGTGCACCAGCTCCAAAGCTTGATATCCCAGCCGCGATTGGGAGAACCCTTGGATCGCTTATGGGATCAGACACTGGATCTGTGGGGATTTCGTCATCAGATTCGCGGAGTATTGCATTGAACATAGCCACGTCCAATCTAGACACACATTGCTCCATCACCTATGTATGTATAAAAGACAAGCATGAACTCCTAAGAACTTCCAAAATGTTAAGCAAACTTTACAGCTTGGACAAGGGGCTTTTTCTCTATATACACCTGTCTTGCTAGCTCAGGCAAGCAACCACACTCATGTCCTCCTGCTCGAACTGGACAAAGCCTTTCACAGGCATCCTTGAATGCATTCTTCCAAAGCTCCAATGAAAAGTTTCCCTGCGCTTGATCGCATGAACTTGAGGATCGAGTAAGGTTTTTGTTGGAGTCTGAAGCACTCACTTTGTCAATCCCTTTGGTGGCTGCAGATTGCATGTGTGGAGTAAGAGTCTGAAACGCACAGGGCCATGGAAAAAGTCAACGTTAAGTTATATTGAAAAAAAGTAAGTAATAATGTTAACAAAGTAGCAGAAGGAAACGAGACCTGCCACCAAATGGATTCTACAGTTCTGGAAAAGATCCAAGCTTCAACTCTTTCAAGTGCTGATATGAAAGTGCGAGGGTCCTCCCAATCTTCACTATCGTCAGATATTGAACTTCCCTTTCCCTTTCTGCTAGAAGTCAATGATGATATCACTTCATTACGCTTTTCAGCACAATTCATTTCCTCTGACTCATACATTGCTTGGCTTATGATTGCTCTCAGTACAACCGAGTTTGACAACCAAAATGTCAATCTGCATTGGGCAATAAAGTATCCAAAACCAAGGTATCAAAGAACTATCCCTTATCAAACAAAGGTATCAAAGAACTATCGCATGCCTTGCTACACATATAGCATCTGATAGAGCTTCAACTACCATACCTGGGGACATCGTTGCCACATGACTTTGCCACTAGAACCATTCCTGAAACCGCACTTCTGGCTGCACTGGCTCTCCTGGCGACTCCAGAGACATTAAGATACATTCTTGAAAGGCGCCTAGCTGGAGCATGCACCTTACTGATGGAGCTTCCATGCTCAGCAACAACAGAGTAAAGTGCAGCCTCAATGGCAGCAGCTTCTCTCAGCTCTCCTTCGAGCACCTTGATCTTGTGCTCCAACTGCTGCATTTTGCCAGCTAAAACAGTGGTGCTGGTGTCCTTCGGAGAGATCTTGGCACTTTTTCTTTCACTAATTCTCATGCTCCCAACACTGTTCTGATCATCTCCCAGCACATCAACTTGTTCACTTTCGGGCAGACTTCTGCTAACACCTCCATTACTCCTACCTGAATCTGATGCAGACCTGACTGATCTCACGTTCTTCAGTCTATCTGGTTTCGTAAAGCTTCGTCTCATTCCAATGTCTGCAGTCAAGGGAAGTCCTTCATCTATGGTTTCAGTGCTTAGTTCACTTCCCTGGTTTTCTCTTTCATTCATGTCTTCACTGCTTCGACTTTCAATTTCTACACCATCCACATATGCTGAACTTCCATGGTCATCACTGCTTCGACTTTCAACAGTCTCCTCTACTATTACATCCGTAGTGTGTGACGAAGAGGATTGAAGGCTCTGTTCATTCCTTGGATTTAAGACTGAAGCGGAATCAAGAGACTTCGCCACAGAAGCATGACCGTTGATTGGACTGCCTGGATCAGAAGATAAATCTACAGAAGATGATGAACGTGAAGAACTCCCCTTCAAACTTTCTTGTGGATTAATATTGTTTTCAAGCCTCAGTTTTGAAGCATTTGCATGCTCTTGCATGAGCACTCCATTACTATCTGTCACTCCATGTGGTTCATTCTGCAATTCAAATGCCAAGTTGTCAGCATCTCTGCTGTATATATATTTATAGCACAAACCCATTTACTATTTGTGATTCCTAGGGACATGTGGAATAACAGTGCCCCAAAAGTGGTCCTGACAAATGAAAGCATGATAACATCTCATTGCATTAAATACAATATATGTACTATGTCACATGATACTAGCATGAATTATTGTGAGAACGGTAATGTAATAATATAAGGTCATTTCTGGGGATCTCCCAACAACTCGAGTCGTTGAAACAAGCTGGTTCTTTACTAACTGAATTGGTAATCCAAATGAAATAACTGTAGCTTACCACAAGATGCAAACATACACATCTTATATACTCCATTTATACATATGTACCTTTTCATGAGCAGGAACTCCGATGTTGCTCATGGAAGAGTGAGATGACACATCATCATCAGTGAAAGTAGAAAGCTCAGCTTCCTCTGCAAACTCTTCATTCATCAACCCCAACACCGAATCGCCACCATTCGTATCAAGCGATACACCCCTAGATAAGCCTCCATCCTGAACTTTAGATCCAGGATGGCCTTTACTAGCTGGCTGGATCTTAATGAACAAAACAGGCTGGGAACTGTTTGTAAAGCTCCGAGTGCTTTTCATTGGAGCACTAGCACTAGTTGTATTTTTTACCACGCCATAATCTGCCAGGTCTATTACAGCAGTAGCAAGCAACTGGGCCTTATTTTCCCTCCTAGGCTCACACAAGTTGAACTCTATCCGACTCTTCTTGAACACATCACCATCCTTGGCTTTTAGGTCCCTTGCCAAAGTGACTGGCAATCTAATGGACTCGTTGAATTCAATCTTCCCCTCGCCAACTACCGTCCCAATTGATGGGACTACAGCTTTGGTAGAGCCTGAATGGCGGTCACCATGTTCCCACTGAATTAGTACAGACCGGAGAGACCTCAGAGATTGAGATGGTGGCCATGGCTTGATCTCTTCAATGTGGATTATGTAGTTCAACTGGACTGAAGCATTCTTCTTGTTCTTCACATTTACATGAACCATTGTATGGTCCAAAATGCTACTGCAATAGTTCAGTCACCAAAAACAACAATTAGAATGATAAAATGGTAAGTTAAAACAGAAAGGTGAAAATTGCAATTTCTCATTGTTAGGTTGGTGAATGGTGAGCATAACTAAGCTTGGAGCAACCACTTACCTTATTTGCCAAAAGCAACAATTAACAGCACAAAAGCAGTGTACTTTTCTAGCTATCACAACATTTTCCCAGCAACCAAACAACAAATGCCCATTTCTAAGATCAAATTCAAACACTCAACCAGCAACCAAATCGAGCAACAGAAGCTTAAACTTCAAAATGCTAACAGAAAGGGGTGAAGCATCAATAAATTTCTTCACATCCAGGAAAGCGACCAATGTTACAGTGTAGTGATCAATCACGAGAATCACACAGCCGAAACAGAAGACTGAAAGTAAGACGTTCAAGAGGGAAAAGAGATAAAGATTCCATTTTTAGCCCAATGAACCCGGAAAAAAGGAAAAGCTGAAGTTCATAGCTTTGAGACATTTTCCAAGCAGGGTTGCAGCCAGATCCAGCCAAAATCACCGGCACCGACAAATTCTTCCCCATAAACCACAAAGCTTGAACCTTTGTCACCCAAAAACTCATAGAACACCCTCGACAACGCAATGCGAGCCTCACCAGAACTTTCCCACTCAACAACCAAAAATGAACAAAAACAAATTAACAATAAGGACGCATTCGTACCAGTAAACCGCCGACAGAGAGCACCGCCGGAGAGAAATGGAATGGCTGACGTTCTCTTGGTCAAGACGAGCAGCACTACCAATGAGAAACCTTTCTGTCAAGCATCCGAGTGAGGGAGAGTGACGAAGAGAAATGCAATGCCAGAAAAAATGAAAAATATAAAAAATAAGAAATCTAATAAAGGTGGAACCGACGATGTGGGGGAATGTATTCTTCTTGCCTGATTAACGTTTTGTCGACTAGCTGAGGGAGAGATTTGATTTAATGAAAATCGTTGCTAACTACCATTAGTTTTCTCCATGACTGGTTGTTCGTGGGAGTGGGGAAGGAGGCGTTTTTGTTTAACACTCTGTTTGGGAGAAGGGGGAAGTGGAGGGGGTGCATATTTTGACGGGTAATGAAGGATCCCAATGCAAATGCACCTATTTGGATCTTTAGCAATAGTAGTTGGCGGGTGCATTGGAGGGGTAATTTTACTATTCTCCTTCACCCCCCAAAATGGGGTGCAACTGTGCAAGGGAAGAAGAAGGAAGGGTGGAAGGTGAGGCAGACGTGGGATGGGTGGAAAGAAGAGGAAGGTGGGACCAAGGGAGGGAAAGATTAGAGAGAGGTGGTGGGTTCTTTTAATTTTGGTTTTATTTTTCTGTTATAATAATAATTATTATATTAAAATTGATACTTTACACCTCATTTTGCACCCTCCTACTTTTTCTCCCAAACAACAATTTGCACCTCGATTTGCACCCTCCTATAATTTGCTCCCTCCTATAATTTGCACCCATATTTGCATCCTCCTCTAATTTGCACCCCCCTCGTTGCCAAACGGTGTGTTAGTGTTAATGGTGATTATGAGTAGGCTACGACGACGTTTGGAAACCAGCGTAGGTGATAGCGACTGCTAATTATTGACAAATAATGCAAGGCATTGTTTGTGTCTTCTTATTTGGGGAAGTAGTTGAAGCAGAAGCTGGGGATGTAAATAAGTAGCCCAAGTTCAACAACTTGGAAAAATACTTACCCTAAGAGATAAAATCTATCTCATACAACTTATGAAGGAGATAATATATATTAGCGGTGATATCAATTTAAAGTTTTGAAACACTAGAGAAAAATGTTATCTTGAAAGAGTAATCACGATCTAGAAGATGTGATTGTTATTTTATTTATTTTAGATTACGTCATACATAGACAACAAAGAGGAATCAGTCCCAAATCTAAAGCTTACATACGATCATCAGTGCTATAAGTCGATTTCATAATGGACAACTGATAGAGTAATGAAACTATTGCGATGACGAGGGGATCACCAAATTAAACTACAGAAACACTCTTGCTTCGCTTCATGAATAATGAATCGGTGGTGGTATTGCACTATTTTAAGGAAAACATCCATCCAATCAACTTCAAAATTAGTGAAAAATACAATTAAAACTCGTAGCAACTTTTTATATAAAAACTCAAAATACATGAAAATAAAGCAACTGGTAATCTATTATTTAACTTTGGCTTAACTAATATGACTCGAATCCTCTGAAATTCATCTTTGGCTCATGCTTACACAAATACTTTTTATCCCGACCACCAAATTGATTCTTTCATCGTATATTTCAGCCTAACAATTTGTTTTATCGTGCCGTATATTTCAATTCCATATAACCACTTCAGCAACAAGATTGTATGTAGGTTACCATTGAAATAGAGATGAACCAAACGAGGCGCTAGTCCTATTCAATTGAAGCTCAAGCCACGCGCCGGCGGAGCGAGTGTGGAAGGGTGAGTGGCGTTAGGAGAATCGTCGCGGCGAGTGGAATCAGGTTGATTAGGTCACTGAGTTAAGTTAGAGGTACCTAACTCGAGCAGCCGGTGGGAGAAGGCGCGTGGGCGGCAGTAGGAGACTGTTCCGCCGTCGCTGTCTTGATCCACTGGCTCGGTTGCACAGTTGCATTGCACTCGCCGACATTATTATACACTATAGTACTTCACAAGTAAAGTTCTCACCATACCACTCCATAACTTTACCTTCATTACTATTTCATATCACAAAAGCAATATTCATACATTTCACTCTTCTAAACTTTTTTTATAAACGAGTGTTCATATTATTAAAAAAGAAAACTCTTCTAAACTTTTTTTTTATAAACGAGTGTTCATATTATTAAGAAAGAAAACCGGTAAAGATATAGTGATCATTCATCTTCACCTTAGAAAGGGGGAACCAAATGGTGAAATGCTCTAGACAAAAAACACAGAGGAAACACTTGCAGAGGAAGAGAGACATATGTTTGCTACCCTCCGATTTCGATATACAAAACTTTTTTTTTTATGTTTATCTCCTTTCTGCTAATCTTACGGTCTATGCACATATGATGTCTTCGACTCTTTGTATAACTTATGGAAATCAACAACATTTGTTGAGTTCATACAAAGGTTATATCGACATAATTTCAGTATTCGTAAAAAAAAAAATTGTTTTGCTTTTCGATACTGACAATTCTGATGTCCAAAATGATCCAATAATTTACATTTAGCATGTTTAAGTTGTTTGCGGGGTATCCACAAGACAATCTATGCATTTTTCAATTGGATTGTACATGTCCTTTGTAGTTTTAGTGGCTTAAGAGAGTACTTTCATGTTTGTTGGCCTTTGTCACTATACACATTTTTTGGGGTTGAGATGGGGCAAATAGACAACTTAACGGACCAAAATGTTTCTTTGCGGTACCATTGTCACATTATATTATGGACTTTGTTAGTCTTCTTCTGGCTCTATGTGAACGTTTATGGTCTACCCTGAAATATATAATAATGACTTAATGAGCCAAGTTGGTCGAAAAGGCACACATGTCCAACCAGGAAGAAACTAAATGCCCCACGTTTTCACTTTTTTCGTTACTGTAATTTATAAAAAATATTATAAGACTATGTAACGATGACAACATGTGATTTTATTTTGTGAAAATATTCTAAAATTATATTGGTCGTTCGAATTGTAAATTTGTCACTTTAATGCATTTCCACAACTCACAATTTTGTTCCATTTGATACAAAAGTTGATCATTCATTTTATTGTTAAAAATGTTCACTTAATACTAGCATTTACTACTGGTAACGACAAACCTATATGTTCACATTAATGGAAATTTATATTTTTTCTAGTGGGTTCCATTTTTCGTATAAAGTTTAGTAATTTCATTTACTCATTCGTATATCCATCTAAGCAAAGTCAAACGTATTGATGGAGAAACAAAAAGTACAATTAGTTTACAAAATTGGTTGTGAATTGACAGTGGAAAGAGTAGCCAATAATGGGCTTGGAGCTCAAAAACATTCTTACCAATGCTAATACTACTACTAACTTTTTGGGTTTTCTTCCAAAATAGGGAGGCATGTAATGTAACCCCTGCCAAGGGAGCTTAATCCATGGCAGAATGAGTAGAATTTTCATTTTTAGTTCAAACAATGAATTCACTAATTAACCAGTAACCATAACATTTTGTGAGAGAGAAAGATTAATAGGAAGTCCATACTCAATCCAAACACCTAAGTGTTGAGGTACATCACTAGACTCGAAACCCTTTCGTAGATCAAATTGGTTTTTATGTTGTTTGTCATTTATGGCTTGGGTTAGTTAGCTTGAACTTTGGTTTTCCATTTATGTTTGCTTTCACTTTTCAGGTCCTCCTATCAACCACTTTTCTCTTCGCTTCCCGTTATCTTCTTGAGATTTGACTCATCTCCATCTTTCCTTCGTTGCCTTGTATTCCAAGCTTCTGCAGTTTAGTGAAATCTTTTCCTTTTTTGGTAATCATTTTGAGTTGCCAACTCTCAACCAAAGCCACCAACAGAGCATTTGGTAAGACCGAATCAATCAATCAAAGAAAGAGGCCAACCATAGCTCATAACTCTTTATTACTCAATGGAACTCTTCATCTTACAGCCATTATTTGTTCAACTATTGTATGGAACTTTACAACTCTATACACTCTGCAATCTGATCACTACTAATCTGCATCTAGCTGCCTGTTCTGCCAGTCATTGTATGTTCATGGCTCGTTTCCTTTTTCGTCAAGGTTGTAGATAAATAAACTTATGCTCTTCTGATTCCGGTATGGGGCTATGAGGTTGAATCTGATTTCTGGTCAGCATCGGCTGTGGCTTGAACCTGAGCTGCATACTGCAAGTTCCAGAGAACATCCTCGAACGAAGGCCTGGCCGATGGCTCTGGAGAGATGCATTTGCTCGTGATCGAAACAATGATCGACAGTGACTCCTGGGAGCATGTGGTTAGCACGATTGGATCCACGATCCTTCTTCTGCCATCTTGGCTTCCAAAGGATGCCTGCAATAATTTTAGCACACTTCTCATCTCACATTTTATTTTGTCATTTCAGCATATCTGGACCAGAAAGCAGACAAGGTTAGGGAACGTACCATTTCATTCAGCAGGAAGGTTTCTCCTTTCCCAGTCACAATTGGCCCAACAAGTGATTCGAGTAGTATGAACCCGAAGTTGTACACATCATCCTCTAAATTTATTCTGTAACTGCAGAAACAAGACATGTGTTCAGCAAGTGTCAGGTTTGTTCTCATTTGGATGAAAGTCAGGTTTTCGGAGAGCATTGGCTTTGGGTTTCAAAGGTATTCTATCTCAAACTCTTAACATGGACATGGAAACTGGGGCTGGGGCTGAAAGAAAAAAGCGTGTACCTTGATTTCATTCCTTCTCCCTTAGCCTACAGCACAGAGACAGATCACAGAAGAGAACTACATTAGTTCATCTGGGAACAAAAGTTCCAACAATTTACTAGTTTAGCCGACACGAATATTAATTTCACCTCAAGTTTCTCAAATTCTTCAGTGATAATCGGCATGCCATAGTCGCTGAGCTTTGCAATCTGGTGTTCATCGAGCAGTATGTTGTTCGTCTTTAATCGGTTGTTGAATGTGCCTGGAACTACACCAGTGTGCAGATACTGGACGGCTCTGGCAACACCTATAAGAATGGCTAGTCTATCTGGCCACCTTAGTGCTTTCTCAGTAAAGCTTTCTGCATTATATAGATGCACACCACATTGTTATCACTGAAGGGAATACATGGAAATACTACTATCGTTCAGGGAAATCTATACTGACCTGCTAAATGGGAGCGATAGTTTCCATTAGGCACGTACTCGTAGACGAGGAAGACTTTGTTGCTATCGTCCTGACCACTGCTGTCAATGCAGTGACCCAAGAGAGTAACCAGATGTGGATGGTGAAGCTTTGATAGTAACTCAAGCCTAACCCTAAGGTTTTGGATAGATTGTCTTTTGAACAATGTCAGGGATCGTATGGCGATGAGGTTGCCATTGTGCAATCTACCTTTGTAAACCTGACAACAAACACAGATTTAGTAATCAGAAGCAGCCACCCACAAGGTACGTTTATTGTTGCAATTCCAACACCAGGAAGTCCAGTTAAGGCAACTGCAATTGTGATGGATTGAATCACTTCCACTTTCAGAGAGGGTAAATTGCATTAAAAGTCACTAAACTTGGTGTCGCTTATAAAACAGTCACCAAACTATGGTTTTTTAACAGGCTTGTCATTGAACTTTGGAATAAACAACCGTTATTTTAGTATTCCAAACTTAATGATAAATTTGTTAAAAATCAGAAGTTAGTGACCCTTTAGTAACCATTTATGTAATTGAAATGGGATTGAGTTCACAGCATTATGGAATGATTTTGTGGGGGGAGATGTGGAGTGCATATGTTTTAACAAAAATTACCTTCCCACTAGAGCCTTCACCCATAAAAGATGAGGAATGAAAGAAGTTTGTAGCTTCCTTCAGCTCTTCCAATGAAAACACACGGCATGCTGGAGACCCTTGTGTCCCAAACTTAGCTGTTTGAGAAATAAATCCTGTCCAAGAATACAACACAAGAAAACCAGTTCAAAACAGTGATCTTTTTGAAGTAACAGCCAAAATTAAAGACCCCTGTAAAAAAACTTACTTGCATTAGCTAGGACATCAGAGGAAAAACCATCAGCTGGTGGATTAGTACCACTACTATTATGATTATCCAGCACGACCTTGGATACTATGTTATGTTCAAATTTCTTTCTAGGACGACAACTTCTTCTGCATATACAGACAACCCCACATGTAAAGATTCCCATTAAAACCAGTGCTCCTGTAACGACAGCTACCAGTATCCCCACTGCTCTAAATCTCGAGTTCTTCGTCGTCACCATCTTGGCCTCCTTGCAGTATGATTCCTGATGCTGTGAATCAGCATGAATTGCTAAGCAATTCCCACCAGATTTCACTACTCTCTTATTCTCCAAGCAAGACGGGAGTCCACCAGTCAACTTGTTCATGGAGATATCGACAAACCCGAGCTTGGAACCACAGGCGACATGGATTGGAAGTGACCCACTAAACACATTGGACGCTAAGTTGAGATAACTGATGCTTGGCAATGAGAACAAAGAAGCAGGAGGTATTCCACTGAGATTGTTCGAAGACAAGTCCAAATGTTGAAGATGTGACAACTGTCCAAATTGTGATGGAACTTCTCCTGAAAATGAGTTGTTGCTCAAGAGAACAGTGACTAGACCTTTCGGCAATGGAGGGAGGTTAGATTGAAAATTGTTGTCTCTCAAGTCCAATACATGGAGGTTGGTCAAGGCAGTCAAATCAGGGAGCTTTCCACTAAGCTGATTATGGGACAGTGCGATATCTGTTAAGGTTCTGATTCTGCTAACTGAAGAAGGAAACTCGCCCTCAAAACGGTTGCTCTTCAAGCTCAGAACAGTGAGCCTTGACAAGGAATCAAACCAATCGGGTAGAGTTCCATTGAAGTAGTTTACACCAAGAACCAAGGAAGTAAGGTTAACCATTCTTGAAATTTGAGCTGGAACTGAACCAAAGATGAAATTTGAGCTCAAGTCCAGGAGTTCAAGTGAGTGCAGCCTATGAATCTTATCAGGAAATGGGCCCCAAATCCCCAATGAAACAAAGCAGACAGCTTTCAAGGTGGTCAGCCTTGTGAGAGTAGTGACAAAAGAATCAATTGAGAAACTGGCAGATAGAGTCTGGTTCTGAATTGGGGAGCCGGTGAAAGAATCACTGACCTCGTAGAGCTTCATGTCTCCCATGATCTTCAACTCTGTAATCAGATTGTCCTGACAGGCAATGCTGATGGATGGAGTAGATGATAAGTTGCAGAGGTCGCCATTGTAGTTTTCCCAAATGTCCAACTGATGAGGGTACTCCAAATGCTTCCTCAGTTGCATCAGGAGCTGAGCCTGGTAGGTTTGCAGCTGATGAGAGAATGGAATAAAGAAGGAAGCCCACAACAGGAACAACAGGAGAAGCCAGTTCAGTCGACCCATTGAAGACAAATCTTACACTTGGCTTGTGATATGGAAAAGGTTCAAAAAGGAACAAACTTTGAGACAAATTGGAGGAAACCCATGAAGAAATAGAAGCTGAAACTCAGACTTCCTCGAGTAAATGAAAACTGGGGAAGCGAATCAACAAGAAATCAGAAAAAATGACACTTCTTCCAAGGAAGGAATAAAGACACTCCTAATGAAAACAGCTTCAAAAGCTAACTTCTTCTCTAATGACTGTTTTTCCTTCTTCTAGAGTAAAAACAAAGAACCGAGGAAGCAGAAGTTTTACACGAGACAGGGGGAAGGACAAAGAATAGAGCTTTGGAAACAGAGGTGATTTTTTTTATGAAGTGTTGGGTCGGGAGGAAAATGAAAAATGATGCTGTTGTACTCAGTACCGCAAAGTTTTAAATGCCGTGCGACAAACTTGTTAGTGAACTAAACTGGGAAGTATATATGTAGAAAAAATTAATCAAAGAAAGGAATAATAAATGCGAGCTAGAGGAACAATAAGACTACTGAGAGGTGGGTAGTTGGTGAAAAGGGACCGTATAGTGAGAGAGGGAGAAGTGAAGGTAAGGGCACATTTATGTTACGAATTAAATAAGGGTCCCTAATTTTCACAGGGATAGGAAGAAGGGGAGGAAGAAAGAAAAGAACATAAGGAAAATGGAATAGAAGGTCGAGAGAGCCCTTCGTTTGGTCCTAATTTGACCAACAAATACTGTCTATGTTAGCATTTGCTGCATTCATATTATAAAGTTTAGCAGATGAACTTACCCAACTTCAGTAATCCTTTTTGTAACTTCGATAAGTTCAGAGAATCATTCAGACAAAAAGGGTGTAAAAGAAAGGAACAAAGCAGGCATTGGAATTTGTGTTTCTCAGTGTAGAGACTAGAGAGAGAACAGTTAGAACCAGAAAACAAGGCTCTAACAGGAGGGTGGTGGTGGGCCCAATAGCTTTGCCCACATGGCAATCCTACTTTAGAGATTGCAAAACCACGTTAAGATAGACAAATCCGTTGTAAGAGAAGAACAAATCCCATGCCCACCTCTCTACAGAGAAAGTGACTCTTTCTACACCACAAACCCAAGATTAAGCTACATATTAATTATGCTAATCTATGCTTATCATACTATTGATAAACAAAGAGAGAAGGTGATAATACGGATACCGATGGCTATCCTTCAGTTCATGTCCAGACAAAGGGGCATGTTTGTTGGGAGTCAGCCAAATATTAGCTGGATTCTGCAGAGTATTATTTATATTACAACTTGGGGTTATGGGATCTGACTAACTCGGTCAATCCTTCCAAGCCCTCCCATATTCCACATGGACAGTGGATTCGTCCAACTCCTTTCAAATGAAAAGATGCCCGAACCAAGCTCCTAGGTGTTAGTGTTGTGGTATATGATTCACGATTGAACCTCTCCCAACAACTCGAGTTATTGGGAGCAACTGGTTCTTGACATGGTATCAGAGCCTCGAACCAAAAGGTCATGTATTCGAATCTCCACGACCCCCAATATTAACCGTTGTCTTTCAAGCACATGGTATGGTGGACCTGTGCAAACTTCAAGCCCATGGATTGGCTTTCGTTTGAGGGGGCGTGTTAGAATGTGGTATAAGATCCAGCAGAACCTTCTCCCAACAACTCGAGTTATTGGGAGCAACTGGTTCTTGACATGGTATCAGAGCCTTCTGTGACCGAGAGGTCTTGTGTTCGATTACCGGTGACCCCCATTTGTTAAGTACATAGTATTCTTGTCTTCGTACCTGTGCAAACTTCAAACCCTTATGAGTGGCTTTCGTTTGAGGGGGCGTGTTAGTATTGTGGTATATGATTCACGATTGAACCTCTCCCAACAACTCGAGTTATTGGGAGCAACTGGTTCTTGACACTAGGATCCTTCAATAATAGGGGACCAGAGCCCCCAACCTTAGCCTATCCAGTAGCACCCTGCTTCCCCACTGCCAAGGGCACTATCTAATCATGGTCATGTAGCCCTAGCATTCCAGCTCTGGTTCTTGAACAATGGACTAGAGATAGATAAACTTCTAAACCTCATTACCAAGGGTGTTAAAGTACTTAGCTTAGTTAGCATTTTGTTAAAAAAATTAGTTTGATAACCATTTCGTTACAGAACTCGTAGTCCAGTGACCATTTTGACATTTAACACAATTGGACAAAACATCTTGAACAGAGAGGGGCCTAGGCAATTTGACAGCAAACTGACTGTTAAGGAACTAAACAGAAGCCAACTGGCCTAGTCAACTTTGATGACCTGTTGGTGCTTAGGATGATAATTAACACGTTAATTAGCATGGATTTTGAGGTGAATGATTTCATGAGTGATTAAAAGGCTAACGACCATAGAGATTCGATTCCCTAAGTGGGTACAAGAAGGACGATGCCAATGATGAAAAGTAACGAAAGACACTTACTTTGAGGGAACTTATTAATATAGTTGGTCCTGCCCTGCGTCCATAATTTCAGCAATCCTACAGCACAAAGAGTCCAAGTTAGTAATATCCTAGAGACTAATGGCAGCTCAAAGAGAAAAGGGCATCAAATTAAGGACAATAAAAGGAGGGGCCCACCTGCCCAGACAGGAACCATACATGTGTAAGAAATAGCCACTGACAGAAGCAGCCAAAAAGAAAGAGCAAGCTCGATATTCGTGGCTTGCTTTACTCTATCCAATGCTTCAATTAACAACCAAACTCATCTTCAGCCATTCATTGCTAAGTAGTTATTACTTGTTAATACCTCAGCTGGAAGATCATACCCATATCAAAAGATTGCAGATCATTCCAATTCCCTCCAACCTTTCTCGCTTTCTTCATGCCCTCTGATAGTTGATTAAGAACTTCGACTCAATCATTATCCTCTTTAGAAATCTGCGTGAAAAGAGAGAGTTAGTAGTACTTGATCCAGAAGATGCGAAAAACATTACCTGAAATCGCAAGAGTCAGCAACATAAAACAGGGGACTGAAGCATTTAAACAATGAAACGTATTAGGTACAAGTTCAGAAGTTGATTTTGCATTTAAGGTCAACCAACAGTAGCATTACACGGTGTAAAAGGTTCCTGCGAGCCAAAAGTTACAACTGAGGTCCTCTGACCTGTTTTCTACACTCAAAAGTTACAAATGTATATTTAATTACAGCTTTGAAGGTAAGCCTTAATTTGGCTTCATGTTGTCAGAAGAAGAATCCAGATAGGAGATTACAAGATCAGCTGCCTTGCAACCAGAGGCTATTGATTTGCCAACAGACAGTCCACCTTTATGGTTACCTAAAACAGTCGAACATTCAAAATCAGATAAGAAGATACCAGATATGGAGAACATTTATGCAAAGATATCACCACTCCCCTTTAAAGCTCATAACTTCAATAGCATTATGGGCATTCCTTGATAAGAAAGTGACATAAATATGGAGATACCTGCATAGAAGAATCCCGGGAGATTTTTCTCCATTTTGTCTATTGCTTCTAGTACGGATTGATAGTCCCGCCCGTAAAGGGGAAATGCTTTGCTCCAGTAAAAATGACTGCCAACAGAATACCACACGTAGTATGAAAACATGCTATTCCGTTGATATTAGAAAAAGTACTGCAAAAGCTTGATAAAAATTAATAAAGGAATATTTGTACTTGACAAAGGTGGGCTCTCCTTCCACTCCTAACAGCTGCCTTAGATCAGATGTAACTATCTGTTTCAGATCATTCCTGTGAACATGATGTACGGGAATATTAGGGTACATAAACCATAATATTTATAACTAACTTGGAGAACTTGCTGCAAACACAAAGAAGAGAATTGTATGGCAAAAGTTATAGCATACGTTGAAGCTTTTGCCAGTTCCTTGTTTCTACTTCCACCAACAAAGGTTGTGTAGAGATATTGGTCATCTGGTGCACGGTCTGGAAACATCATAGAGGAAAAGAGAGTACCTGCGGGATATAGTATGTGTGAAATGACAAGTTTTCAAATTAAACGAGGACATTTCATTCCATTGAGCACAACGCATTACCAAGGGTCTTTAGACCATTTTGTTGCTCCTTTGAGGGGATAAGAACCCCAAATCCTTCAAGCGGCCTCCTAACATTCTCTTTCTTAAAAGTAGTAATTAACACTGAGAGTGGCATGTACTGGACCTGTTTCATGATATATCACGATTTATAAGATTGAGACTACAGAAACTAATGGATATGGACCTCACAGCAGTAGTAAGTACCTTGGGAAGAAAGTCCAGTGGAAAGATTTCTTTACTTTTTGTAATCTTTATTTCCGTCAGATTGTCCAGTGGTGCCTAGATGATAAAGCTATTATCAGCACAGAATGCTCATCATCTGGAAGCCAAAAAGGAAAGATGTAGTCTGGAAAGATCGTTGGGTCCATCCACAAGCACATATATGTGAGACTGATAAATCAGAGCTCAAGCAAACTAAAACACCATGTCAGAGCATGGATTTAGTATTTTTGGTTCTGTATATTTTGATCAGCAAGTTTTTTCTTTTCTTTTTTCGTCTTTTTGTCAAGGTGTTCTTGTATCTGAGCAGCTTATGCCTCGTAGGCTGTTTTCCAACTGTGCTTTTATCATGGTCCATGAAACCATACCGGAGACCATACCGGGAAAGTCAGCGTTAGGGTATTTTATAGTATAACCGTGGTTTAATCGTAGTTCAACCGTTATACCGGTAAATACCGCATATCGGTTTAGCCTCCGATACTGGTATTTCGTGGTTGAACCGCCGGTACGGTACGGTTTAATGGACACTGGCTTTTATGTCCTTTATCAAAAAACGAAGTTAAAAGTACGGTCCAAAGGAAAGAGGCAAATAGTATGGATCGATAAATGAACAGTGAAGATTACTAACCGTCATGACGACAGCATTGTAGGATGAACAGTGTGACGGCTTGTCGCTATTAGATGCATATGAAATTGACCAGTTGGCTGGGGTTGATTTGGCGTCACAATTGTAAGCAAGTGACAAAACTTTTGATCCTAGTTTAAGCTCATCCTTCTCAATCTCCTTGCATAGTCTATCAGTAAGTGTCTACAATAAAGAAGACACGAAAGAGGAAAGCAAAAATTCAGTCTATTACCAGAATCATGAAATGAAGTGCCAAATAGTACACAAGAAGTGTATATGTGTGAGAACATTGGAAGGGTGAAAATGCAAGTGCAGATGGTTTATGGATGTGATCTTTGCTAACAAACCACAAGATACATTGTTCATGCTTCTCTGATACAGGGAAAAACCCTTAAATGCTCATCTATCTTATCCACTGTAATAATAGAGGGTAATGTTGAAGCTCACTAAAAATAGTACACGGAGCAAAAAAAAAAAAAAAAAACAGCAATGAAAACTCCAGTTACCTGCATTCCACCAATAAAGGAAAATGAACCACGTTGTATTTTCCTCCCAGAACCCTTGGTTTCTCCACCCTTATTCTTTTTAGCGGACCACTTTGCCTGGATCGTTCCAGCTATTATAGAGCCAAACCTGAATATGCATACATAATTATCTTATCGATTGCACAACACCCAAGTTCTGCTGGAGAACAACTAAGCTAAACCGATCAACACCAAAATGACAAGAAATAGCAATATAAATGCTTTAACGGAAAAAAAAAAAGACTCAAGTTTTACATTTTATAGCATAAATATATAAAAGTATCATCCAAGAATACCGGCATTATAGTTAAGTCAACAGAGTCTTTTGGTAGCTACCTCAGTGTAAAAACTCCTAGAAACTAAGTAGACCATTGAAGGCATCTCATTGCATAGTATTAGGCTAACACCTCCACACTGAAAATTTGTAAAGAAGAAAAAGAATTCAAAGGAAATTTTCATAAAATTAAGTACCGATTTTCAAGATTCCACAGCTCGGGAAAAGAATGCTGCGCCTGTTTCATGGAATGTTATGTATGGTTAAGGTATATAGAGGGTAAATGAGATAAGAGAGACAAATTAGACCACACAGCCCTAGAGATCATAACTCAATGAAGAAGTAATAACCCTACAAGTTGCATAATCTAACAGCAATTAAGATTCAACTCGCTGTCAAATTGAAGACAGATAAATGCCATAAGAGTGCCTTTTCTAACTTTAACTTCTCTCATGCAACGAAACGAAATGCTAAGTCTTGTTTGACAAATTATTCTCGTATCTGTGTGTCTTCAAGTGTGTGTATGTGTGTACATTGTGGTCTGTGTTTACGAAATATGAAGCAACCATAAAGAACTTATTCCAAAAAATGAGATGTTACTCACAGAAAGAGATTCAGGATCTCCTCCACTTGTCCCAGCAACCATAGGGTCAATCAGATAGTTAACGACCTTCAGAACAGGAAAAAATAAAATGTTGAGATTCACGATCTTGAGGCATCTAAATCTAATAACTTGAAATGTGACTGAATCAAATGAACTCAACTTGAGCAACGCAACACATGCTGTACATACCTCTTCTCCAAAATGTCGCCCAAAGAACTCTCCCACACTGCAAGGTGACGAAAAGACATAACTCAAAAGACATTAAGGTGCCTAAAGGAAAGTTCATAAATAGAAAATCACAAATATATCATAGTCAAACAAATCCGTGAACAGATTGATCACCTTTCTGCTGCATAAGCATCACAGACTTTTGAAGGTTCATTTTTCTTCCACAAAAAAGGCTCCAGGATTATCTGAATCTGCAATCAGAAGAACACAGGATCCGCTCATTTTTCCGAGCTTAAACATCAGGCTGGATCTTCACAAAGAGCATCAACAACAAACGCAGATAGGAAAAATTGATGGATTCTTTAGAACAATTCTTTTAAAACTCTCCCATGTTATTTTGCATCCAGAATAAACATGCAGAGTTCCTGGAAGGTGAAAATTTATCTTATAATGCTCAGCAAGCCTAAACAGAAAAAGTGGTATACAACAACCCATGGTCTGTATTGACATAAAAATATAAATTCAAATCCTTGTCTTGACAGTTCTGTGTTATTCCTACAAACTGAGAAATGGCGTCAGCCTGACAACTGCATCGCTCTAAAAAAACATCTGTTCCAGTCATACCGTGAATCCAAATGACGTTAACAAGGAAAACTGCAAAAAAAATTCCAATAACTAAAACCCAGACCTTTGATTTTGTGGACAGGATGTTACTCGTGATCAACGCAAGTGGATTTGTAGGAATCTGGCGTAAAAAGTTGAGTAGAGTTACAGAAGCAGTCTTAGATAGATGTTGAACCAAGAAGACAACTTAGCATATCAGCCATGGCAAAAGCAATAAAAACAAAAGCAATGATAGTTACCATCACTGGAACCCCGTTTCTTACAATATACCGTTTGTTCTGTGAAATTGGCTGCAATGGTAACCAGAGGAATCCGTCAAATAAGTAATCAAAACTTCAGCATGGGAACAGCTGAATGACAATTTCATCATCCAGAAATTATTCAAAAACATAGGACTCATCTTCCAGTTTTTGATAACTGATTACTTCAATAGCTAAAGTCAGATCTTCTAGTACCATTTATCTTCAGCATGACACAGAATAAAGAACTTACAAACTGTTGCTTCTCTCGAAGCCCGAGTTCATCAAGCAATGCCGTGACTTCCACCTCGCTCTCAGTCTGCAGATATCACCAAAATGCCAAAATTAGATGTACCCTACTAACACATTCATCCCCAAAAGGCCAAAAATGGCTGATCACAAGTAAGGATGAAATCAACTCTCAGTCAATATTTCATGAATTCAAGGAAAATCGAATCAAAATTCAATCAACACTTCGTACCATGGTATTGGCCCCCTCATCCCAAACCAAACCATCACGAGAAACGCTTCTCAGCTTCCCTCCAGCACTCCCTTCAGCTTCAAACACAGTAACATCATAGCCACGCGATCTCAACTTGTACGCAGCAGCCAGCCCACTGCAACACCAAAACAAACCACTCCCATAAACATCACAATCCCAACCGGAAGCTCAACCCCACTTACAAAACGCCATCATTCACTAGTTCGCTTATAAGCAACGAAGACTCAACGTCCTAGCTAGCCAACCAGCCAGAAACAGCTTACCTTACACTGGCACCGACGACAGCAACCTTCCCTGGAGAACCTGAGAATAAAAATGTCCAGGCCGCCATTAATTGGAGAAATTCAAAATTGCAGTGAACATGCAATTGAGTGAGCTGAGTAGTAGCAAGGAAGCAAAACCGACTTGGCTGATTCTTATCTTCTTTGGTAGCCGCCGAGCCCATTTCCGATTATTTTTCGCCGGAATTCGATCGTCCGTCGTCCTTGTTTCGCTGGTTTTCCAGAAACTGAGGTTGCTTGTTCAACGAACGGGTAGGAGTCGTAGAAGTCCTTTTTGGGTCTATTATCAGAAGTAGCTGTAGCAATCGTAGAAGATAGCACCTCGTTTCGTGGCTGCTCAGTCACCGTTTGGCGCTATTGGTGGATTGGATATGTCAGCATGTCTGGTCAGCGGGTGGTTTGGGCTGAGTGAGTGAGGTGAATGTCTATCTAGGCCCAGGAATGTTTTGGGGATGGCCTTTCTGGGCCATTGGATCGTTATTTGTTAAGGATCTTATTCATTGGGTTGGGCCCAAATATGAAGTATGAAACTTATTCCTCGCTAGATATGTCAACTCAACCGTGCATACTGCTAAATGAGCTCTGGCTTGGGGAAGGCACTCTCCCTCCCGAGTCTCGACAATAGATAGAATAACTTGTACATGACAAGAATCAATAGCGAAGGTAGGATTTTAGATTGGCGGTTTAATTGGCGTAGGCGTTCAACCCTAAATTTTGGAGTTGGAAGTTGGAGGTGGGGCGCCTGCCTAGCTTGATAGGGCCGCCATTAGGCATAATCCAATCACTTTATAATTTTTTCTAACCATGTAAGAAATAAACATGTTACAATGAAATATTGAGAGGAACATATATCCGCTCTTGGACATGTAGATCCACAACTAGTAAAAACTAATAGGTACATGCACTACAAAATAATTATTTTATGCAACCATAAAAAAAAGTTGCTGACATTTAGAAAATAATGTTCAGAATATTTCGGTGAACATAAATAAAGGTCGCCACGATGGTTGACCGTATGTCACCTCCCGACTTATAGGTGATGATATATTTCTGGTGGCAACTGAAATGATGATTTTGGTCGACCACTTTTTTTTTATATGATCGTCGAAAGATTATTTAATTAGGCGACTCATTGAATATGCATGGTCAACCTATTTAAGAAAAACCTAATACCGAACAACTCTCGAAGGGGAACAAAACACACACAAGAGAGCGGGCTTTTTTGACCCATCAAATAAGACAACAAGCTATTGTATTAAGAGTTCACAATTAAAGATGTGATTATGAAATCCAGACTCAAGTTATGTACGTACATGTCATTCGGTAATGTATATATATATATATTAACATGCTCCCATAATTGTGGGGGGTAAAAGACACTTGCAATTTAGGAGATAAGTATAGTATGTACAAACTAATCAAAGAAGATTCCCTTGCTAAGTAATACAATGTCGAGTACTCCAGCCTTTCTCATTTGAAATATAGAGATCGATCGTGGAGATTTGATTATAAGCTAAGTTAGTTAACCCTCTTTTTTGTCTTCTATGTAGCTTTTATAAGTAATCCCCTAACATATACATATATGGTAACTTCATTATTAATATAGTGATGGAAAAAAAACAAAACATCTAATAACTTGGCGGCAAAGCGATTTTGAAATTGCAATGATTAATTGGCACTTACTAGATGAGTCAATATAAAATCATCATTGTGTTCCCAATTTTGAAGGTAACCCAAAACGGCGAAAAATTGCCCTGCCTTTTCCAAACCACTTAACTCGATCATGATTTGTCCATGGAGATTTCGATCCGTCTCAAACTTTGTTGGATCTTCTGGGATTGTTTTAATTATTAGTGGGTATAAAAAGTCATGTTTAGTTGGGATTAGCTAGCTAACTAGCTGTAATGTATGCAGACTTTCAAAACTTTGTGCCGCGAATAATTCCAACTCAATTACATTAATTTAAGGGTTATAATAGTGAAAGAATAAGTCACCTCTACTTTGAATATACATGTTCTTGCAACAGTGCCGATAAAATGGCTCTTTTAACTTATGCTGGTATGTCTTTTTAGAATTGGCGTCTTTGGTCTTCGTTTTACCGGCGGGTTAATGTTTTTGTTCTGTTTGGGGGTTGATGGGGCTAGGATTTGTATCTAGGGTTGTTTGGATGGATCAATCTAGAAATGAGTCAATTCGAATTATCTGTCCGGCTGACCTCACCCCAGGTAATTGAAATTGACTCAAAACGGATCAATTCAAAATACTTCATGCAGATTGATTCATCCAATTTTTTTGCTGACAAACGAGGCAATTTGGTACAATTGTCTCAAAACGAGACAATTGTGTCAAATTCATCCGTTACAATTCCTCATCCAATTGACCCCCTAGTTTTTTTTTTCTTGATGGGAATAAATTGATGTTTTATTGGTTGGAGAATGGAGGACTAATAAATAAGCACTATTTGTAGATTGCCTGAGCTAAATTTTGTTAAAATGTGTATAAATAGTTAAATACAAGGGAATATGGTACGCCATACCATGCTTTGCAATTGACTATATGTAGTCTGAAAATTAAATATACATACATGGCTATGTATCGTCTCTTTTTATGTACTGCACGTACCGTTCTTCTACAGGGTGCCAGCTGGTACATATACTTGGAGAAGGAATATAATTAACTACTACATAGAACATTAGTTCTACAGGCTGAAATTAGAAGTCTGAAAATTTTGATCTCATGCCATGCATAAACAAAAACTGGCAAGAACCAATGCAGTTAACGACGTACCTCAGCATTTATGAAGTTCCACATGTGCTGTTGCTCTTAATATGCAACCCCTTTCATTTCTTCCCCTCCCCTGCAGTAACTATATACTATGACCACCTTATACAAAGGCAAAAGAAGGTTACATTCAGAGAACAAACTACAAGGGATTTTTAGTGCCCTAAGTTGTATTATTAGTAGAATGGAGTGAAAAGAGCCTAATTAGGGGCGTAGTCAGGATTTCGCTTAAGGTGGGTCGGAAATAAAAAAAATTATATAAATATTAATGTTGACAATAATTCATAGTGTGTTTTCATATTTGAAAAGTCATTAAAATACATTGATCATCCAACCTATTTAAGATGTCACTCTCAACATATATTACCAAAAAATTATTCAACCATTCATCACGCATTCGACATCGTAGTGTGTATTCACGTAGTTCATGGCCATGGGAGAATAGACGCAGTAGCGTTTTGACTTATGTATATGAATTCTGGTAAAGTCTAAGGGATCGTTTGGTTTTGGTTACAGTTAAATTGATGCATTGTCATCAATGCATGCATTATAATATACATGTATATAAAAAAAAATTTGGTGTATTGTAGTTTACATTGTTTGGTTACTCTGATAGTTATTGTATTATTTACTTTTTGGGTGAAATGTAACTCTTATCATTTGTTTTTAATAAAAAAAAGCAACAAGACAGGGCATAGTTGGAAGAAGAAAGAAACACAAAAAACTTGATATTTAACTTTCATTAATTTTGAGTGATAATTTGTTTCACATCAAGCAAACAATGCATGCATTATTGTGCAGAAAATTCAAAAAAACGATAAATTGTGAACAATACATGCATTATAACTATTCCACCTAAACAATATAAATGTTCACAATATATCAAGAGTTGGTTAATGGTGTAGAGGTTAAAACCTTTGTTGATATAAGGTAGGTCATGAGTTCCCATCCTATCCCTCTATATCTTATACCTGCTTGTTTTTTTTTGGGTCGGCTTCTCCTCCCAAGGTGGTGCAGCCGACCTCCCTATGTGAGGTGTGGCTCCGCCCCTGAGCCTAATATTGTCATAATATCACAGTCGATAGGCTAAATTACTAACAACAATGTGATAATCTAATCTACAACGGGATTATTGATAAATTGGTTTGACGATGACAGTTATTTTGTGAAACATTTATATACATACGAGGGGCAATATAATATGGCGCTTTGCTTGAGTGGCGTACTTCTTAAACCCCTATGTAAATATATAAGGTTCGAATCAATAATTCCTCCGTGTAATGATGATTTCACAGAGAATGGTGATCCATCTCCATCACTTTTAACCTATCTATTAATCACGTAAATATATCTTGATGAATTGACCAGGAGATACGCCAGAAGGGGACAACATTCAATTGGGTTAGATATGCAGCAGCGTGCGCACCCATTACAATAATAAGGGAAGCAGAGCAAGTACACGTACTACAAACTAGCTAGATATATATGGTGCAAATGCATGAGTCGTCGCCGTTCAACCCGGCCGAAGAAAGAAAGGAATTGACTGAAATGGGAGGAAAGTGTGCATATATGAGAGGCATGGGCATACGTACCTCTCTTTAATTCGTGGCTTAGCTCGCATTCATGAAACAGAAATCTATTGTTTCTTCACATCTATATATGGTTCGAGATTTAGGGGGGTATTTTTGGCTCCATAATGGGGCGGTGCTCACATATTACCTTTGTCTTCTTCCTTCTTCTACATAGAGATGCGGCTTACTGTAATCACGTCAACATTGGATGGATTCAATGAATGTTGGTATACTCCAATGTTGAGAAATTAGATTTTCTTTGACCGGAGCCCTTTAGTCGCCTAGTCACAAATTTTCTAGTACTAGTGCATAATGTGCATGGAAGCATCGCCATAATGGATTGATGAAATGTAAGTTACGTTGAAAATTTATATACCCAATTATGGTTTAGGCAAAGATAGAATCCAATGCGAGAATGTGATCGTTGATTATGTGTGTGATAGCATGATGAGCTCCTATACAGTCTTATTTGTGCACGTGTGTAGTAAACTAGCTAGTATGGGTTACCAAGTACTATCTAGATCGGCCATACTCACCTATACAATAATGTTCACTGACAAATCTCTTCTCATCATTATTCAGTATTCTTCAATATATAACTACTTCTCAATAGGGGTGGCTATACGGTCTGGTTCGGTTAAATTGGACCAAATTGATCCTGTCCCAGTCCGGTCTTTTCGGGAATATAAGGACCAAAGATTGGATTGGATACAGTCCGGTCTTGAACCGGTCCGGTCCCAATTTTATCTTGATTTTAGGTGTTGGGGGTCTCTTATCCGGTTTTTTACCTCAAATCTAAGCCCGAATATGAGATTGCATTGTTTGCTATCCGGTCCCGGTCCGGTCCCGGTCCGGGTTATACGGTCCAGTTTCGGATAACTACTTCTCAAAGCCAACAACCAACTAATGAAAGAAAGTAATTACGCATGATCCGATTTACTACGAACTCAAAATTACTCCATGAACCAATCTAACTGCTCATACGTACGGATTCATCATTATTTGCTCCGACAATGAAAAACTACTTGACGCTTTGTTCATGCCATTGCTAGAGAAATTTGATTAAAATTCAGAATCTATTCTCATCTTAAATATTCTCGCCCTTTTCAAATCCTAAATATTAACACCACATCATCCTTTGATTCGAATCCATCTTGGACCTTGAAATCTACAATAAAAAATGGACTAGGAACACTAATTAAGTTAGTATTAACATAAGCTGGCCGACTTCGACCTTCCTTCCTTCATTGGTTCAATTTTTGTCGTCTTGTGCACGATACATTTGGAACAAGAGAATTAAATGCACGCGTAATTAAGGAAGATGGCCATGCAATAGAGACTCGTGAATCGAAGAGCTATAGCATTTGTATAATGTTTACCCGTGCCCGTTCCGGCTTCTACCTTAAGCTAGACACGTAAAACGGAGCCCCGTTTTTCGTCAAACGCTCCAAAAGAAGTAGCAGGAAGCAACCAGACTTGGTGCAGCAGTGCTGTAAACTGCGGAAATCGATGATAATTAACTATTAATTTGGTAAAAAATATTACGGGAATGAACATGGGGAGCAGTATTTGATAACATGTACATTTGGTTAATTTTGTTTAGCTTGCTAAATCAGCCCCATTAATTAATTACTTAAAGTGAGATTTTGTGCGCCACAGAAAAGTTGGGTCTCTGTCTCCTACACCCCCATCCATCGCAGCTCTCTCCCACGTTCTGATCGCTCAGCTGCCTGCATGCGACTTTGCTCATCGCCGATTTGGATCATCATTTCACGTGGGTCCATAGGATTCCGCCACGTCGGACTATGACTGCTTATGCATCCATTGCTAATCAGTAATTTGCTATAGTATAACAGCAATATTGCAGCTGATCAACTACTGATCCTCCCGCCGTAAGCAGCCGTCTAAACTAACTTCCGGCCGGTGAGATCTGATTAGCGGGTACTTCGGGTGCATGTTATCATCATCTAACGTTCGTTCATCTAGATCAGACGGTGAGGGTGCATTTGTGCTTTTACTGCGCGGTAATTAAGTGAGTGAGGGTTAAATCCTTTTGTTAAGAATTGGAATCCACCTGAAAGGAACAACATGGAGATCGTAAGATTACCATTAACCAGCAGGCTTCTCAAGTAAGAGCCTGTTCACTGGCACTAGGGTACGTAGTTAAATAATAAAGTATATATTTTTTTAAACATTTTGTTATCTTTTACTGTCCTGCGTTCTGTATAAAATGGGATCTTTGACCATGTCTAGGCTACGTGGTGTGAGAAAGGAAGGAAGGGAACAGTAGAAGAGTGTTGCGTAAGATTTCTTTGTAACTTTTTTGACGGGTTAATGAAAAATTGGACCATATGACAAAGACAAAACTGTGAGCTGCAGGCTTTGCCTATCCTTTTCCCTTTTGGCATTTGTTTTGTCTCTGGTTGATTAATTTACTTGATGAACTATATAAAAAAATGATATTATAATATCCTAATTTGTTGTTTAATTTCAAGAAGCGCAAAGGTTTGTAGGTTGGTAGTGAAGGTTGTTGCATGTCTTTTCGTGTTATTTGTTGGGTCAAATGATTATAACTAAAAGTGGTGGTCGTTATACGTGAGACTGAGAATTCCTAACTAATTTTCACAACCTAATCATTGATTGGTAAGTAAGTAGCCTCTTTCACAAGCAACAACATCGCATAATAGTAAATTGAAGGATATGTACATACTGGAGGCCGAAGCCAAGAAAACAGAACAAGCTAGGAAGGCATGATTATAGAGAGGTAGAGGGGTGTGTCGATCACAACACGACTCTATAAAGAAATACCGATGGTGTCGTCTCTAAGAATTTGGGTCACTCCTGAGAATGGGTTAGCAAGTTCATGCATACCGTAGCAATAGACGAGACTATGTTTCGAGAGCCAGTACAAGACTTTATTTTTCTTCTCAGTATGTATAAATGACATTAACCAATCACTCTTGCGCCAGTTTCCTCCGGATCGCCTTTAGAAGCGAAGTGTATGGACGTACCAGGTCATGTCTGTTGCTGATCGAATTTTTTTTGTATGTCTAGTATATTTATGTAAGAAATTAGAAAGATTAATATATACAAAATGCGATGAATATAAATTGTTTATTTGTCTTATTTCACAGTCGAGATAAGTCTCGAGACCCATTTGGTTTGTCACTGACTCCACATGAGGGTGTTATGTAAGATAATGACATAATTGAATCTTCAAAGATGATGGTATATGACTATAAATCTGTGGAACTAATTGCAAGACAAAACAAGCTTACCCACTACATTAAAAAGTAGAATCTTTCCACTTAAGTCGTGTAATGTATTTTGTTTTCAAAGTCCAAATTCAAAATTACAAGCTATGATTTTGTTTTATTATGGCTAGGGTAATACAATTTTTGGTATATAAAAGACTCATAGTTAATTACTATTCTGCAACTGAGAATTCAACCCTATCTGTAACAGTTAAGACAAGTTAGATTTTGTCCAGTTTGATCCCTGAAACTTTGATATATTTCTCAAACGAGACCACATACCAAGTTTTTACCAAAACGAGTCACCAAAGTTCACGAATTTTCCTAAAGGGACTACTTGCCTGAAAATCATAAAGAATTGCAAAGTTCAGGTACTAATTATACTGTTTGAAAATTTGACGGAGGAAAATTACAATTAACCTCATCCCATATCCCGTAGAAATTATCCAGTAATTAAGCTTGAATCAGACGGTCCCGGCATTAGGTCCTGAAAAAATCCCACTTTTATACGGCCCAGATCTCATCTCTACACTGTTCGGCCGTTACCGAATCTGACCCAATTAATAACAGAAGCCGAGCCGAGCCGAGCCCAAATGCCCAATGCTGTGTACCCACGCGGCCACGACCGCTGTTTTAAGTTTTAACCGCCGTGAAAATTGAAATGCGCACAAATCCTCCGTCAACGTTTACAAAATTATAATTTAATGCCCCCATTAAAAATTAAAATCTCCCGATACTAAATAATAAATTTCTCCCTCCCAATAAATAAAAGGCCTAGAGCTTAGACTGCTTAGTCACTCACACTTCCCTCCTTCCTTTCATTCCCCTGCCTACCTCTGGGCTCTGGCAACTCTCACTCCTTCCAACTCTCCCTCGATCACTGCGTCAAAGTACTTCAGAACTCTCCGGCGCCGACGATTTTCGCATTTCGGCCGGTGGTAGTCTGTAATGACGGTGTTCTCCGGCAAGCAGGTGGTCCCGGTGGACTACGGCGCCGAGGTGTCGCAGCGGCTCCTCGAAGCCTGTCTCGCCGGCGATCTCAGATCCGCACTCGACTGCATTCCCGATCCCTCCCTCGACGTCAACTTCGTCGGAGCCGTCTGCTTGAAGTGCCGTCGTAGCGAGGTCGTTCTCCGCGACGAGTCCCCCGGCAAGGTCAGAGTCGAGTACGAGGAGTTCAGGACCGACGTCACCGCTCTCTTCCTCGCCGTCCACTCCGGCAACGTCGCTCTCGTCAGGAACCTCCTGGTAAACTAATTTCTCTGAATCGCTCACTCCGATTGATTGATCTCGAGTTGTTAACTTGAATTGGACTCGGTCCGAGCCGAGTCTCAGCGAGTCGTCGAACTCGTTCCCGCCCTCTGGTTTCGATTATCCGAGCTGTTTGAATTTTGAAAAACTCCAATTTCGATTTCGGAATGTAACGCTTTACGCTTCCGTGGAAGTCTGGATTTGGTCCCCCTTCATTTTTGGCGGTATCTTCCATTTCTAAACTGTTTTCAGCTTGAAATTATGGAAATGTGCCTTTCTCGCCTGAGAAATCAGGGTTTAAAGCCAAAACCGACGAGTAAAAAAACAATTAGCGGGGCAGTTAAATTTCGAAACTGAGCCATCTTTTTAGGCATTCTACCTTTTCCCCCCTACTGCGGGCCTGAAGCTACCACCAAGCACGCCGATTGATTTGAAACCACTTCTCCCAACTTTAGTTTAGCATCTACAGGGTAAATAATTTATTTATTCAACGTGTCAATTTGATCATATTCGTATCATACTACTTTAACTAACTGGTACGATGCGATTCCACCAATACTGATCAGTAAATAAGGTTGAAAACCAGAGTGAAGCTGATTCATCCGGCGGTACTAATGGCCCTCATTGCTCTTACTTGTACTTTTTTTGTTTGGTTAGAAACTTGTACTTGTTCATGGTGATTTTGTGAGTGATTTATTACTTACTACCCACCTGTTTTCAATGCGGTAATTAAGTCAGAGATCGGTAAAACCTCCATTTGCCCTGACGAAAGGTGCTCCCTATTAATGGTTGGTTTTACTGCTGTGTCGAGTAAGTTTTCAGTAGGAGAGCTTTCCTTTTGCCAATGGGAGTAGTAGTAAAACCAAGTTGGGTTGGCAATGGCAGAAAACAGTGTTACTTACAGCTTGTGTACGGCATGATTTGTTTCTATACGAGTACAATGCAATAACTCGAAGGGTCTCTGTTTTTGGCTGTCAATATTATGGGTTTTTTATATTGCTCTGATAGCTCATTGGGGGAGACATATACTGTTGACATATTTATCCTGCTGCAATTTCCCCCAACTTATCTTCAATGACTACTCGTGAAGCCCATTACTACCTGTCTTCTCTTTACCCTGTAAGGTGAAAATTAACCTGAACTTTTTACTGTAGGATGGATGGATCGATATTGATTCCTCATGACTAGATTTCACACAAGTTCCATGCCAGTTTGTCTATCTTGTCATGTTATATTATTGGCCCTGTTTGTCAGTTTATGGCCAGGGGGGTATAATTTGTACTCGAAAGAAGATGCCAGCCAAGTTGGCCTAAAATAGCATTTCATTTGTCTGCTTTCCGAAGCTCATTCGGAGTTTAATTGAAGAAAGAGTAAACAAAGCAATGGTCTTTTCACCGTCTTTTTGTGTGTGTGTGCTCGTAGTACTAAATAATGTGCTTGGTATTCAATGGCAGAGCGTGGGAGCTGACGTGAACCAGAAGCTCTTCAGGGGGTTTGCGACAACAGCAGCAGTAAGAGAGGGCCACCTCCAGATTCTAGAGATCTTGCTCAAATCTGGCGCGTCTCAGCCGGCTTGTGAAGAGGCCCTCCTGGAAGCTAGCTGTCACCAAGGGCGGGCAAGGTTGGCCGAAGCATTGATGGGGTCTGATCTCATTCGGCCCCATGTTGCTGTGCATGCCCTTGTCACCGCTTCCTGCCGTGGGTTCGTCGATGTTGTCGATACCCTTATGAAGGTCAGCAAGCACGAAAATTATTCAATCATTGAAATATTCTGATACCCCCACATAACAAAAAGAACATCCTCGCTCATGGGCTAAGTTCGTAGCATTCAGAAATTGAATGAATTTGGACATTTGAATCATTAGTCACTGTGCTCAACAGTTTCTGTGATCTGTCTTTTGCAGTGTGGTGTGGACTTCAACGCCACCGACAGATTGCTATTGTTGTCGTCCAAGCCTTCCCTCCACACCAATGTTGACTGCTCTGCGCTTGTTGCTGCTGTTGTGTCTAGGCAGGTTGATGTAGTTCGCTTGCTGCTAAAGGTAATGCATAAATCTAAACTATACATCAGAAATCAGATGTATGATTTTATGGTATGGATATCAGGGGACATATAATTGTTGATCACAAATTATTAATTTATCATATTTATAATTTCAACTCGAATTATTTATTCGTATCAACGGTTATGATTATTATAAGTTTAAACAATGATTACTTCCAAATGAGTTACATTTGGAAACAAACACACCTGAATGCACTTAGGATTCTAATCAGGTTGACAATATACACAGGCTGGCGCGAAAACTGATGTGAAAGTGAGGCTAGGAGCATGGTCATGGGACACAACCACCGGCGAGGAGTTCCGGGTCGGCGCTGGACTAGCCGACCCTTACGGCATCGCATGGTGCGCCGTCGAGTACTTCGAAGCCACCGGAGCCATCTTGAGAATCCTCCTCCAACACTTCTCACCAAATACCACCCACCACGGTAGAACCTTGCTCCACCACGCCATCCTCTGCGGCAACCCAGCCGCTGTCAACGTGCTCTTAACCTCTGGCGCCGATGCAGAGTCCCCTGTTCATACTTCGAAACAAGCCTTCAGACCAATCCACATGGCCGCCCGCTCAGGCTCGCCACAAATCCTCAAGCTCCTGATCAACTCCGGCTGCCATCTCAACTCCACCACGGACTCCGGCGACACCGCTTTGATGATCAGCGCAAGGTACAAACACGGCGAGTGTCTCAAAGTACTCGCCATGGCCGGTGCAGATTTCGGCCTACTCAACAACGCAGGCCAATCTGCACTCTCACTGGCTACAGCAAACCGCTGGTCGCTCGGTTTCCAGCAAGCAGTACACGAAGCAATTAGAGCACGAAATGGTGAAAAGGTCATTGTTTCGAGCAGTCTGTCCGTCTTCAACCCTCTCTTCTTCGTAGCTCAATCCAGCGACGCTGAGGCATTGCAGGACCTGATCAAGTCAGGGGAGGTCAGCCTTAACTACCAAGATGAGGTCAACGGCTACTCTGCAGTAATGTGCGCAGCTCTACACGGCCGTGTAGAGTCCTTCAGGGTGCTGGTCTATGCGGGGGCCGACGTCAAGCTACAGAACAAAGCCGGCGAGACAGCCATCTCAATCTCCGAGCTGAACTCAAACCGCGACTCATTTGAGAAGGTGATGCTCGAGTTTGCACTCGAGCAAGGCAACAGAAACTCCTCCTCCGGAGGGTTTTACGCACTGCATTGTGCTGCTCGTCGTGGGGACACTACTGCAGCAGAGCTTCTGACGTGTAGAGGCTACGATGTCAACGTTCCAGACGGAGATGGGTACACTCCGCTGATGCTGGCAGCGAAAGGTGGCTTCAAGTCCATGTGCGAGTTGTTGATATCTCATGGTGCTGACTGCGAGTTCAGGAATGCCAGAGGCGAGTCTGCAGTTTCTTTGGCTAAGAACAAGGAAGTGAGGAACAAGATACTCGACGAGCTTGCACGCAAGCTTGTTACTCAAGGGTGTCGCGTGATGAAGCATACCAAGGGAGGCAGAGGGGTGGCTCATGAGAAGGAGATCAGAATGGTGGTGGCGACAGGAGTTTTGACGTGGGGGAAGAGTGGTCGGAGGAATGTGGTCTGCTTGGATGCAGAGGTGGGAGCCAGTAAAGTGTTTCGGAGGAACAGGAAGAGCAGAGGAGATGGTGAGGTGTCACCTGGGTTGTTTCGGGTGATGACCACGAAGAAGAAAGAGGTTCATTTCGTCTGTGATGGTGGCGATAAGATGGCTGAGCTTTGGGTTAGAGGGATAAAGCTGGTTACTAGAGAGGCTATCTGCGGTTGAAAGATGGGGAAGTAGTATACAGAGAGAAGAGAGATGATGAGGGGGTTTTGTTTAGAGAGGAGTTTACTTCTTCTTGAAGTAAGCTGTGGAGAGTTCTTGATTTTGTAAAGTTCTCTTTTGATCCACCTGTAGTTAAAAGTGGCCATTTTCAATCCGAGAAGTTTAGTAGAACAAAATATGACCATAGTTGGTGAATCAAAGGATTATACCGAACTCACTAATGAAGATGGTAACCATATATAGTAGAACAAAATGTGACATGGTAAGGAAGAAGAAAGCGAAACGTTTTATGTCGAATTCAAATGCTACAACGTTTGAAGCGAATCAAATATCCATGAGGAGAATTCAAACCTACATGGATTCAGTTCATGATCTATGGATTATCAAACATGAAGACGTGAACTAATCCTCCTCCTTTTCACTAAGGAACTGAGGCAGTATGTAGTGTACATGAAGAATGGCTTGCAGCCAAAGCAATACATCTCTAATCCGCAATCTAGCTGAGAACATCAGTTGAAAGAAATGTGGCCAATGAACTAACTCAAAAGTTAATCGGAATGCAACTGGTATGGAAAGGAATGGCCTACCGCCTATATAGTCTCTCAGATTAGCCGAAGCCGGAAGCACAAAGCTAGCCTTGAGTGATTTCCTTTTCCTTTGCTTTACACATGCCTTCTGCTGACTTCACAAACTTCTTTGTTAACTCATCGATCTGAGATGTGGCCGACAATTGATGAGTGGTTGGTTCATTAGAGTCCTTGCATAGTGATGTGGAAGATGAAAACAGTACTGGGAGGATAAACTAGCTCACCTCTTTCTCCAGTCTATTGGCATCATCTTTAGGTACGCTTGATCCGGCTTTTTTAATTGTATCCAACGCCTGTCATAGGAAGCCAGGCATTCTATTCAGCTCGAGCCAGACTCATTCACAGGAATAATTATTAGATCATCAGATGTCAATGTGAAATTGGCAACAAGGAACCAATTATGAACTGAAGAAAACTATGTACTATATATACAGTGGTCTAACAATTCTGAGGGCCTGTTTGACTCCAATTATGAACTGAAGAACCCTAAAATTGTTTAACCAGTTTACCTTCTGACGAGCTCTTCTTATGCTTTGTTTGACATCTTCACTCGACTTGGTAACCACCTTACACAAAGCCTATAGAAAGGCTCTTCCAGTCAGTCAAAGGGAATTACATGGGGAATTGAGCTAAAAAGGGAACCATAACAGTTAATATATCACCTGCATATGTTCTTTGGTTAATCTGCCAAATACAAAGAACGCAAAAAAAGTACATCAGAAACCCAAACATAATGCTGCTGTCTCAACATCATCGAGCTTGAAACTAATATCCCCAAACTGACTGAAAAAAACGGTGCCATAAGCTAGTGAGTGCTTACGGTGGAATAGCAGCAATCAGTCGTTCACCTTCAGCACGGGGATTCAGCCCCAATGGAGATGAAACAATTGCTTTCTCCAGTTCCTTAAGAGTCTGTGAAAAGGAAGCAATTTACCATAATCACGGTCTGTTCAGTAAATAATAGCACCAGAAAACAAGGAAAAGAGCTCCAATTTAGAAAACCATCTTCAGGTAGAGTTCATTACATTGGGATCATAAGGATTCACAGACAAGGTTTTGGGGTCCATGACTGAAACAACAGCTAACCGATTCAGTGGCATTTTGACACCACCAGTTTCGACAATGATGTGGTCAAGCATTCCTGCAGAGAAGCCATTTTAAGCATGGTCCAAATAACTCAAGAGCTCGGGTCAAATCAAAAGCATATACGAACGGTTCCACGTATCACACCTGGAGAGGCCCTCCCAGTTCGTAACTTGGTAAGTTCTCTAGACAATGCATCTATTGCTGCATCCATCTGTGAGGCCGCACCTGACTTAACAGCAGGTCCAATGTCGGGTGCAACTTCAACTGTCCCCCCACCAGAATCATCCCCTAAGGATACAAACCAGAAAGAGAATGAGTGCATCAAATGCTCTCTCCAAACTAGCAAGGCGCCATTTTTGGTCTAGCTCGACTATGATTCAGAAGCCAAACATAAGCTTGCAATAGCAGACTTTTGAACCCTCAATCATTCGAACCACAACTCAGAAAACAAACTTGCACGCAAAAGGCCAATTGCCCATCTTGCTCACAGTTAACTGACGCAATTCGTTGAACACTAACAGGCCACTCGACACAAATCCAACAAAAAAGCTCAATTGCAAGATCGAATAAATCGGAAGTTACTTGATCGTTTGCCCTTGGCGAACCCTCGATGACTCTCTTTGAGGAAGCCGAAGTTCGTCGGCAGAGTTGGCGCCTCTTTCGTCCCGGTAAAATGGCTGCAGATGAAATCCCGCGAAAAGACGAGACCCTGAGAGAAGCTCCGAGCTTGGATGACTTCCCGCGACCAAATTCCTCGAATCAAACCAATTAAACTTTGAGATGAGACTGCCCGTCTCAGATACATCGCCATCTCAGTGCTTCTCTTCCCTTCCTTTCCACTTCACTCCAAAAATCAAAGCTTCTTCCTTGCTTCGGCAATGGAGGATCAAAATTCCGATTATCATTCGAAGGTTTATAGGGTTTTGCTGCCGTCTTGAACGGCACCGTTCCGTCGATTTTCCGAGTCGTGTGCCGCGCCCACGTGGCGGAGCAGATATTTTATTACTTTTCCTACCTTTTTTATTTTGTTGTGTAAACGAGCCATTCTACACCAGTCATTAGTTCTTCTCTGCATAGTTCAACCTTGCGCTACTCCCTACTTTCTAGTATTCTCTGCGGAAGATCGCTCCCTTCATTAACGAGCTCGAAAATCTGCCAACCCAGTTCTCGAACTCTGATTTTGGAGCTTAAAGATGAAAGCTTTATTCGCTATCCGCTGCTCTTCTTCCTCAGTCGGCTTCACTTATCTCCTCTCTAAACCCGTTTTACCCTCTTCCAGGTACTACATATCTTCTTTTTGTCGTCCCTCCGTTGATTTCTACTCGAAAAATGGGTTCGTTCTTTCTGTTTTCAATGAACACAGCGTGGGTTTTATTTCTGCAGAGAAAAAGACTCCGCCTTTTGTTTCCGCTTGTTGGTTGTTCTGGTTCTAATGGGATTTGCCCTTCTGCTATAGTTGATTTTCGTTACCCTCGTCCTAATTGCAAGATATGGGGACTTGAAATAAGCTTCGAGCTATTTATTTGTGTTATTTCGTTCTATTATGGTGAAATTGAAGTGTTCTCTGATGAAGCGTTGTTGAAAAGCTTTACGTATTGGTGTTGCTTTGTTTCAGAAATCGGCTCTTCCTCCCTGACAAAGCATTCTTTTTCTGCCGGGGGACATTTGGTAATTTCAGTCAATATTGTTTCACCTGGAATTTGGTAGATATGTTCATTGAATTGAAACACTTTTCTTTTCTTTTTTCTTGAACAAATGGGAAGGTACTAGGGTAGATGGATTATCCGCGGCAAGATCAGTGCCACCAACATTGCTCACTGCAGAAAAGGAAGAAGCAAAAGCTGTTCTAGCCTTGTTCTTGAAGAACCAGGGTGTGAGCAAGTCAGTCGCTTCGAGAACTGCCAACAAATCGGATGTCTTCATCGACCATCTCATTTCCAGGCTACATTCTGTTCACAAATCTCGGTATCTAGTAGGTTCGAATTGCTTTCTGTCTTCTTTCTTCGTATGCCAATTTCACTCAATTTCCTGTTCCTCAACTTGTCTCATTGCCTGATGAATAACCTCCATTTTCGACACAATGTTGTATAGGAAGAGAACTCACAACTCTTGAGATTAGGGACGCTCTCATTCCTTACCTTGAATCGCTCCACGAAGAACACGGCAACGTTCTGGTTGATGTTGTAGAGAACTTTCCAGACCCTCCGGTTAAAGATAAACCTGCTGCTGCTGCTCTTCCCGCCATTCCTCCTCCTGAAGTACCTCTCAGTTCGAAGAAGCTAAAAGCTGTGAGTCGAGTGAGCGAGATAGGCCCAGCTGGTGACCTTCCACCTCACATCCTCTACCTCATAGATCTCGGTTTGGACCTGGAAAAAATCAAAGTGATCACTAGAAAGTTCCCGGCTTTTGCTTACTACAGTTTGGAAGGCAAGATCAAGCCGATAGTTGAGTTCCTCATCGATCTAGGCATACCTAAAGCAAACCTCCCAGTCATCCTAACCAAAAGGCCACAACTCTGTGGGATCAGCCTTTCAGAAAACATCATACCCACCATGAGATTCTTGGAAGATTTGGGAGTCGACAAGGCACAATGGGCAAAAGTGATATACCGGTTCCCAGCTCTACTTACTTACAGCAGGCAGAAGGTCGAATCAACTGTGGAGTTCCTCTCCGAAATGGGCGTCTCGGCTGACAGCATAGGGAAGATCTTAACTCGGGCACCAAACATCATCAGCTATAGCGTGGAGGACAAGCTTCGTCCCACAGCAGTTTACTTCAGATCCCTCCATGTCGACGTAGGCATTCTTCTATTCCGTTCTCCTTCAACGTTCGGTCTCAGCATCGAGGCAAACTTGAAACCCATCACCGAGTTCTTCTTGGGGAAAGGGTACACACAAGAGGAAATTGGGATCATGATCTCGAGGTATGGAGCTCTGTATAGCTTCAGCTTGGAGGATAACCTTATCCCGAAATGGGAGTTCTTCCTCACCATGGATTACTCCAAGGACGAGCTTGTCAAGTTCCCACAGTACTTTGGCTATAGCTTGGAGCACAGGATCAAGCCGAGGTACGCTCTTGTTAGGGAGTATGGAGTGAGGTTGCTTCTGAACCAGATTCTTTCCTTGTCGCGTAGTAACTTCGATAAGGCCTTGGAGAAGAAGCTCATGATCATGACCAAGAAGAAAACTCTCTGATTTGAAGATGTAGCTTTTTTTTGGCTTGATGTTCATCTTCATGGCTATAGTTATTGTCTTGTGGTTGTGCTGATGCCTGATGTTTAGTTAGAAGCTAGTTTGTATGACTGCAGTTGTAGACTTGTAGTAGACTAGTACAGATTCAAGATGATGTACTAAGGTTGGAGGGATTTTCTTTTTCTGAAACATCTAGCGGGCCTAAGAACCCATAGCAAGCCCAGAGCACCGGAGAGAGATTGGGCCCGTGGTTTGTGGATAATTACAAATCAATAAGGTAAAACGAGGGATTGACACGCCATCTTAACACGAGTCAGAATTTCACTGCTTCCATGCGATTTTGGCTTCCCACCGATTTCTATGAAATAATATTACAATAAATAATTAAAATCTCACTCTGTCACTTTGGTGTTCCTTTCTTTCCAATTTTATTGGAAATTTTTTGGTTACTTACTAAATTTTAGAGCAGAATTATGTTTAATAGGAAAAAATTTTAATACAATAACAGTGTAATTAGGCAATATGATAATAAAATTGGTAACCGACTATCTGCTTCTTTCTCTCTGGAGAGTCTGGAGTCTGGACCGTTTTCTTCTCAAGCACACTGTCAGTACCACTCTCTTCTTCCCCCCACTGCTCTCTCTCCGGCTCGTTTGTTGCCATTCGACATAGCCTTGCCATAACAACCTCTTCTTTCTTTTGGGTTTTTGAATTTCAAAAATTGAAATTTCACGTGTGGAAGAAGGCCAAAGCAGAGTAACCCAAGAACCAATACTGCAGGAGCCAAGAAGAAGAAGAGTCGTGAAAGAATGTTCTACTCGCAATGCTTCCTGTCAAGAGAAGGGCCGCTAGGTTCGATTTGGGTGGCGGCTTACTGCTACAAAAAGCTCAAGAAATCCCAAGTCACCCACACTGACATCTCCTCCTCTGTTGGTTTGTTTCCCCTGACCTTAACTCTGTACGAAAAAATAGTGTGAAATTTTTGGTCTTCTTTGTAAGCATGAGTTCATGGGTGTGCAGAAAACAGTGATCTTTCAGTTTCAGTCTCCATGAACTGGACAAACGCTTAGTGGGCTTTTGCTGGTAGATTTTTCTTTGTTTTTCTTTGGGGTGATTGTATTTCGCAGAGAGGATTTCTGGATTTCAAGTGTCTGTTACAAATTCGGGAGGTGTTTGGCAGTCTTTGGAATCAGCCCTCTTCAGCATTTATTGCTGTTCTGATTTTGAAATGTTCAATATTTGATGTTCCTATCAGACAAACTGTTGCAAGATGAGTTTGATGATGTCGTTGCCTATAGAGTGCTGGCCTACTTTCTTCTTGGGATTGCCAGGATATACTCCAAAAAGGTTGACTATCTCTTCAACGACTGCAACAAGGTGCTTGCTCAGGTCAAGGAATTTGTTGCTGCTACTGGTAATAGTAGTGACATTACCATCATGGCGCTTACATCCCCTTGTTTCGGTGCCATTACCCTCCCCGAAAGGTTCGAACTTGATGCTTTTGACTTGGGAATCCTGGAAGATACTGGTAGTGGGTGAGTTGTAATTGTGATTAAATATGATTGTTTCTTTTATTGATGTGCTGAAAGTATAGTTCATTCCTGATGTTTGTTGCTCTTTCATCTGCGTAGGTGCAATGTCTTGCCTCTAGAAGACATCACACTTAGAGGTATTTATCTATTCTTTTTTTCTCTCTCGTGTTTTTGGTGTTCCTGTCTACATTCCACTTCAGCTGCATAGTTACTTATGGAACAGATGGTACGAGGAGATATGGGAGATCCGAGTACCTTGCTATAGACAAGGTAAATCTTCCATGATAAACTAATGATGTAGATTATCTTGCTTAGAAAAAAATGGATGAAAGTTGATACTTGGACAGCCTCAGAAGTCGTCGTTTTATGTGTTATATTCTTTGTAGTCTGACGAGTTTCAGTGAGAGTATGTTGCTTACAAAGATGTTGTACTTCGATTTGCAGTATTGCTGCAAGGATCTCGTTCCCCTCGAGGATAGATTCCCTGCTGCCGGGTACCCTCTGAATGAAGAGTATGGATACTGATCCCAAAATCTCTTTCATGCTGGTATTCTGATTTCGAGTTTCTCATGCTCTTTTTTCCCTTCATGGAATAATTCATGTAGCATGTTGCCAGTTGAGAGGACGACAGGTACATCAAGTGAACCAGAGAACTTGAAAGCAGCTGTTGAACCTGATGATGATACCCCACACGAAGATTGGTGTGAACATTCTGTACAACGTGAAATGTTATCATCTAGGATTCCGGAAGATCATTTACCAGAACTCGGAACCTCACATTCGCAAGTTTGTCAACCTGAAGATATTGGAGAGTATAATAAAATGTGTATGCAGAAGGTATGGGATGATGATTACTTTGAAGCATTATCCCTCAATATTGGAATGTTTCTTGGGATCGAAACAAAACATGGTGATGTTGTTGAGCTAGCTGCCGAACTTCATCAAACTGAAGTGCAGCATTCAGGTGTGCCGTCTGTTACCGAGACACAGGATGGTATCCCTCAGGACAATACTATGGTATATGAAATGTCTACTGAAGTTGAGGTGCATCATATAGATGTGCCACATATGCCCGAGTTGGTAAACAAGATGAATCATGGTGATGTAAGTGTATTAGAAACAAATGTGGAGCACATTCAAGACAATGCATCTTTGCAGGGCCAACCTGTCGATTATGAAATGTTCAATGGAGCTGAGAAACCCCTTGAGGATGCAGAAAATGTAGGTTCTGTGGAAGCGACGCCATCAAGATGTGTGAAGCAACCGTTTGGGCTAGTATATCGTAGGAGAGGAAAGAAAGGAAAGGTTCCAGATGAGCCTGAACCGATGGAAGCTAGCATAGAGAAACTGCAAGATTGTAGATTATCTCAGGAGAAAGTTTTGAACTTTCAAACATTCTGCCCAGTTCAGGAACTACTTGAATGCACTACGCCATGTGTTAAAGAGAATCACAGTGCAGCAGAACGCATCAAGTTGATCGAAGAAACACCGTCCGGAAATGCTCAGTCTTGGGTGGCCAAAGATGGTTGCCATTTATCAGTGACAGTTGACAGTACTCCTGAATCTCAATTTCCCAACACTTCAGGTACAACCGTACAAGGAACTTTAAAATGTGGCTGTTACATACGTTTGCTTTTAGTCTTTAAATGTTACTGGAGGCATGTGAAGAAGTTTTTCATCAAGTTTGTACTACTGATGAATATGCTGCTAATGAATCTTTGTTACTGCACAGGAATGAATAGAACGCCAGAGGTTTTGGTTATTCCTACTCCAGCAGCTAAGGAGCGTGCTCCAACTCAAAGAAAGAGGAAGTGCATCTTCGATGATATCATTGTGTTTCCAAATGAGTATGTTCTCCTCTAAATTGTTCAATTCTAAGTTTTCTGCATACGTTATAGCAACTTGTTGTGTAGGAGGAAGAAGTCTGTTATAGAGTTTGGTGTTAGGACAATGAATTTCTATATATCCAATTGCAGCATAGTTAAAAGAAGCATACAAGATCCGAGTGACTTGGTTTCTAAAAGAAGAAAGGTTCCTCATACTGGTCTTACTGCCTGGAAGGCTTATCGACTTCTCAATCTGCATCAGTGTTTAATGGAACCCTTGATTCCTTGTAAGTTTTGCTAGTAAGAACGATACTAGATATCAATTATTCATGCTAGCCTTGCTAAACACTTTTTGCACAGGTTCACCATTGGGGACTGGAATTAGATCAAAGATTCCTGAAGCTATTAAGACAATTACTACCCTGAAAGAGTCGTCATCTGGATCGAAATGCTCCACTGGTCAGTCTAGTACTGTGAAACCTTCTGGCAATTCAGGATCCCTTAATGAACCTGAAATTGCGGAACCTCAGCACAGTTTAGATGATTCCCGGCATCTAGCTGTTGGTGAATTAGTAGTAGATCCTCCAGCGAAGTTAGATGATGAACCTGAAATTGCTACTGGTGGAATCTCATACCAGACAGTGATTTCTCCTGAGACACCAGTTCGTTCATCAGCTCAAATAATGAAGCTAAACATACTGGAGTATGGAAATGACTCGATGGAACATATTGTTATCGCTCCTGAGACACCTGTTCAATGCACAGCAGCATTTAGATCCTTTGAAAGCCCTGAGAGGCCTGTTGCTTGCAACACGGATTTCATTGGTCCATCATTCGGCCATTTTGAGAAAGAGACTGACTCAAGAAAGGATCAAGAAACTGATTTTCATTTCATGAACGAGGTATTAAAACTATGAGTTTAGTGTTTTCATCTCAATGAGTTATGCCACAGAAGTTTTGACACTTTTCTTATTCTCTCCCCACTTAACTATATCAGGATATGATGATCGAAGATGAAAACCAGGAGATTGGTAAGTATTGCATGCAATTATTCATTTGCTTGCTCGGGTTCCTGATGTTAGTGAGAATACTGATATGAGTGTTTCCGTCACAGATGGATGGTCGGAAAGAACCAGGTATGATAAAAGTAATGCTTGGGAGAGTATAAACTGGGTTTGTTTCAGCTTTAAAAAAAGTGAAGTAAAAGAAACACACCCTAGAATGTTGTGGATCACTATTTACTTCGATGGCCCTCTCTTGTGTTTAACTTGGCTTGAGGTCTTATATTGCAGGGTGGCGGCCAGGCTCCTGCAGAGTACATTCATAGAGAAACAACGTAAAGGGGAGGAGGAAGTAGTGAACCTGCTGCAACTCCTGGAAGGAAGAACAAAGAAAGAAAGTGCGAGGCTCTTCTACGAGATACTGGTACTTAAAAAACAAACTTTGTTCAACTAAGGAACTTCTGAAAAAAAAAACAGTACTTTGCTGTGATGACACTGTGAACTCCTGCAATTCTTTCAGGTGCTCAAATGTAAAGGGCTCGTGGATGTGAAGCAAGAGAGTGGGTATGGGGAAATCCTTGTGCAGAAGCCCTCTTCAATGGAGTCGTGATCTGTTCAAGGGTTCTCGGGTTTTGGTTTAGTGTTCCATACACAGATACACTCTATGGCTGCCCGAATAGAGACGAAGAGTTGCAACTCGGAAAAAAAGAGTAGGACTTAGCTGTAGGAAACTTGAATAGGAGGAGAGGCTTGGTGTAGGGAATAGTTAGGAATCCAGGATGTAGCTTGTTTCTGTAAATGATACATGAAAACATTTATGAATATATGCAGCTAGTATATTGATATTCTTGATTACTTCTACAGTTCAACTTTCTTAACCTCTTGTTGCATTCTACATTATCATTTCATGTCTTCTATCATGGTGGCTTTGTTGCCGTGTTAGATGCCAATTATGTATAATAAAAAATGAAATTAAAATTATACAAGCAGCGGGGATAGCTCAGTTGGGAGAGCGTCAGACTGAAGATCTGAAGGTCGCGTGTTCGATCCACGCTCACCGCATTATTACAATTTTAGTTTTATGGTCTGAATCTTCGTTTAGTTCATTTTTTGGGCTCGGGCCTATTCGAAGCTATCGCGGGCCCGATTTATTGGGTTTGAAGGCCCAGTCACGACTTGCAGACAGAATCTGAAAACTTTCCTCCTTCCAATTCCGGAGTCTCTCCATCGCTCTCCCCAAAACCCTATTGTTCTCCGAATCGGAAGTCTCGATCTTAAACCCCATTCGCGGGTCTTCCTTCCATTGCCCTTCGCCTTCGGGGTGAAAGGAAAACGCTTGCTGGAACTGTTCCCTACTTTTTACGTCTTCCTTTTTGTTGGTTCGTTTTGGGTGGTGGATGCTTTGTGCGTGAGGAAGCAGAAGGGACGATTTGATATTAAGATCAACAGAATGGCAACCCAGGCAGCAACAGCTTTCAGTGGCAACGTAAAGGTACTTCCTTTAGATTTTCCATCAACAAGCCTTTCCCCAGTTTTCACTCTCCTTCGAATTTGGCGCCGAAGCTAATTCCACTTTACCGAGAATTGGAGCGCTAGTGAGCGCGCCAACTGTTTGTTGAAAGTTCTGGACGAATTGTGCGTTAGCTGCTTCATTGTTATTCGGATTTGAATGGATGATCGCATGTGGACTTTAGTGATTAGGATGGTTATACTTGCTGTGATTTTATCATCATGGAAATCGATTGCGCACGTTCTGATTACTTGTGGGTGGCATTTTCTAATTCTGGTGCTTTTTTTGGTTGCCTTACTGGCAGAAAGCACTTGCTGGCATTAAACGGATCAACCTCGATGGTCTGCGGTGGAGAGTATTTGATGCGAAAGGCCAGGTGGGATTCATGTTCGTCTTTCAATTTGATGTCTTTACCTTATGAGCTGAGCCTGCGCTGATTAACTACTCCCAATTGATGAATCAAATGCTCTTCCTAGTTTATCCAAGTAAAAGTAAGATAACATTAAGCCACTTTCTTTTCTATAGGTACTTGGCCGGTTAGCATCTCAGCTATCCATTGTTCTGCAAGGCAAGGACAAGCCAACTTATGCACCCAACCGTGATGATGGAGATATGTGCATTGTGATTAATGCCAAGGATATATCGGTTACAGGGAGAAAAATGACCGATAAGGTCTATTACTGGCATACAGGGCAAGTATCTGCTTTCATTTGATTTATCTGGTCCAGTAAAATGATGGAATTGTTCTTCTAGCTGTTTGCTGAAGTAGATGACTCTTATTTTCTCGTATCTCTCTGAAGTCTCTTGTATAGCATACCATAGCACCCCTTTCTCACTAGTGATTGACTGTGTGCCATCACTCTTGGTGCAGCTATATTGGGCACCTCAAGGAAAGGACTTTGAAAGACCAAATGGCCAAGGACCCAACAGAAGTCATTCGCAAAGCTGTTATGCGTATGCTCCCAAGAAATAAATTGCGTGATGTGAGTGTTAAATCAGACTGCTGTTATTTCTCTCTTCCCCTTTAAGGATGCATTTTGTATTGTTCTGTTTATACTGGTTCTGGTCACTGCTCTTAGTACTTTGACTGCTGTACTGCATTAGTGACAGTTTCAGCATAGGCTGAAAATTAGTGTGCTCACAGGGTTGAGTGAAGAACAGTCCATATGTCAACTATTTGCGAAGTTAGACGTGGAGATTTGGATGGATCCATCTCAAAATTCCGTTGGAAGTCTTAAAACATTCTTAATTGTCAGGTGTTACTTTCTTCTGTGCTGAATCATGACATGGAAGACATGAATCTCTTCGGAACTTGCTTGGCAAATATATACTAATTTACATATCTATGGTTGATATCTCATGTCACAATTTTCGTCGTGAATGCAGGACCGGGATAGAAAGCTGAGGATTTTTGCTGATGGTGAGCACCCCTTTGGTGATCGGCCCATTGAACCATACGTGATGCCTCCCAGGACAGTTCGAGAAATGCGACCTCGTGCTAGACGAGCCATGGTTCGAGCGCAGAAGAAGGCTGAGATGCAAGCTCAGGGCGGCAGTGACACCAGGAAAAATAAAAAGAAAGAAGTTGAAGAGGAAGAGAGCGCATGAGAAACATCCATTAATAAACCATTCTCGCTGATCAGCAAGCTCTTAAAGAGATCCCTCGTCCAATGCCTGTGTTTTGCTTTTCCTTTGAAAATGACATTCTGTTTGTGGGATATCCCAAGTGGGTTTTGTGCTTAATATAGGAGCGCAAGTTATCGTTTCTGCATATTGGTTACTATTTACATCACTTTGTAACACAAGAGAAATATGGTTCCATGAACTGAATGCTTACTTATCAAGAAACATAAATTTTGTATTTTTGAGTGCTTGTTCATTAGGGTCTTTAAGCGTTTCAAAACACCAATCATCCAGAATCATGCTGCGATGTTCTACAAGAACAACAAGTGTAGCTAAAGCACTTCTGGAAGAAAAAATCAAAGCGTTGTAGACACTCACACATTCAGAGAGATCACAAATGGAACACAAAAAGGAACAGAACCAAAACGGTTCCTGCATTCCACACACTAGCCAAGCCTTTAACAAGTACTCTACTTTCCTTCGGCAGACCTATCAAAAGAAACTACAAACTAATCACTCGAATAACCATCACCACGTTCTTCATGGTCCTTCACAACCCTCTCGAGGATCCGCCTCCTAACACCATCCATCACAGCTTGGCTCGAAGTGTCGCTTCCATTCTGGCCATCGTTTAGCACTGGATCTGACTGGCACAGAACCAATGCAACACCTAAAAGACAAAGTTCATGTGTCAAATTACAACCTGGACCGCCATTAATGATTCACAAGACAACCACAGTTCATTTTCGCCAGTAAAACACCACTTAGAGAGCTTGCAAAATGCTAAATACCGAACTTACTTTCAGGGGTACATCTCCTGCCAAAGCTTCTTAAGCCTACATAGTTTGCTTTCACAGCACTATTGTTGTAGACCAAAAGAGTTGGGAGATTACGATCTGGGTAGTTGGGTATGCAGTCAGTAGAAATTATCTTAACAAACTTCGTGGCAGGGTATTTCGTTGCCAATTCTTCCAGGCAACGAAGTAAAACCCCACATTCTTGGTACCTACAAGGAAATTCGAGGGAAGCAAAAAGGCATAAGAGACAAACCATGGTAGCAAAACTTTCCAAGACACCACGAAACTCAATGGCTGAAGCGAAATACCCATCCTTGTAGAGGAGCACCACAACCCAAACTTCAGGAGGCGCTTGTGACACCTCTCTAACGAAATCGGAGCCCGAGATAGGCACCACTGATCCGAACTTTGCAATTTTAACTGTTTCTTTCATCTCAGCCAGCCTCTTCTTCCTAACATCACAAGTTTTTATCAGAACCAGCATGAAGTTCCTAGAAAGTCGATAAGAAAAATTATAACAAGTCATCTCCTTCAGCTTCAAATGAGCAATTCTCGATACCAAGAAATCCGAAAAAACCAGGAAGTCATCTGCTTCAGCTTCAAATGAGCAATCAACAAACAGTAAGAACATGCCAGTGAGAGCACTCCCATTAGTCCATTTCAGTAAACTTAGTTCCATGGAGATGGTAACATCAAGCAAATTTCACTCGGTACAAACCGTGCTCTCCTTTCTCTAGTCAATTTTCTCAGTAACCAAACAGCCAGTAAAAGGTAGATTCAGGATTCAGCAAAAATTTATCCACCGGAACAACTTCAATTACAGAAAGCAGCTGAACAAAAAAAAAACCTGTATTCTTCCAGGAAGCGATCGTCGTCAAGATCATCTTCGAGCTCCTCGAGCTCATCTTCGTTCTTCTCGTCGATCCACGCCTTATCCTTAGGGATCGAATCTTCATCCGGAGCCGGAGTAAAAGGCGCCGGCTTGAACGCCGGCGGCTTCTCGGGCAAATTCCCTAGCTTCCTCTGAATATCATCCCACTGAGTCGACGCTCCCTCTACGTCCTTGTACACAAAGTGATAGTCCGCCATTTTCACAAAGCTGGAAGCTTCTGTTCTTCGCCTTCTTCTATTCGCTCTCCTTTCCTTCCGATTCCGATCTGTAAAAACTGAAAAGTGTGCAAAATGAATTTTCAATCCTCCCCTTTCACGACCGCGCCACGGTGGCGGCAATGGCCCAAGCATAGTCTCCAGAAACAACAAATGGGCCTTACCAGGAACAACCAGTTTGGGTTTTTTACAAGGCCTCTGCACGATGGACTGTGTCTCTCGTATTTTTTTGCCCTATCCGACTGGGCCTTTACGGAAGAAGAAAAAAACAACTGTTGGCTTTTTGAAGGGCCCTGCTTCTGCACCATGGGCAGCTTTGCTCCGTACTTTTCTCGGCCCAATAAAAGCCACCGCCTCCTTTTTGGCCTTTTTGTCTCCCAGTTTTTGAAGGGGGGAAGCTGATGGAAGCAGGAAAGCGGAAGACTGAGGAGGAGCAACAAACTCTGGTTGATCGGAAGCGAAAGGCAGAAATCTCCGAACCGCCACCGCCGACGACGACTAGTACGACGGTGACGATGAACGCGGTGGAATCTCTCGTGACGCAGATTCAGGGGCTTTCGGGAAGCCCGAACGATGTGGTGGCGCTTCACGCACACTTGAACAAAGTAGACGAAGCTCTCCGAGGCGAGTCCGCTCGCTTGCTACCTTTCCTCGACCAGCTTGACCCGTCAATCCACTCCCTCGGATACCTCTATCTTCTGTAAGTTCTGTAGTTCGTTCGCTGGGAATTGATTGTGCTAGTGTTGACGAACTTTAGGGTTTAACCGATTTTGTAGTGTAGGCGATTGTTTGATTTTGGGGTTAGTAGAGTATGGTGAACTTTGGAAAGAGCTGAAAATTTTGATCGGGCAGGTTAATGGGGAATGTCATTGTATTTTCCAAGGTCATGATGAGTCAATTGCTTGTGGAAGCATATTGGGAAAAAGTTTAGCAACCGGTTGATAGAGGGACATAGTGGATTCTCGTAGTGGGTTTTGTTCCTCGGCAGGGTTGGTTTATGGTGTTTATGGCATTCCAATGGTGATGCAGTTGATTCTAATAGTTAGTGTCGGTAGGCTTATTGATACAATCCGATCACTTGTTGTAAATAAATTTAGTCAATGAGAAGTACTTAGTTGGTTCTTCTGAAATTTGAGTTATTAGAGATGGAATGATGTCCCTGTTTGTGATGACAGAGATGCTTGTACTTCTGGTCCGGTATCCAAGGAGCAGGCAACAAATCTGGTTCTGATAACATCAAGGTTCCTCACTTCCTGCAGCACTGAGCAAATTCGTTTGGCGCCTGAGAAGTGTATGTATCTTTAGGTTGAATCCTACTTGTTCGTTTCTTTGTTACTTTAATGCCACAGTGCTATGAAATCTGACATTCTTGTTGTTTGAAACCTCTTTTGTTTCTAGTCACTGGCATGTGCAAGAGATTCAAGGATCAGGTTTTGTTAATCGAAGCGCCTATGCGTGGGGTGGCTCCATTGCTGGTAGCTGTTCGAAAAGTTCAGCCTTCTTCAGAGCATTTGACTAGTTTGCATCCAGATTTTCTACAACTTTGTCTGTTAGCAAAGTGCTACAAAACTGGGGTTTCGCTTCTCGAAGACGATATTTTTGAGGTTACTCAGCCAAGGGACCTGTTCCTTTATTGCTACTACGGGTAATTGGAACTTGCTTTCTTCTGTATCATGCATGTTTATATGTGTGTTGTCTCACTCCGGGAGGTGAATTATCCTTTTGTGATGTCTACTACTATTCTGGCAGGGGGATGATCTGCATTGGACAAAAACACTTTCAGAAAGCCTTGGAGCTTCTACACAATGTGGGGGCTACTACTATTTCTTACCTTTTCCATCCATGTCATTATCCCAATGTTTGTCCTTCATTTCTAACATTCCTTATACTTTCGTCTTATGCAGGTTGTGACGGCACCAATGACTTCGATAAATGCTATAGCTGTTGAAGCTTACAAGAAGTATGCATTAGTGTCTCTCATTGATAATGGACAAGTGAGCATTATTCATTTCTTGATCCTTAGACTTCAATCATTATTTTTTGCATGCTGAAGGGGTGTGGTTTTATAAATTTACTGGAAAATTGAACCATACTCCAATGATTAAGTGGCCGGTCTTCTATATTTTTCTGCACTACGTTGGAGTTTGACAGTTTTTTTTAATTCTACTGTTGCAGTTCTCACCCAGTCTTCCCAAGTACGCATCATCAACTGCTCAGAGAAATTTCAAGAACTTCTGCCAGGTATATTTTACTAAAGTTGTTGAGTGTGGTGCAGTTTAGAATTGCTTATTAGCATTAACTCTTGGTTATCTGTTAATCTGTGAATGCTAGTCTGGGTTGTTTCTTTATTTGGGGCCTATTGTTGGATGCACTCATTTCTTTCTCTCTGACCAGCCTTATATCGAGTTGGCCAATACCTACAGCACCGGGAAGATTGCAGAACTAGAGACGTTTGTCCAAAAGCACAGAGAAAAGTTTGACAGTGTGAGTAACCTATATCATGCATGTCAAGCTGCTCTTAATAGTTGAGACTCAACATTTTTAGGATTACTGTTTTCATCAAATCTCAACTTTGTTTCTTCAGCCATCTGACACACGTCTGATTCCTTTTGCAGGATAATAATCTTGGGCTGGTGAAACAGGTGGTATCATCGATGTATAAGAGAAATATCCAGAGGTTGACGCAGACATACCTAACCCTTTCCCTGCAAGACATAGCTAATACCGTTCAACTCAACAGTGCTAAGGAGGCGGAGATGCACGTCCTGCAAATGGTTGTACTTCCTTTGGGATACTAATGGGACTTAGTTCCTCAGATTAAGACTATCACATGCTGATGACACCTTTCATGCTAATTTCAGATCCAAGATGGTGAAATATTTGCTACAATCAACCAGAAAGATGGCATGGTAAGGTTCCTGGAGGATCCCGAGCAGTACAAGTCATCTGGAGTGATTGAGCGTATTGACTCTTCGATCCAAAGGTACTACAAGTAGAAATATATGTACTTCAACCATTTACATTTTGAATGTGAACATTCGAAGGAAGTGAATTTTATGAACAATTGATTTGTATAGTGCAGTTATTCCCTAGACCGCCAGTAGGTCAATGTTCATGCCTTTTATCACGTAGATGTTGATATGATTTCTGTTTCAGGTTGATGACACTATCGAAGAAGTTGACTAACATGGATGAGCAGATGTCATGCGATTCACTTTACCTAGCAAAGGTAAACTCAACAGACAATTTAGCTAAAGAAATGTTTCATTCCTAAGCTTATGTTGGAACATTGACAAGTGACACTTGATAACTTGTTTGTGCTACAGGCCGGAAGGGAACGACAGAGATTCGACTTTGATGATTTCGACTCAGTTCCTCAGAAATTCAACATGTGAAAGAGAGATGGTGGAGCTTTAGAGGTGTGAAAAATGTCCCCTGCTTGTATTTGTTCTGCACGGGGAGTAATTAGAGAGATCTAAATTTGCACGGTTCCAACGTAGGATATCAGAGACTAGACATTTGGTAGACGGATAGTAAATCCAATATTCGTCCTCTTTTTTAGAAAATTTTATTCCAAGATGTGACAGTTTCGCGATCTGGACAGAGCCCGTCGTACATATGAGTTCTTTCTTCAAACATCGATGCAGTAAGTGATAGTTACAACTCACAAACGACCATTTGCAACAAACCTACTGACCCTTCTGTAGAGCAGTAGATGATGGATGTTCTTGCCAAATGGCAAATAGTCTAATTTTTGCTTCCACCAAGATGATAATGGGAAGCTCATTTCTCTGATTTCAATAAAAGCAATAATGGCCAATTCACTCATTGGTGCTGATACACGTTTGTACAAACAAGTACAAAAACCCTCAAAAAATAAAAGGGTTGGTGAAAAAAGAATAATCAACACACTATTCCTAGTTTCAAAACTTCAAAAAACTATGGGACTATGGACACACGAGGAAAGCAACAGGACTGAAGTTCGGTAACGAATCAGCTTTTGGTGCTCCTCTCCTTGCATAGAGTATGCCACTCTTGCAGAACAGCCGACTGGAGCGCCATATGTTCAACTTCTTCGGCCGTCAGCTTCGACAGCGTCCCTTTCTTCTCTTCCTTGGCTTTGTCTTTCCCCTCCCCATCTTTCTTCTCATTTTTCTTCCTCTCTTCCTCATCGTCATCGTCCTCATTCTCTTCTTCCACTTCGGATTTCGGTGGAGGTTGCGCCGCTTTCAGCAATGCTATCCGCTCCATTGAGATCCTCAGCCGTTCTGCCGCTGCTTCCTTCACCTCGTCCTCCGGCATGTACTCTACCCCACCATCGGTTAGGTCATCCAACCATCCCTGTAAGTCCGACTCGATCTCCTTGGTGATTGAAACGTCGGATGCTCGAACAACAAACTTGCATATCATGGTAGTCGTCTCGTCGCCCAGATCGACGTTCCGGCTCACTTCACTAGCCCCAAATACCATCATCCCAAGGAAGCCTCCGAACCATGTCTTTGCAGCATAGCAAAGCTGATGATCAAACAATCAAGATAGATAGTCAGTCAGTCAGTGAGTGGAATACCGAGCGATTAGTAAGGGAAAGAGACAGCAGCTGAAGCAGCAAGAATGGCCAAGCAGGCAAATACCTGAAATCCTGCCACTGTGCGGATTACGTGGGAGCAGACTCTGTGGAAAGGCTTGGAAGACAATGACTTCAGCCCACTAAGGAATGGAGAGGAGCCATATTGCTGCGCAGCAGTTGCCTTGAAGCCACTGCCTTCATAGAGATAAGTACCAGTACACTCCACTACAGCAGGTAAGCTAGGCCAAAGGCGAAAGAATTCAACTGGTGAAATCTTGTAAGGCAAGAGGAGTTCGGTGAGCGGAATTTTGTACGGCTGGCATCTCAGGATCACTGGCTCTCCGAGTTCTGGTCTTAAGCTCCTCTTCTGTCTGAGGATCTGAGGGTCTTCTTCAATATAGTCGGCATTATAGTCTCCTGCTGCACCGCTACCGTAGAATGGATAGTATAGGACCTGAACCCATAGAGCACAGCTTTCGAAATGGGACACCCCAACTGTCACGCTGCAGAGCACTGGGTCCTACAAAACACAAATTCAACAAGAATATGGATCAAGGCAACTGATGGTCGAAGAACAACCAAAACGAAAGCGTCAGAGGACAATTTCAGCAAATTTCATGTTTTGTTCCCCTCAATTAGCCTCTCATCTCCTCTCATTTTTAGAAAGCATACGACTCAGGACCTAAGGGGGCTAAAGATCAATCAATGGAACCAAATTCAGTGGTGAAAGACCGACTTCGAATTCACGGGACATGTAAATCATCAGGGACGATAAAATACAGAGTTTATGTTCAAACAAACATAGTACAGGGACCAAAGAAGCCATTAAACCCAAAGTGACATAAAGGTCATTGATATGAATAATCTCCCGATAGGTGTACCTGTGAAACAAGATGACGCAACTGCCGTACAGCTTGGGGAGATCCATCCATGAAATACAATGCACCCGACAAGCCAACTCGAATATCCACCCGATTCAATTCAAGTTCTGTCAAATTTAAGACCTGTAACAAGAACTAACCATTAGAAAAGATATGCCTGAATGAAGAGGTTCCCCTTGACTGCAACATGTGAACGGAACATATCAAACCTTAAGATGCAGTGTTATCCTTCCATCACCAGAGTCAGCCAGATGATAAGCTTCGACATAGCACGGATCACTACTCCCAGACAAAGTGGATGCAGGAGGTTGAACTTTGAGCAATGACGAGTCGACTCCTTTGGTTACCAATACTGTCAATTCACTCGGATCAGGCCTCCAAAGCTCTAAGATAGCCTTGTGGACTAATCCTTCCAGCTTTCTGTCCTGAGCAGCAGCAGCTTCATAAAACTGGACAGTTAGTTTGTGGTGGGTAAACGGGTAATCACCTCTAGCCTCATTGACTGCAGCCCACCTGAAAGAGGAAAAATTGTTGAAATTATATGAAAAGATGCAGTCACTAACAAATTCAAAAAGAAGAACGGGATGGGAAACAGAGAAGAAGAGTTCAACTAATAATAATGTGCACAGTTTTCCGTCTACAAAGGACATTTCAGAAAACAGACGATTCTGAAGAAATAAATTTAGTAGGTTGAAAGTATTAAGACTGCAATGTTAAAGAAGTATCCGGGTGACGAAGTACCCTAATTCAGTGACTTCCTCGTAGCAACTAAATAAACCAAGAAAGAGCCATTGTAATGATGAATCACAGGAGAGGAAACTATATCCAGTATGCAGAGCCAATCATCGGTTATTCACTGTTAGAGGATAATTACAAGGGAACTATTTCTTAAAACGTAACAATAATTAATTACATATTGTGCATCTAAACCATTATAAAAAGTGGTAGTGTTTAAATATGCATTCCATTATTGCTAATGGTTTATATTAAGAGATAGAGTTCCACTAGTTATCCTCTGATATTGCATAAATGATGATTGGGCACACCTACACGTACCGTTTATATTCTCCTCTCTCTACTAGCAACAAATAACATCAAGAGAGGAGATACTAATGGTAAGCATTACATTTAAATTAGCCTTCCTCGCCACCATCCAGTAATCATCCAAAAAAAAGCTATAGAACCCTATATTCATGTTAATAGAAATGCCTGCAGACCGAAAAGATATAGCATGAATCTAGTAGACTTCAGTTTACAAAGGGCTAATAAGTGTAGGTTGACAGAAACAGGTGGAAAAGGAAAAGGCATTAGCAAGAATAAGGCATCATATATATTTTAAAGATGGAAACACACCTGCTATCAGTATGAGCCTGAACATATTTAATTCTCTGTAAAATCAGGCGGCACTGATGCTTGCTCACGGAATCGGCCAAATTACTGCCTCTGAATTCCTCAAGCTCTTTGGACAGTAACTGGCCAGCCCTAGCATTGCGGGATCCCAACCGCTGAGCACTTAAAAGAACTGCTTGAACATCTTGGAGTCTATTTGTTGTACTTGCAGATGAATCCATGTTGAAAAGAACTTTGTGGATGTTTGATATTATCATGTTCAGAGGATCTTCAGGGTCATCAGCTAGAAGAGGATCCAACCCATCTAAGTTAATATGTTCGGCGATAGCCCATATGACTCGTGGACATACTCGTTGGGTATGCACCTAATCAAGTGATGCAGAAAGTTAAACACCAAGAGTCTGATTAAGGCCCAACTGAACGATTTCAATCGGGTAAGGACATACAATTAAGATTAAGATAAGATTTAAAGCCTGAAAGATTGTTTTAATAGATAGACACTGTAAAACTACAACTAACTTTTTCCTTAAAACTAGTGTTCCCCTCGAAGAAAAGATGGTGTAGTCAACAACCTAGATTGCTCGATAAAAAAATACTTGCAGAAAGAACACAGTAGCTCCATCGATGTTTACAAATATAATATATTGATTCAAAATCAGCAATCTCGTCAGAATAGCACTAAACATCAACCGACTGACATTACAGCTGAAGTTAAACTTGGGTTATAAACTAAGATCCCAGGCCTACATGAGGAACGAACAAACTATCAATACTAGCATTAGATTAGAATTTAGATTCCCTGCATATTCAGAAGGTAAAAAGAAAGGCAAATCAGAAAACACTTGAATTAAATAACGATTTAATGCTTTGGTGAGTGAGACCTAATAGTATGTGTGTACCTCTCGAAGATCCTTGACAAGTTGACGTTGAAGATTCTGCAATCTTGTCTCATTTAAGATTTGATCTTGAGAAGCACCATCTTTTACAGTTTTTACACCTCCCCTAGTATCATAGATATGGCACAACCTAACTAGCAATTTAAGATAGCAGTCAATTGCATATGTCCTGCCATCGCAGTCCCACTTAACACAAGGCTTACAAACTTCCACAACCTCCAGAGCTGGTTCTGTCCAGTTTAGCGCACCATAAGCAGTTCCATAAGCCAGAGCCCCAATCACTCTGCTCTCCATTCCGGAGTTCTTTTGCTCAGGTAAAGGTAGAGATAGCTGGAAGCAACTTTCCACCAATGAAGCAACCAGCTCCTCTCTGAATAAACTTTTACTGGTCACAATGTTGAGATCATCTCTGATCCTTGCATCTTCGAAGAGAGAAGCAATATCAGTTCCTACAAGAGGTTTTTGGCCTCTTCGAACACTTTCCTTCGCAAAAAGGTCAACACAAAGTGCAGTTCGACAAATACACGCTAAAGCATGCATACGGTCTGATTCTGCCCTCAAATTTCTAACCATAACAAGCAGCCTTTTGAACAATGAAACCTTCAAGCAGAAACTTTAGAAGTATCAATATGTATTCGACACCAACAATATTCCACAAATTGAAAACAACATATCTTTCAAAGGGCTTTTCCCTAGGAGACATCTCAATTCCGCTCTGTGTAAAAATAAATTAGGCAACCCTACTGATAACTTCCAACATCTTAAAACCCCAGAAGCATTACTTTCTCGTCACCTAGTATCCAATCCACCAACACATTCAGAATTCTGAAACTAGGAGCCCAAATTAAAATGAAGTCAGAATAGCAAAAATTATACCTGCATATGAAGATCAAGAAGATGGAGATTCGTAACAACTGCTCTAACAATACTCTCCCGCGCTGAAGAGAACTCTTGCCGGTCCCAAAGAGTCAGAATCGCGATAATCGACTGAGAGGCCCACTCAGGCTTCCCTCCAGGCACATCCGCCAAATATAACATATTAATTCCCACGTCAAATATCAGCGCAGGATCCAAAGAGGAACCCAGGAACGGCGCCAAATGCGTCACCACATCAGAAACCCCAACAAGCTTATCAGCATTGGAGTCCACCACGGTGCCATTAGCACCACCTGCAGCCTTGGAGAGCTTCCTGATCACCTCTACATTCCCCGATGCCACAGCCTTCACAGAGTACACGAGTGGGAAAACAGTAGCCCTGAAGGTTTCTACTGGCAAGATCAATGAGCGCGACATCAGAGCATTTCTTCTCTTCCAAACGAAATCCACCATGGAAGACACCCATTTCGACCTAATCGCTACTGAATTCTCACTATCCACTAACTTATCCCCAGCTAACCTGCTCATTCGCTTGGAATTGAACTCCTGAAACAACCTCCCGACGGATTCGAACGCAACTTTGGCAACGGCATCAGATTTATCCAGCATGTTCTGCCCAATACGCGACCACCAACTAGAAACCTTCTCCAGCAAATTCACGTTGTTCTCGCACAGCGTGACCAAATCGTCCCGCGCCAAAACGCATCCCAGCGTCTCGGTGATCGAGAACCGGAGGTTATCGCTGAGAGAATCGAAGCAGCTGGCGATCTCGGTGCTGCAGTCGGTGATGACTTTGGAGAGGGAGTAGGACGGCATGGCAGCGAGGATGGAGATGGCGGCGGCGGTGACGTCCGGGTCGGGGAAGTGGAGGTCGTTCCGGACTCCAACGCGGACGTTGTCCCACAGATCGGCGGTCAATCGAGTGGATCTAATCAAGTCGAAGGCGAGCTTCTTGCAGATGGCGGAGGCCGGCGCGGCAACGATCTCGTCGACGGCGGTCTTGGCGATGACGGAGACATCTCGGCCGGCGGCTGACTGCTGGAGGGCTTGCAGTATGGCTCCCGACTGGCGGAGAGCGTCGTTGGAGCGGAGGTCCGCTTGGATCTGAGCGAAGAGTATGTCCATTATCTTGGTCTTTGGCTGTTCAAAGACCAAGATTCGGATGCTTCGTCAGGCCGCTAATTCTCGCCGACGGCAGAAGGAGAAGAAGAGAGGGGCTGCGGGAGTGGAGTTTCCGGCAGATTAGGACAAGAAAATGGTTGTGGAGCTCTGAATTGGAATCAATGGCGGATTCTTCTTGAAAAATTTTGAGGGAAAATTGAGAGTTGGAAGGAAACACTCTCTATGGTCGCTTATTTTGCTTTCTTCGCGCTGTCATAGCTTTGCTTTTTCATTTTACTTTTTTGGCCGAAAATGAAATAATTTCAGTAACTTATAACTTATAAGTTAACGGAACTACGGAAGGTGATTGGTTATAAACTTGGGCTTGTAGAGCCCCTTGAGCTGCGGGCTAAAGGAGCAGGCCCATTATGTGTACCGCTTACATTCTTCATCAAGTATTAGCGTGTGTGGCCGGCCCAACTACTTCCAGCAATTAGTTTTTTTTTTTGTTTCTTTCTAAATTACCCTTTTGGATAAGATGGGTTAAGGATAGGGTACCACAATAGTAGATACCTCCACCGACTTACAGACCAAGAAGATACAAGAAATCGTAAAGATCATAATGAAGTCCAGGATAACGAAGGACATTCTGTGTGGAGTCCAGAATAACGAAGGACATTTCGTGTTCTTGGAGAATTAAGCATAGGATGCATACTTTAGGAACTTCTTGTAAGTTATTAGGTAGACATGAATGAATGATTTAACCACTTGCCCCTGCGTGATTGGTACGTGTCTCTCTTATATAAGTAATAAGATCAATATCATAAACCAAATCGATCTTGCCCTTAATTAGTTCCAAATCTCCCTAGCTAAATCCTTTTCACTATTAAAGATGGATTATGAGGTTTAGATATTCTTGTCACAAATGTCACTATTAAAGTCAACCTTTATCGGTGTTCATGATGTGCTAGAAAACTACACTCCCTCCCAATTCCCAAATATTACATCATAACATCACAAAAATGTTAAGAATCTTTATTTTCGTATATTTTTCATCACTTAAACACATCAAATGTCTCTCAGGGAGTGTGCGAGTCTTCTTCTACAAAAACAAACTGGGAAATAGAGTGCGCGAAATTTGCTATTAGTGCATTTGGGTTTGATGTTCTTTGGTGGTGCAATGGTTGCTGGTCACTAGATAAAGTGACCATGAAGATCATTCCTTCTAAAGCAACCTCAACAACAATATATGTAGATGAATTGGTTGGATTTAGAGTTGTTAACCAAGGTGCTCATGAATGGCCCAACGTTTGACTCGATAAAAAAAATTTGCTTGATTAAGAAAAAGTTAGACTCTTAAGCCGAATTTGAGCTTAACATTGTTTAACTCATGAGGCTCGTGAGCAAACTTGACAGGGTAGTTTGTTGAACCCAACTCATAAAATCTCTTGTTTTGAGCTCATGAGATGTCTCAACATTGTGATTAGAGAGCCAACTCGACTACTAACTTATGAGAAAATCAATCTATATCTTATAAGTTGACTTGTTGATAATTCATAGATTTATTAAATTGTATATCTCACATGTATAAGACTTTAGTATGTGAGCAACTATGTCTCGTATATGACACAATATCAATTAATCACACGTATCATATATGACATATAAATATTAGGGTATAATTTATGAATTATCATAGAGTTGAGCTCTAGCCGAACTACTGATCTTAATGATGAGTCAAGTAGATTTTAATAAATGACCCAGCTCGAGCTTGACTCGACTCATTATAAATTAGCCAATCTCGAACTCTGCTCGTTTATTAACGAGCCAAAACTAAACAAAGCAAAACTCGACTCGACATGACTCGGCTCATTGATGGCCTACTCGAACTATAAGCTCATTCATTTTTTAGCAGCCTCGTGAACAAATATGAAAACGAATTGGTTGATGAAACATACTCCGTTGTTGTTAGATTTTAAAAAAATCACCATGATAGCATTTTAGTTAGAACATGTAATCTAAACACTCTCACAGTCATACAATCTTATTTTGTAATTACGAGGTAAGGACACTAATCGAACCTCCACTTATCAAGTGGATGAATATGTTGGCAATAATGCAGTCAAAAGCGCGATTCTACCTAAAAGCGTAAAATTGTAAGCTTTTAAGTTTTAAAGCGTAGATTTTGACTACATTTGTAAAGGAAAATCACGATTCTACATAAAAGCATTTTAGTGACCTAGAAAGGTAAAAGCGTAAGCTTTTATGTTTTAAAGCGCGATTTTGACTGCAATGGCTGTTCGTATAAACTACTGGATTATATTAATATTGTGCAGCTCTTGGCATCAACTTTATGATGAATTATTGAGCACTTTTCTAAACAACAAAGTTTTGGAAATCATGAGACTACAATTTAGACGACGAAGTTGTTAGCAATAGCGCCAAAACAATCTTCCTTAAGTCCTTCCTCAGTATCTTCCCGGCCGGACTTTTGGGTATGGAGTTCACAAACGCAACTCGCCTTATCTTTTTGTATGGTGCAACCTGCAACGCCAAACAAAGAACAATCAAATTCAACTCCCATTCAATTCCATAAGAAGAGAACGTATATGAATATTCTACATGTTTCGCGACGAACTCCATTACTGATCTTTCATCGAGGATACACCCTGGTCGCCTCACCACACATGCAAATGGAAGTTGCCCTGCCTCCTCATCCGGGTACCTGCAACAACAATTTGTTCAGTCATAATTCGTTGTTAACTTGAAGAAGTCGAGCTGGAAAAGTTTGCTACGATTATGTGCAGAGATGAGAAGATAGAGGGTTACGGAATGACTGCTGCATCGGCTACGCCTGGATGGGACTGCAACAATTGCTCAAGCTCTGCAGGGGCAACCTAAAATAACCAAATTTTAACACTACTATTAGTAGGAACATAAGGTATGTTACTTGTCACAAGAACCCGACCTCTTTTGTTTAGAAAAACTACATCCATAATAAAACCAACATGTGTTTCATTAGTCGATTTCGTGAACTCGTGCTAACTCATCTCATCATGAGCCTTCATCTATAATGAGTAAGACTTGTCACAACCCATTACCCTTAACCATCCAACAAAACCCTTTAGCCAACATAACTTACTATAGTTGAATAAAAAATGGTTAGTCTATTTACCTGGTATCCATTGTATTTAATCAACTCCTTGAGTCGATCCACAACATAAAGGAAACCTTGATCGTCAAAATAACATAGATCGCCGGTCCTCAACCACCCATTGATAATCATGTTTTCGATGGTCCCTTCAGGATCACCCACATAACCTGCAAACAACTCCGCACAAATTAATCTAGCTTGTCCTAACACAGAAAACTCTAGGTGTATTTCGCTCTTTACCTTTAAATGTTGTTGGCCCTTTGACCCAAAGCTCTCCTTGTTTTCCAGGAGGCAAAACTTCTTGTGTTTCGGGATCAACGATTTTCGCTTCCAAAAGCCCGTAAAGCCTCCCGACAGAGCCCCATTTTTTAGATTCTTCAGGACCAAGTACTCGAGAGACTGGCCCCGTCAACTCAGTTAAACCATACCCCTAATAGAACAAATGGTCGACATTAGTAGAAATCCTCATTAAATTTTTTCAAACATAAAGTCGTTTGTATGCGAAATTGTATGTTATTATCTATTGGATCAAAATTATTCATTTAGATAACTGAAAACTTGTTTGGAATGGTGTTTTACAACTTTCCATGCATTTGATTTTTGAAACAAATAAATTCCATGTAAGTAGAATGTTTCTTTAGTTTTCTAATTTTTGTCTCCATCTACAAGTTTGTGCCTACGATTAAATAATGAAGCGTTTTGTGGACTGTAATGGTAATTTGTAAACTCCGAAACTATGCAGTTTACCGTTACCAATTTCTGACCGCCTAAACATATAGAAAAGGAAATAAAGGCAAAGCTAATAAAATCTCAGACATAAGAAGTTGCAGACCTGGGCCAACTCCACCGTCGGGAACTTGGCCTTGAACGCAGCGATGACGTCCTTCCCCAGCGGAGCTGCGCCGACGACCAAGCTCTTCAGCGAACTCAAGTCATACCGCTCCGAGGAGCCTGATTTCACCATCGCCACAACAACCGGCGGCGCCATCGCCACATCGGTGACGCCGAACTCCTCCACCGCCTTCAGCATCCCGTCCAGACCGAATCTCGGCATCATCACCACCGTCTCCATCAGCGCGACCGACTTCAGCGAGTATATGAACCCGAACACGTGGAAAAGCGGCACCGTGTAGAGCAAAACGGGCGGAGAAGCCCTCTCTCCCGCCGCCACCGCCGACGAACGGCACAAGGCGACGACCCCGATTAGGTTCCGATGCGTAAGCATCACCCCCTTAATCCTTCCCGTCGTTCCCGAGGAGTACAGAATCGCCGCCACGTCGGATTGACTCGGCTGGGGGCCGTGATCGAGATCCAAATCGAAAGTCGTCCTAATCATCATCGACTCGAACTCGGGCGAGTCAACGAGAATCGTCCCGAGCCTCAGCTTCGGGAGCTTGTGGGCCGTGGATGACGTGGCGAACGCTATGGTGGGGCCGGATAGCTCGACGAGCCGGGCGATTTCCGACCCGGTGCTGAGCGGGTTACCCGGGGAGACCACGACGCCGATCGAGAGGAGGGATAGGTAGAGGATCGGGACTTGAACGCAGTTGGGGCAGATTACCAAAGCGACGTCGTGTCTAGACAGCTTGAGGACGTGCTGAAGGTAATACGACAGGGATTTATGCCGTTTGAGGAGGTCGGAGTAAGGGATTCGTTGACCGGTGGCTGAGTCAATCAGGGCCGCCGTGGAGTCGGGCCAGTAGGATGCGGAACGGATGGAGAGGGCGTAGTCGACGACGGAGATGGGAGCGTCGTCCTGCGGGAGGTGAATCGGCGGTCGAAGGCTGTGGAAGGTCTTGGTTGTCGGGTTGAAGCCGCTTTCTGGGTTCGTCTTCGTTGAGGCCATCGGAATTGTTGGGGATTAATTCTTGAGGGGGAAGAGGAATGGGAGGATGAATTTTTTGCAGAAATGGCGGGTGGATGATTTTATAATAATATACTCGAGTGGCATCAAGCGGGGTTACTGTCTTTACTGTGTGACTGAACTCCCTTGGACTGTGTGGTGGCGGTAACATCCATGGCGTCGATGGTGGATGGTGGTGGGTAGGGTAGGAGAGTGAGCATGGGAAGTTGGAACCCGAAGAAACTTTGGCACATGATTAATTACACAACATAAAAACTATCGCTGAGATTTATTGATTATTAAGCTAAATGCTAGCATGGAAAATTTTAAAAAAGTTAGAGATTTCGTAACAATTTAACGTTAAATTCTATTGTCATTTTCTAAAATATAAACTTAATAAAATGTTGAATGCTACATAAATATAGTATTTAGATATATCACATATATAAAGTGAATTTCAAAAACATATTTATTATCTTATTTGAGAATTCCAAATACATATACTAGTATTAGAAATTCTTCATAGTCGTTATTCAAAATTTATTTGTAAACTTTTAAAAGACAAAAACTATATAAATACTAAACATGATTTTGTGACAAAATAATTTGGGATAAACTTTTGTAACTCATGAAAAGGCCAATTTTTTTATAATTAAGAGTTTCACCAATCACCACCAATTAGGGCTGGAGGTTCGGTTATCGGTTGTCGGTTAACCGGCCGGTTAAATCGATAACCGAAAATTATATGCTTCGGTCGGTGGTCGGAGCTCCTGATAGGTAATTCGGTTAACCGAGTAACCGAAAACTGGTTATCCGGTTAACCGACAATAACCGAAAATAACCGACCGGCCACCCCACTCACCAAAACGACGTGAAAATACCCGGTTATGAAGTTTATAACTTTATGTTGTTGAATTTGAGACATTAATTTGGTGATTTAGATGTATTTTCTATGCCAAAGTGATTGAGACTTTACTTTGGGTGTGATTTAGATGTAGAAATGTAACTTAGAACCTTTCATTTTAGGCGATTCTAATAATTTTACCCGGTTAAAACCGAACCACCATCATTTTTTAGGTTATCTCAGTTAACCGACCAACTAACCGATAACCGAGGCATTGACGTCGGTCGGTGTTCGGTAGGGGAGATGGTGGTTCGGTTAATCGGTAACCGACCAATCGGTTATCGGTTATAACTGAACCGAACTGAATCCACCCCTACCACCAATATGCTAATCCTCTTGAAAACACCCTCACTAAATAGCAATACCTTAAACACTGATCTGTCCTCTTTCTCACAATAAAAATAGGGATGACAATTTCGACCTGACCCGTTTTACCCGACCTGTTTGACCTGTTTTGGGGCGGGGCGTGCATGGGTACCTCTCGTCGACCCGACCTGCCTTGACCCGCCCCATTCTCGCCTAAATTACAAGTAATCTTAGTCAAATTACTTAAATTTTACTCGTATTACCTCATATTTTAGCCATAATAAAGTTATAAATAAGTGAAAATCTCAATTTCTCCAATACTTTAACTACATTTTATCATATTATGATTTATTTCTTGGTAGTTTAAGTGTTTAACATAAATTACATATTCACTTGATCGACCTGCCCCTACCCGCAACCCATAATAAATTACCCGACCTGCCATGAAGCGAGATACCCAAACCCAGACCTCCCCAATTGCCATTCCAAAATAAAATCCCAGAGTTTTGTCCTTACCATCATCAACACCGGAATCCCGAGTCCATTCCCAAAACGCCCATAAAAAACCGTATTTTTTTGGTTCGTTCCCACTTTTCCCGGCTTTCCCTTCCCTTTCCTCCCGCTCCCAACATTTCACTCTCAGTCGCAGATTCCCTTCGCCCTCCCTTATCTCCTCCCTCCGCCACCGTCCCCACACACAAAAAATCTCCTCCTTCCGCCATTTCCCCTCGGGCCAGCAATCCAGCTCCGTGACTACACTCCTCAATTCTCCCAATTGGGAATTTCCTGAATTCCAATGGAAGCCGCCGTTGCATCAGCTCCCTTCAGCAACACCTACTACTACATTCCTCCACTCTCCTTCCTCTCTAGGGTTTCCATTTCCCTCCACCCCGCCTCCCGCCGCCAACAACAACAACGACACCAGTTTTTCCGCCGCTCCTCCTCCTCCATCCCGTTCTCTCGTGGCCGCAGCTGCTGCTTCGCGTCCAGCCCCGAGGCATTGGTCGCCGCCGCCGCCAATTCAGCTCTCGGACGTGGAGTTGCGAACAAGAGAGGTGGAGGAGACGGTGAGGAGAAGGAGGAGTGTGGCGATTTGAAGTCGTGGATGCATCAGAACGGTCTCCCTCCTTGCAAAGTCGTTCTTAGAGATAGGCCGTCTCTCGACGAGATGCTTTGCTCCATTCATTACGTCGCCGCTAGCGAAGATCTTCAGGTGATGGACGAAACGTGGATTAGATTAGTTAAGAGTTGACCGAGTTTCTTTATTTTCTTGCCCTGGCTTAAAGCTTCGATGTATCGCAGGCTGGAGATGTGGCGTTTTCCGTCCCGAATTCTCTCGTTGTGACGCTCGATAGGGTATTAGGAAACGAGACAGTTGGTAAACTTTTGATCTCTATGCCTTTATTTTCCTGGAATGTTGCAGTTCTCTGGAGTATGTTGATTCAATTTTCTTGACTATTGCAGCGGAATTGTTGACGACGAACAAGTTATCGGAGTTGGCATGCTTGGCATTGTATTTGATGTACGAGAAGAAGCAGGGGAAGAAGTCGTTCTGGTATCCGTACATACGAGAGCTTGATCGTCAGCGAGGTAGAGGTCAACTTGCTGTTGAATCTCCATTGCTGTGGTCGGAGGCTGAGTTGGCTTACCTGACTGGCAGCCCTACTCAGGTACCGAGTACTTCAATCGTTTAATGTTCAGTTACTTATTGATATTGAGATGTATTAAGGCTATAATTTGGTGTTTCTTTAAGTAGGCTGAAATCATCGAGAGGGCAGACGGAATCAAAAGAGAATATGACGAGCTTGATACAGTATGGTTTATGGCTGGTTCTTTGTTTCAGGTTATCTTCTACCCTACACAAATTTGTGTCTGATCCCTATAAGATTGACCAATTGTTCGGTAACCATTATCAACGTGGTTCTTGATTTGTTTTCTGCAGCAATACCCCTTTGATATACCAACAGAAGCATTTTCCTTTGAGATTTTCAAACAAGCTTTCGTTGCTGTTCAGTCATGTGTGGTGCATTTGCAGGTAACTTGTAAATTTTGTTGGATTTGCGTTCAAGGGCATAGTGAATCAGCTATGTGCATTAGAATGTTGCAAAAAGCTTACTTCGTCTGTTTTTATTCCAAGTTTTGCAAATGTAATATGTTAATGTTCTTTATCTCTACCCATAGTATGCAAGACTTGAACTGTTGGGATATGTTCCATCTTGAATTTTCGTGTGGCTATTGAGAAATTATATAGTTCTAAGTCTCTGTAATTATTGTATATATCCGGTTTGCTGTATCTTCAATGTGCTAGTACTAATATGAGCTTCTGCTAGTTGCTGTCCTTCCTTTCCTATCATCTTTATTGAGCTGGTGTTGAGATTGAATCTGAATATACTTTGCCTTCTATGCTCAGAAAGTCAGCTTGGCTCGTAGATTTGCTTTGGTTCCTCTGGGACCTCCCTTGCTATCATACAGAAGCAGTTGTAAAGCAATGCTAAGTGCTGTAGAAGGTGCTGTTGAACTGGTAGTTGATCGCCCATACAAGGCCGGGGAACCCATTGCTGTCTGGTATGGCTGTGAAACAAATTGTGTCATGTTGTTCTGTGGGTGTTCCTTATGATGCTGTCCATTCTGGTTATCCAAGAGCTGAAGTTACTGAAACTTCCAGGTGTGGACCGCAACCCAATTCAAGATTGCTTATAAACTATGGTTTTGTTGACGAGGATAATCCTTATGACCGCCTCATGATCAAGGTACTTATTCTTGGGATCTCCTTTTGAAATTTAAGTTTTTCCTCATCAACTTTACTGATTTGTGGTTTGCTTCAGGCTGCATTAAACACTGAGGACCCTCAATATCAGGAGAAAAGATTGGTTGCTCAAAGAAATGGCAAACTCTCCATGCAAGATTTTCTGGTAGGACTTCCTTCTTACTTTTTCTTTAAATGAAAGTTAAGCGTAAGATTCTCAGTTGAATATTCTATTTTCCCCTTTTTCCAGGTTCAAGTGGGGAAGGAAAAGGAAGCTGTCTCAGATATGCTTCCTTATCTACGATTAGGCTACGTATCAGATACTTCTGAATTGGAATCCGTCATGTCCTCGCAGGGTCCAGTTTGTCCAGTAAGTTTATGTGCATTAATTTGGCTTCCTGGATAATTATTGCTTCCCTGAATATTATAATAATCTAGTTATGGCCATGAAACATAAAGCAGTACTGAATTAGAAGTTCACCAGAGAGAGTAATTAGTCCTAAGCAGGCTTGTTTTGGAGAATACAGCTAAATGTGATCTCTGCCTTGTTGCTGAAACTTATTGCCTGTTGCAGGTTAGCCCCTGCTTGGAGCGGGCAGTATTGGATCAGCTTGCTGAGTATTTCAACAAGCGCCTGGCTTTGTACCCAACTAGCTTAAGCGTAGACGAATTGATGGTATTATCATTGTTTCCATTGAGGGTAGTTGATGATATAATCTACAACATTGGTTAGTTTTACTAATTCCTTACTCTTTCTAATCATATTAGTTGGCGGATGATAAGTTGAACCCAAAGAAGAGAGTTGCCACTCAGCTAGTGCGATTGGAAAAGAAAATACTTAACGCGTGTCTGGAGGCAACTCGTGATCTGATAGCACAGCTACCTGATCTCACAATCTCACCGTGTCCAGCTCCTTATGCTCCTTCGTTGAAATGAGAAAGGTATATTGAATAAGGCTTCCTAGACTCAGAAACTATCGTTCCTAGTATTTGAATAAGCTTACCTTAAGACCCTACATTTCTAGATGTGTAGGTTTCAGAATATCATTCATTGGCTCCGGAATCTTAAAGAAGTTTTTTCGCTAGACGGGTAATATGGTCAGTATACAATGCAGGATGAAGGCTGGCGTATTGAAATGTGACAAACCAGATATCTTTACTGCCATTTGTTTTGGTTTGCAATTTTGAACTATGCTGAAGACTCTTATTGGGTTTGCAGGGTAAAGAATTCTGAACATAAGTCAGGTAGGCAAATCATTGACCATCGAAGAGATATGAACTATGGAGTTCATGCTGCCTCTGGCATTCAACTGGTGAAAAAGGGCCGGCATCAGTGGTGGTTCATGGGCATAGCTTCAAGTCTGCTGGTTGCTGGCTTTTTCATTTTGATTTTCCATCTCGAGTTCTACTTTGCAGCAGTTACATGAAAAAAAAATTCTCCTCCCTCTTCTTCTGTATAGCAACTCAGCAGTACAAGTATATGACAGGCCAAGGCCGATCAATCGTGTACATTACTACTGGTAAGGATTAGCCAACTTTCCCTTGTAGCAACTTGTACTTAGTAATAAATAGCTCCTCCCATTTTAACAGTCTTTTGCCAGGCAGCTCTCGCAAGTTAGTAACATGTACATAATACGTGTTTGCTTGGTCTGTCATAGTCAAACAAAAACAGCTGTTTGTGAGTTTTTGAAATGAAAGCCCAATAATTCTCTTTCTTTATGGCCCAAGGGGCTCAGAGCCTCAGACCCAATAAGGTGGGTCTACTGCCTTCTTTGAACATGGTTATTCTAATGTTTCATGCTGAAATAGTGAAATATATTGTTGGAAAAGGTCCTTTTCTGCAGTTACCGTTGGTTGTCACCTTTTTAATTGTTTACATTTGTTTGTATACCACATGCTGCATTATTATATTTTAATTCACAAAATCAAGTGACCAGAAAACATGCCCAGCCCACCAACAGCAGAAAACGACGACGAGCCTGAAACCGTAAAAATAAACAATAAATCCCACGTACGTACTCCTAAGGCAGAATAAATGAGCCCGTTACTACCACTTGCCACCACTTTACCATGCTTTATTGGCCATTGGCAACTTCTAATTGTTCCCATCTAAAGCACCAACCTTCATGGAAAACTTTAATCCTGATTCTAATCGTTTCATAATTGCCATCAGTCGTATTCATTATCTTCAACTTATTGTCTACATCAGCCCTTAATGATTTAGATTCCTAGACTGCTACAAGCATACAACAAAAAGCTTCCAACTGATGCGAATAGGGATGGATTTTCAACATCATTCTAGTATATTGTTTATGATTAACTAGTTATATAGATGGGTAACATTTTAATAATTTAAAAATCAATAAATCTATATTCGTGAGAGAAAAATATATAAAATTTAAAAATTGCGTACTCTAGTCGCCAACCACCATATCGATCTATTATTATCCGGTTTCAGTTCCAGAAAAGTAACAGTTCTCTACTTTCTTTCCCTGGTTTTGTTTCAGAAGACCAAAAGGGGAGTGAGCTTTCAATTTCCGTTTTCAAAAAGCTGAGAGGGAGAGAGAGACAAAGGAAGGCCGCGCCGCCGGGAGAAAGCTGGAATCAAAGAAAGCGGTTTGACTTCCCCGCCGGCGGGAACATAATTTTCGTCCAGAAGGTTAGCTCTATTATACAGTCGAGCACAAATGAGCGCCAACTCGCGTGGGACTCGGCCCACGCGCGGCCGCAATCCTCCGCCACACCACGGGCCGCAGCCGGAGGTCTACAACATAATCCCAATCCACGACCTCCTCACGGACCACCCGTCCCTCCGCTATCCGGAAGTACGAGCCGCGGCGGCGGCGCTGCGCGCAGTCGGCGACCTCCGGAAACCGCCGTTTCTCCCCTGGGAGCCGCACTACGACCTCCTGGACTGGCTCGGCTTGCTATTCGGCTTCCAGCGCGACAGCGTGCGGAACCAGCGAGAGCACTTGGTCCTCCACCTCGCCAATTCGCAAATGCGGCTCCAGCCGCCGCCGTCGTTGCCGGACGCCCTGGACCCCACCGTTCTCCGCCGCTTCCGCCGGAAGCTACTTACGAACTACACCTCCTGGTGCTCGTACATCGGCAGGAGGTCCCAGCTCATCCTCTCCGGCCGGCCTAGCAGCGACGACATAATCCGCCGCGAACTGCTCTACGTCGGGCTCTACCTTCTAATTTGGGGCGAATCTGGAAACCTAAGGTTCATGCCGGAGTGTCTCTGCTACATCTACCACCACATGGCCATGGAGCTCAACCAATTCCTCGACGAGTGGACCGATCCAGAAACCGGTAGGGCTTTCCTCCCTTCAATCTCCGGCGAGTGTGCGTTTCTGAAATCGGTAATTATGCCTATTTATCGGACGGTGAAGTCCGAAGTGGACAGCTCCAGGAACGGGACGAAGCCCCATTCCGCTTGGAGAAACTACGACGACTTGAATGAATTCTTCTGGAGTCGGAGGTGCTTCAGGAAGCTGAGATGGCCTTTGAATTTCAGTAGCAATTTCTTCGATACGGTGGATAAGATTCATAGAGTTGGCAAGACTGGTTTTGTAGAGCAGAGGTCGTTCTGGAACTTGTTTCGGAGCTTCGATAAGCAGTGGGTACTGCTGATTCTGTTTCTGCAAGCAAGCATTATCATTGCTTGGGAGCAGACTAAGTATCCTTGGCATGCAATTGAGCGAAGAGCAGTCCAAGTTAAGCTTCTGAGTTGCTTCATTACATGGAGTGGGTTGAGAGTTCTGCAAGCTGTGCTAGATGCTGGAACTCAGTACAGCCTTGTCACTAGGGAGACATGGTTGTTGGGGCTGCGAATGAGCTTGAAGTTTGTGGTGGCAGTGGCATGGACAGTTGTGTTTGGGGTCTTTTATGGGAGGATATGGAGCTCGGGGAGTTCCAACGAAGCTGACCAGAGGATCACTATGTTTCTCCAAGCTGTGCTGGTCTTCGTTATCCCGGAATTGCTTGCCATTCTGCTCTTCATACTCCCATGGATTCGAAATGCCATTGAAGAATGGGATTGGAGTTTTGTATACTTGTTCACGTGGTGGTTTCATACCAGAACATTCGTAGGCCGGGGACTTCGAGAAGGGCTCGTCGACAATGTCAAGTACACTGTGTTCTGGATACTGGTTTTAGCTTCAAAGTTTGTGTTCAGCTACTTCCTCCAGATCAAGCCGATGGTTGCTCCGACGAAGGCGATTCTCAAGGTCAACATTTTTCAGTATAAGTGGCATGAGTTCTTTGGCCATAGCAATCGAGTTGCAGTGGTAGTAATGTGGATGCCTGTGATGCTGATCTACTTCACCGATTTGCAAATTTGGTATGCCATCTTCTCCTCTTTTGTTGGAGCCACCGTAGGCTTGTTCTCCCACTTGGGCGAGATAAGGAACATTGGTCAGCTCAGACTCCGGTTCCAGTTCTTCGCCAGCGCAATGCAGTTCAATCTAATGCCCGAGGAGCAACTTCTCGGCCCGAAGATGAACCTAGTGAAGAAGCTTCGAGACGCGATTCACAGATTGAGACTCAGATATGGGTTCGGCCAACCTTACACGAAGATTGAGTCAAGCCAGGTGGAGGCCACAAGGTTTGCATTGATATGGAACGAGATCATGATGGCTTTCAGGGAAGAGGATTTGATCAGTTATAAAGAGCTCGAGCTCCTGGAGCTTCCGCCGAACTGCTGGAACGTTAGAGTGATTCGCTGGCCCTGTGTTCTTCTCTGCAATGAGCTACTGCTAGCTCTGAGTCAGGCGCTCGAGCTGGCTGAAGCACCCGACAGTTGGATTTGGTTGAAGATCAGTCAGAGCGAGTACCGGCGCTGCGCTGTGATCGAGGCATATGATTGCATCAGGTATTTGTTGCTTTCGGTGGTGAAGTATGGTTCAGAAGAGAACTCCATTGTTGGGAAGTTCTTCAACGAGGTAGATGGTCACATTCAAATCGGAAAGTTTGCAGAGAATTACAACATTTGCCTGCTTCCCAAGATACACTCCAAGGTAATACAATTAGTTGAGCTTCTGAGGAAACCCAGGAAAGATGAGAGGGAAACTGTTGATGTATTGCAGGCATTGTACGAACTTTGTGTTCGTGAGTTCCCAAAGTTGAAGAGGTCCATTCCCGAGCTGAGAAATGATGGTTTAGCCTCCCAGCGTGAAACAGAGCTGCTCTTTGAGAATTCTGTTCAGTTCCCCGACGCTGAAGATGAGTTCTTCAATCGACAGCTGAGGCGTGTGCACACAATTCTCACGTCACGAGATTCCATGCACGACGTTCCTAAGAACATCGAGGCAAGACGACGAATTGCTTTCTTCAGCAATTCTCTGTTCATGAACATGCCACGTGCCCCAAATGTCGAGAAGATGATGGCGTTCAGCGTGCTGACACCTTACTATGACGAAGAGGTTTGTTTCGGTAAAGAGAATCTTCGCACTCCGAATGAGGATGGAATCTCGATCCTGTTTTATCTGCAGAAGATCTATGAGGACGAGTGGAGGAACTTCATGGAGAGAATGAAGAGGGAAGGAATGGAGGACGAGGATGATGTGTGGGACAAGAAATCAAGGGAGCTTCGTCTTTGGGCTTCGTACAGAGGGCAGACATTGTCGCGAACTGTTAGAGGGATGATGTATTATTACAGGGCTCTGAAGATGCTTGCCTACCTTGATTCGGCCTCTGAGGTTGATATTAGGGCGGGAACGCAGGAGATTGCTTCTCATCATTCATCGAGGAGGAACAACCGACAGTTGGGTGATGATGGTCTGAACTCTGCCGGAGGGGGAGGAGGAGAGAGACCATCATTGAGGAAGCTGGGCAGAGCAACGAGCACCGTAGGGCTCTTGTTCAAGGGACACGAGTATGGGAGCGCGCTCATGAAGTTCACCTACGTTGTTGCTTGTCAGGTTTGTATCATGGTTAAAATCTCGATTTGGATCCTATAATTTTTTTCTGTGATATCTTACGCAAACATTTCTATTCTGATTATGATAAACAGGTCTACGGGCAGCACAAAGCCAAGGGTGATCCTCGAGCCGACGAGATCCTCCACCTCATGAAGAACAACGAGGCGCTTCGAGTTGCGTACGTCGACGAGGTCCACTTGGGGAGAGATGAAGTCGAGTACTACTCCGTCCTGGTGAAGTACGATCAAGAACAGCAGAGAGAAGTCGAGGTATACCGTGTCAGGCTGCCCGGTCCTCTCAAGCTCGGGGAAGGGAAGCCCGAGAATCAAAACCATGCATTCATCTTCACTCGCGGAGATGCAGTTCAGACCATCGACATGAACCAGGACAACTCCTTCGAGGAAGCTCTCAAGATGAGGAATCTGCTGGAGGAGTTCAAGGTACATTATGGAATCAGGAGGCCGACGATCTTGGGTGTTCGTGAGAACATCTTCACCGGTTCGGTTTCCTCTCTTGCCTGGTTCATGTCTGCTCAGGAGACGAGCTTTGTGACTCTTGGCCAGCGAGTTCTGGCGAATCCTTTGAAGATTAGGATGCATTATGGTCATCCGGATGTGTTTGACCGGTTCTGGTTCATGCCACGTGGCGGGGTCAGCAAGGCTTCTAGGCTGATCAATATCAGTGAGGATATATTTGCTGGGTTCAACTGCACCCTTCGAGGAGGCAATGTGACTCATCATGAATATATACAGGTACAGTATTCTGTCGTCATAACACGATCCGTAAACTCTTACAATTCCCCAAGTTCGATTTTGCTCATGTTTTCGATTTTACATAACATCTCGATGCTGATTCCAGGTGGGCAAAGGCCGGGATGTCGGATTGAACCAGATATCAATGTTTGAAGCCAAGGTAGCAAGTGGCAACGGCGAGCAGATATTAAGCCGAGACGTCTACAGACTAGGCCACAGATTGGATTTCTTCCGAATGCTCTCGTTCTACTACACTACAGTTGGCTTCTTCTTCAACACAATGGTGGTCGTACTAACCGTCTACTCCTTCCTCTGGGGCCGTCTCTACCTCGCTCTCAGCGGCATAGAAGGCTACGCCATGGAAACTAGCAAGAACAACAAGGCCTTCGGCGTAATCCTGAACCAGCAGTTCTTCCTCCAGATTGGCCTCTTCACCGCCCTCCCAATGGTGGTTGAAAACTCCCTCGAGCATGGCTTTCTTCCTGCCGTCTGGGACTTCTTGACCATGCAGCTCCAACTGGCATCTGTCTTCTACACTTTCTCCATGGGCACCCGAGCCCATTTCTTCGGCCGGACCATCCTTCACGGTGGTGCCAAGTACCGTGCCACTGGCCGCGGGTTCGTGGTCCAGCACAAGAGCTTCGCTGAAAATTACAGGCTCTACTCTCGGAGTCACTTCGTCAAGGCTATTGAGCTCGGTGTGATTCTCATAGTCTACGCAGCTCACAGCCCCATGGCACAGGACAGCTTTGTTTACTTGGCGATGACGTTATCGAGCTGGTTCCTCGTCTTGTCGTGGATCATGGCCCCGTTCGTATTCAACCCATCAGGATTTGACTGGTTAAAGACGGTATATGACTTTGAGGACTTCTTGAATTGGATATGGTACAAAGGTGGCGTGTTCACCAAGGCAGAGTACAGTTGGGAGACCTGGTGGTACGAGGAACAGGACCATTTGCGAACCACGGGACTCTGGGGTAAGCTCTTAGAGATCATCCTCGATCTCCGGTACTTCATGTTCCAATACGGCGTCGTGTACCAGCTCAACATCACCGGCGGGAAGACCAGCATTTCAGTTTACCTGCTGTCATGGATTTACATGATCGCGGTGATGGGGATCTATGTCGTGATGATGTACGCTCAAGAGAGATTTGCGGCGAAGGAGCATATCAAGTACAGGCTGACACAGCTCGTGGTGATCTCAATGACCGTGCTTGTACTGACTCTATTGTTGGACTTTACGTCGTTCACGTTGCTGGATTTGGTCAGCAGCATGCTGGCGTTTGTGCCCACAGGGTGGGGGCTGATAAGCATTGCTCTCGTGCTGAGGCCTTTTTTGGAGTCTACAGTGGTTTGGGATACGGTGGTTTCGTTGGCGAGGATTTATGATCTGCTGTTTGGAGTGATTGTGATGGCCCCCGTGGCGTTGTTGTCGTGGTTGCCTGGGTTTCAGGCCATGCAGACGAGGATTCTGTTCAACGAGGCCTTTAGTAGGGGCCTGCAGATTTCCAGGATTCTTAGTGGGAAGAAAACTAATTGATGGGTCAAGCAAGCTAAGGTAAGCGACGTAGTTCTTTGTGCTGTGTTGTTTTAACAGACCAGGTCATGGGTGACAATTGCTCTGAAAGGAACAGCCCTTTGAAAATGGCAGATCTTTTTTCTGGATGGGAAGACATAGCTCACATTTCACTGGGGGCACTGGGGGCACTGATGTTTTTGTGCCCACAGGGTGGGGGCTGATAAGCATTGCTCTCGTGCTGAGGCCTTTTTTGGAGTCTACAGTGGTTTGGGATACGGTGGTTTCGTTGGCGAGGATTTATGATCTGCTGTTTGGAGTGATTGTGATGGCCCCCGTGGCGTTGTTGTCGTGGTTGCCTGGGTTTCAGGCCATGCAGACGAGGATTCTGTTCAACGAGGCCTTTAGTAGGGGCCTGCAGATTTCCAGGATTCTTAGTGGGAAGAAAACTAATTGATGGGTCAAGCAAGCTAAGGTAAGCGACGTAGTTCTTTGTGCTGTGTTGTTTTAACAGACCAGGTCATGGGTGACAATTGCTCTGAAAGGAACAGCCCTTTGAAAATGGCAGATCTTTTTTCTGGATGGGAAGACATAGCTCACATTTCACTGGGGGCACTGATGTTTCGTACCCCTCGTAAGACGAGTCATTAACAAGACAACAAGGTAAGTTCCCCCCCCCCCCCCCCCCCCCCCCCCCCCAACTCTAGCCTTTCAAATTATCCTTTACTATTGGGCTGTGATTTCTGAACTGTTGAGAATGCTGTTCTTGACTTGCAGGGCACCCAAAACCTGCCATTGACCGTGGAAGAGATGTAGAATTTACAATGATTTCTCTGTGTTCGAATGCTTACAAACTCGCCTGCCGTTGGATGAATCTGCATTCAGATTTCTGATCCATGTTCAAGAGCCTGCTGGTTTTCCCTGTCCAATTGGGCGTTGTTCATATTCTGGTACTACTCTCCCACTTATTTCAGTCCTTCCTACACCGAAATTGTATGAAGTTCTCGCATCCTCTGTATATCACGTAGCATTACTAGCGGTTAAGGTTGTACATTACTAGAGAAGGACTAGGTAGCTAATTCCTTTTGTTAGTAATAGCCCAAAAGGTCAATGTTGAAACAAACCAGCTAGCTAGTTCAGCAGCTCTCAGTGAATTGTAAATGATTTTGATTCAAAGAGCTGTTAGTGAATTGTTACGGATCAAAGAAGAGATACATAGTTGCATGATTCCTATGAGTTGAGTGTCGAAGAACCCGGCATGGATTGAATGAACATCAGTCCGGTGATGATCGAATGGACATAGCTTCAAAACCCTAGCTAGGAGGAGGTCGAGGGGGTTTGTTTTTTTTCTGTCTCACACTGTTACTTTTTCCTCACTTGTTTCATCTGTACAGCACTCACCAACATTAATAGCAAAACAAGGTGTACATTGCTAGGAAAAGGATACGGATCAATGTGGCTGCACCTGATCTAAGGAAGATGCAAGAAAGGAGACCAATCCGTTTCGATCGATCTCCGCAACTTGTTTCAGCACTTCTTCCTACGGCAACATTACATGGTAATAGGACTTCATCGTTACTAATTACATTAGAATAGAGTAATAATTGAATCAACCATTTGATTCGGGATCACAGCAACACATTTCAACTCATCATCAGAACCTGATGGCACGGCGCCTCATCATCCTTCGTCGCCGCCGCAGCTCTGGAATGCGGTGGAAGTACCCGAAGCCGTACACTCCAAGCACCGTCGTGAAAAATCCAGTACCGTATCCAATTCCTGCTGTCATCCACGAAAACCAGAACCCTTCTTCATTCTCCAATCCTCCTCTAGGCGCTGCCTCCTGTGTTGCAGGTGGTGGCGTATCATCGCACGGTTTGGCAATCTGTATTCCGCACAATCCGGCGTCGTTGTTAGCGTAAGAATTGGGATCATTCATCCTGTCCATTTGGGGGCCGGCAGGGATCCGGCCGGAGAGATTGTTATCGCTCAATTGCAGATTAGTGATTTGCAGTAGTGTCCCCAAAGATCCTGGAATCTCTCCCGACAGATGGTTGCGAGACAAATCCAAACTCTCCAATTCTTTCATGTTGCCAAAGCTAGCTGGGATTCGACTGGAGAGACTATTGTGCGAGAGGTTGAGCACTTTGAGACTCCTCAAGTTACCCAAGCTTTTCGGGATTGCACCTGACAGTTGATTATTGGATAGATCAAGGAAAGTGTATAATCCCAAGTGTTTGTTCGGAAGCCCCTGATGATGAGTCTTCCAAAAGACTTCCAACCATGAAATGGATGCAAACCTAATCATATCGTCGTAGAAATAAGCCGAGCTAACATTCATATTAGACTCCATCATTGATAAGTCGTTCGGAGCAACTGTCATTCCAGTCAACTTTCCTAAACTGCTGGGCACCCTGCCACTGAATTTATTTCCCGAGAGGTCTAATATTTGAAGGCTTATGGGATTGGAAAGAGTTGCTGGAATCGGCCCTTGAAAGAGATTGTTGCGAAGACTCAAAATTCGTAAAGATGAAATTTGAGACAAAGAAGCTGGAATCTCACCTGAAATTCTATTGTCACGAAGATCAATGAGATAGAGTCTCTCTGGATTGATTTTTTGGCAAATAAATCTTAGAGAAGTAGTTGTGGGCGACTTCAAGGGTAATTAGCATAAATGGTCACAAATCTTTGCACTTAGTACAAAACAGTCACAAACCTTTAAATTGTAACCATTTGATAACAAAACTTTTTTACTTAGAACAAAACGGTCACAAATTAAACAGTGTGACCATTTCATACCAGTTCAAGCTTTTGTTACCGTTTCGTTGCAAATTAGACTTTTGGTGACCATTTTGTACAAATTAAGTTCAAAAGTTTTGTTAATGTATGTTAATGATATTATGTTGTTTAGGATGACAATGAGAGAATTCAATGGCTCACAAACGGGTTCCAGACTGCTTTTTAGTTGAAAAAACTATGTCTACTTTCTTACTTTATTGGTATCGAAATTGAAAGGTCAACTGAGGGCATTCTTATTCGGCAAAACAAATATGTCGATGAACACGTGACCTAACATCTTATATGTCGTTCAAGTGGTTAGTGTCATATACTTAACGAACAAACTACCCGACCTCAAAACATGACCAACATTTAATTTGTAACGATTCAGTAACAAACCTTTGCTCTTAAAACAAAACGGTCATGAATTAAATAGCGGTGACCATTTTATACAATTTTAAAGTTTTGTTACCGTATTGATACAAATTAAAGGTTTGTGACCATTTTGTACTAAGTACAAAGGTTTGTTACCATTTATGCTAATTACCCGCGACTTCAAGGGCTACCAAGGAATATGCACGGCCAGAAGATATGGAGATATTGCCACGAAAGATGTTGAAAGAAAGGTTGATATACGATGGACAGCTATAAGAAGCATGTCGGCAAAGAAATATGAAAGGGTCGCCTGTCAATTGGTTTCTTGATAAATCCAGGTAAGTCAAGTAGGTCATAGTTGAGATGTGGGGTCCAAGTGACCCATTGAAATTATTATCGGAAAGAATCAACACATCGTAGTTATTTTGCTTGGTCTTGTTAGCATCTCGATTCGGAAAAACTTCTCCCTCAAAATTGTTCTTGGACAAGTCAAGATATTGCATATGTGTATTGAGAGCCAATTCAAGAGGCAGAGTACCTTGAAGCAAGTTATCTGCCAAAACCAAGTCAGTCAGGTGCATTTCAGCCAACCACCCGGGGAAGGTTCCTGTCATTCGGTTGCTTCTCAAGTCGAGAGTCTCTAGATCAGAATGGTTCGCCAGCCAGGGAGGGATTCCATTGGAAGCGATGTTGCAGGATATCAGGGATACTTGAGTGAATCTGGATTTTGGGGCAATTTGCTTTGCATATGCAAATGTAAGGTTGTTTCTCCCCAAATACAGACGCTGTATCATGGACAATTCGAACAGCCAAGTCGGAACCTCACCGGACAAAAAGTTGTTGTCGAGCTTTAGATCTATCAACTGAGTCATGTTTTGAACACTAGGGATCTCCCCAGATAAAAAGTTGTCTTTCAAATACAACGTCTCCAACTTGTGCAACTGCAACAAAGTCGCGGGAATTTCTCCAGAGAGTTTGTTGCCATGCATAAAAACACCCACGAGATTGGTCAGGTTGCCAATCTCTACTGGGATCTTCCCTTCTAATGCATTCCCATCACACCGAAGTTCTTGCAGATTAGACAGAGCGCTAAACAGCTGAGGAGGAATTGGACCGCTGAAGTGATTATTAGACAGCTCAAGTGTTTGAAGTTGTGTCAGATTCCCTATTCCAGGTGGGATTCAACCTCGTATGTAACTCTGATACAGGTCGAGACAGCGTAATGATGTGAGACGAAAGAGCGGAGTTAGAACATCCGAACTCACCCCTGCTTCCAGCAGCTCATCCGTGAAACCCGTCCCTAGGAGGCCAAGCGCCATGACGAATTGACGCCGGGAATCACAGGAAAGCCCCGACCACTCGCAACAACTCGTACTGGCGTTCCAGTTGGAAAAATCGCCGCCAGCAGAGGAGTTTCCAAGGTATAGGGACCGGAACTCGAGGAGAGCAGCTTTCTGGTCGCCAGGACAGCAACCACAGGGCACTCCCCAGATGATGATCATCATCATTGGTAATAATAACAGTAGACGATAGTCTTTCAAGTGTGTTTCCGCCATTGTTAAATCTGGCTATTTTGGTTTGCTTTGTCTGTCTTTGGGGAAAGTGTGTTATTAAGTAAGATACTGGAATTTGGAATGGAGCTCTCTGTCTATAAGTAGTTCTTCTTCTTCTTCTTCTTCGGTACATGGACTGAAGCGGACTAGGCATTTTCCAACGTCCAGCCCCCGACCAAGAAAATTGAGATAGTGCTCCATTATTGCTAAGTCAAGTGGTCTTGACTTGGAGTCTTCCGACTGACTGAGTGGAGTTCTCAGTTCTGGCCTTCACTTCCGACGACTTCCAAGTCCACCGTGTGGGACGGGAAAAGGTCCGTAAGTTCCCTAATTTATCCCACCAATTGTGGTAATGGGCCGAAGTGCTTCGGCTCAGTAGTTTCTGGAGGATTTGGTAAATGGGCCTCTATTAATCGTGTGATCCTCCAAGACAGATCGACCCATTAACATCATCGCACGGCCCGCCTGTTAATTCCCATGCATGCAGACGGGAGTCACGCACGTACGTACAGTGACGGAAGAAGAAGACCGGACCAAAGGATAATCTAGGGGTGAACAAAACATGATGTAAATCGACCCACCCTCCAATCAGATCTAACATACTTGTATTTATAATCAAAATTAAAGTTTAAGATCGGATGGGAATTTTAGGTAGCACAACCTGTCATAAACCAGTTGGTACCAATAACTCGAGTTGTTGGGAGAAATGTTATGTTGGATCTTATACATGCCCGTGTATGGTGCTTAACCACTTCCTTACACACCCCCTCAAACGAAAGCCGACTCATGGGCTTGAAGTTTGCACAGGCTCAACCCTACCATGTGCTTGAAAGACAACGATTATTATTGGGGGTCGTGAGGACTTGAACACGTGACCTCAAGGACAAACCAGCTCTGATGCTATGTCATAAACCAGTTGGTTCCAATAACTCGAGTTATTGAGAGAAGGGTTATGATGGATCTTATACATGCCCGTGTATGGTGCTTAGCCACTTCCTTACACAACCTGTAGAATCCAACGCAACCCGTGTTGAACTATTGTAATAAATATTCATATCTAAAATATATTTGTGTCGTAAATAAACACGTGACAATATATCTATGAATGTGCCAACTTATAACCACTTGAGCTTATTTAGTCAAATGTTTATAGAAAAAACTACAAATATGTTAAATTAAATTGCATTTCATTAAAATCAAAACAACATTTATGCATATTGATACTTTTAACCTCGATTTATTCTTTTAAAATTCTAATTATTTATATAATATTTTTGTAGTGTAGCATTTTTGTGTTGTGTTGGCTTTTCAATTAAAATTATCTCCAACCCGAATCAATCCAATTATAAACAAACTGTAGGGTTCTAATTATTTTGGGTGCATTTGGATTTAATATTTTCTAAACCATAATATATGAATCGGATGATTAAATTGACCAAACGCGAACCACCAGACTCATGTACACCCCTAAGATAATCCCCGTAGCTGCTACCTCCACGCAGACGGGAGAGTAGTGCTTTTGCTAATTTGTTTTCATTGGTAAAAAAATATGATGGTGGGATTGACAAAGGATCTATAACCTTATCAATTATTTTGTTTCTAAATTTGTTATGAATTTTGACATATAATTTCATCTATAATAATAAGTCACAGTTGAGGAAGGACCACAGTCCCTCCTAACAACCACCTAACTCCTTCACTAGTTATAGGTACGTATGCCTCCATGGACAAAGTCTCTTAAATAAAAATGGAGAGACCTGTAGGCTGTAGCACTAACTTAGGATTTTAGAAAATGTGTGTGAGTGGATGAACATAAAGTAAATTAATTCGAATTCAGTACTCATTTTATTTTTTACAGCAAGCCACAACAACTATAATACAGTGTGGTTATGCACCCTATCATAAACCGCACACAACATAGGAAAAAACAATCTGAGAAAAAAAAAATCAACCCTAAGAAAAAGCTTCCAACTACCTCATTAAAGAAACTCTTCACTAAGTCTTGCTGTTTTTAGTTGATGCTACCAATCATAAAGTCTCCATAACTGTTGCGTAATCATTAAACTGGAAAAAGAACCTATGCCCACAGAACCGCAGTTGCAATACACATGAATGAGCTTAATTATTATGGATACAGACTTCAAATTTCAGGTCAATTAAGCCGATTTGATGTGGAGTTGCAGGCGAGTCATTCCTGAATCAGCATTCCCATTTGATTCCTCGAGTCCCCTCCGTCACACTGCTATCGTCGTTGATTCTCAGCTACAAGTTATCACAACCAGCTGCCGTTAGAGGTGGCAATTGGATCGGATTCGTGAATTCGTGGATTGGATTGGTGGATCCATGAATCAAATGGATTGGATCCAATGGATTGGTGGATTCATGGATTGGATCAAATGGGTTGATGGATTGATCCATGAATCCAAATGACATCCAAGGCTTGGACCAAAATGTAAATTTTGAAAAGTTTTGGTACTAAAATGTCATAATGAAAAATGTTAGGTACCAAAATGTAGTTTTCCAATGATACTTTTCGTATAAAATAAAAAATTTAGGTACCAAAATGTAAAATATAAAAAATATAGGTACCAACTCGTAATTTGTCATTTGGATCCATGGATTGATTCATGAATCCACTAATCCAATTGGATTTGGATCAAATGGATTGGATTTAAATGGATTGGATTAGGTGGATAACTTGGTCGATGGATTGGATTGGATTCATGGATTTGGATCCTAATTGCCACCTCTACTGCCGTGATCAATCGACCAATTTCGATGGAAATGAGAAGAATTTGAGAGAACCAGCGGAGTTGCAAAGCAGAGAAGAGAGATAGAGAGAGAAAATAAGAGAGAAGGTAAAAACAGGAAGGGATTGTATATTGTAACCGCCATTTTCTACATAGCTGGTGTGTTCTCCGCCGGCAGTGGCTGAGCTACGTACGTTAATGGCAGGGAGGCTATATATAGACCCCACAACTCTCAAAATAAAGTACATGTAAATTTTGTAATGAATGTGGTAATGAATGAAGAAGGGGACGGGATTCTCAAAAGTATGATTCAGATTTGGGTATCGTTGTGGGAGTTGCGGATGAGTGGTCGAGTGGACTACTAACACGTATTGAGCAGTCGGCTATGTCCACGGTGTGGTCCGGTAAACCCCGATATAGACCAAAACAGATCAAAACATCATATAATACAGACCATATATCAGACCATACTTAACGATTTACGATCCGAATCAAACTGTACGATCCAGTTTGGACCATGATTTTTCAAACGATTTGATCTATTTTCCCGATCCAAAAAACGGACTTTTGGAAAAACAAATCCAAGGTGAATCTACACCCCTAGTCAATGTTAATTATTTTTCTTCTAGAAATTGGAATAGGGCTCTTCTAAAAAACCAAGCAAGACCGTAAGCAGTTGATTGGGTCAATATAATTAATTGGATTGTCATTTTTTTCCGACTGCTGAGCTCAATTAGTGTTGTGGACTTGGAGTCTTGTGAGTGGAGTTATAGCTAGCTTCCTAGTCCCCCACTCCACTAATTAGTAATAAAAGTGCCATTGCGAAATTATATATTAGATGGAAGGAATTCTCCCATATCCTCGATCTCTATACCAATGCACATGATTAGCTAGCTAGCTCTACCACAAGACTAACACCAAAAGTTAAGTTGGTAAGATTCATTACCATTCAACACGCCGGACTGACCGAATTTTATAAGGAAAAGGAAGGGGGAAAAAGCAAGCCAGGCGCATATACACTTCACCACTGACACGCATAGCTACTCGGAAACTTCTCATCACCGAAAGCAAGACCGTATCGTTATAATTAATTAATAACCATCCCAGTTAAGTTGCAGATGATATGATGCGATGGAGAAGAAAAAAAATGAAATCCCCTCCGATGCACAACAATGGCGCTTGTTCCTCTTATTCATCATCTTGCTCCCGTTGCGGTGGTTTTGCTCATCTTCTATTGTTGTTGTAGCATTCATCCCGGGGTCGCAGTGGACATTCTGCGCCAAGGCGGCCCAGCCCTCCCTCCCGGTTCCAACTCCTCCCTCGACAGCCCAAGCGGACAATTCAGCTTAGCCATCACCGAGTTCAACTCCGACAACCTCACCTGCCGCTACCTCGGCCTCTGGTGGGAGTTCCGCTACTTCATCTGGACAGCCGACGGCAGCTTCCGCATCTGCGACGGCTCGGGCCGCCTCGTCCTCGACCGCAACGGAACCCTCAAGCTCACCCACTCCGCCGCCGGCCCACCCCTCGTTCTCTACTCCAACAACAACAACACCACTAGCAAGAACCTGACCGCCGCCGTCCAAGACAACGGCAGCCTCGCCGTGAGGGACGGGAACGATCCGCTGTGGCAGAGCTTCGACTCCCCCACGGATTCCTGGCTGCCCGGGATGAAACTCGGGCTGGTCAACACCGGGCAGAACCGGAAGCTGACGTCATGGCTGGTCGATTCCCTCCCGGTTAAAGGAGCCTTCACGCTGGAGTGGGACCCGAAGAGGGAGGAGCTCGTGATGAAGCGGCGGGGCGCGCTGTATTGGGCCAGCGGGAAGCAATTGGGCCCCGGCAGATTCCAGAATCTGGACCTCACGGCGGGGATCTCGCCCGCCGGGCTCGACTACAACGTGACACGTGTCTCCAACCCCGCGTCCGACGGGGGCGAGGATTACTTGACTTTCGGGGTTTCCGTCAACGGAAACAGTGTCCCGGGGCAGTGGAACTTTTCCATCTTGGCGCTGGGCCACGACGGCGGGATCGAGGACAAGACCGTCGGGGTTCCGGCACTGGACCCGGACCTCTGCGACGGGAACAGCACGGAGAACGGGTGCGTGAGGTGGGGAGGGCCGGAGTGCCGGCGGAGCAACGAGGAGAGGTTTTATCTGCCGCGGTGGGATGAAATGCTGGAGGAATGGGATGAGGTGGACGGCGCGGCCAATGGGAGTAGTGTCGTCGCCGGTAGTATCAGCGACTGCAAGGAGTGGTGCTGGAACCATTGCCAATGCGGTGGGGTCAGCCTCCAGCGCGCTGGAAATGGCACGACTCAATGCGTTTTTTACAAGTACGGGGTTTCTTCTAACGAGTCGTCGGGCGTTCCCCGGGCCAACATGTACCGCCAAATTAAGGGTAAAGTTCCTAGAAAATACGACTCCGGTGGTAATGGCAGCACCACCGCTCCTTCCAGTAATCTCTCTCTCTCGATGCACCCTCCTTCCTTCTCTTGTGTTTGATAAAATTATATTTCTTTCTTGTGCCTTGTTAATTACGTACTCAAATGATGATGTTATATATCTAGGTTTATATAAAGTGTATTCATGATAGCGAATTCTATAATTACCTATGAAAAACATATAATTTGATATTTTCATCGCACATACCTGCAATTCAGCCAAACATAAACTAAATAGTTCCATCGATCAACACATTCGGTAAGTTTTCAGCTACCATTGCAGTTTCCCCAAGTGCAGCCCCATCAGCATTTGAACCTCCGGCTGCACCAAAAGTCAAGAATAGTAGTGAGAAGTGGGTAAAGAAGAGCGGGAAGTGGGTTTTGGTTGGGATCGCATTGGCGCTTATGATTCTCCTCATATTTACCACGTTTTGGTACACGAGGAGGCGAAAACTCAGAGGTTTCTGATTTTTTGACATTCGTTTGCTTTAAGATTTTTTTTAGTTTCTCACATTGGGTTCATCAATTTTTATAGTCGGCTAAGTTTCCCTCTTCTTTAGCAGAGTTGATGACTGCAATGGAAGATGAAGGAAATGGAGGGCACGATCATTTGACGGTTTATAATGTGGCGATGATCATAACCGCTACAGATAATTTTTCTCCTCAAAATAAGCTTGGTCAGGGAGGTTTTGGACCCGTTTACAAGGTAAAACTTCTATGCAATTATAAGAGATTTCTTTTCATTTTAGAAAGGAAAAAAAAACTGGACTAAATGGTTCATTAATTAGTATTCTGTTGTTATCAATTTGAGACCAGTTTATCAAGCCCATCCAACAATCTCAATGTATGAGCTTTTACAATTTTATTTGTTTGTTTTGAACCCATTTTTGTTGTTGTCCTATGTTTGGAGATTGTGACTGGCCTTTCTGATTAAGGTTTGAAGAATGTGTTAATATACTCCTTCTAACCCCTCAATAATTTACACTCTCCTTAAAATGTAGTGAAATTGATCTCTTTGCGAACTACCTAATATGCATTTTATGAGTGAATCATATAAATTAACATGTGTGTTTTTATTTTCATTCTTTGTTAATGGTTGATATGTAATAACATATATGCCTTAGGGAAAATTACCAAATGGGCTGGAAGTAGCTGTCAAGAGATTATCAGAAACATCAGGCCAAGGCTTGGTGGAGTTTCGAAATGAGCTAGTACTCATAGCTAAGTTGCAACACAGAAACCTTGTTAAGCTTTTGGGTTACTGCATCCATGAAGAAGAGAAGATGCTAGTATACGAATATATGGCAAATAAGAGTTTGGATTCTTTTATATTTGGTAAGTAAAATATCTATATATTACAATTTTGTGATACCTTCTTCCTACTAACATTGGGAGTTTGTTTCTTGTACCTATTGTGCTCATGACAGACGAATCGAAAATATCACAATTAGACTGGAATGTGCGTTTCAATATTATTGAAGGAATAGCTCAAGGTTTATTGTACCTTCACAAGTATTCGAGAGTGAGGATCATACACAGAGATCTAAAAGTTAGCAACATACTGCTTGATGAAAAATTTAATCCAAAGATCTCAGATTTTGGATTGGCACGTATTTTCTATACAAATGCTTCGAAGGCTAACACAAACAGGCCAGCCGGAACATTGTAAGTCATCCTCAATTTCTCCACTCTTCACATTTCAATACTCTCTGCCTGGATGAGCAACTTTACATCAAACTAGCTGTATGGTGCAGTGGCTACATGTCTCCAGAGTACATGATGGGAGGTGTTTTCTCCACAAAATCTGATGTCTTCAGTTTTGGCATTATGTTGCTGGAAATTGTAAGCGGAAGGAAGAACTATCGTCTTATTCAACAAGATCCACCGATCAATCTCGTGGGATATGTAAGTTTATGGCTTTTATTTAGTTATTGGAATTACACTTGCAATTGGAAGAAGATTGATCTAATTCAAAAGTAGCTTGATTAATCACTTGTACAAATGTATCTGCAGGCATGGAAGCTATGGGAAGAAGGCACCCCATTACGGTTAATGGATCCATTCTTGAGCGATTTTGATAACTATAGGGACCAGATACTTAGATGCATTACCATTGGGCTACTATGCATAGAATACAAGGCAGGAGACCGACCGTCAATGTCAGAGGCAATATCAATGTTAAATAATCAAGTTGCACCGTTGCCCATACCAAAACAACCCGGCTTTACGACGCGACAGGGAAGTATTGGTTCTGAGAGAAGGAACTTGCCAGAAAACTGTTCACACAATGATGTCACGTTGACAACAATGTATGCTCGATAGGTAGACATCGAGGATTCTATCACTATTTTTTTCTTCTTCTTGTATGTATCTTAGTATAGCAACAAAGACTTTGACATGGTGTTCTTTGAATGAAATACGAGGATCAGAAATAAGAACCATATAAAACTAGTATTGAAGGAATAGCTCAAGGGTATCCTGATCATTGATTTTTACGCAAGTGATTGGTCATGTTAGTTGAAGGCCAATGAAAGAACACCATCTCATCCAAATTTACTCTGTTTCAAAGATTATAGAGGTTATTAGGAATGAACCCTTTCAAAAATTACCGTAGAAATTGAGCATTTCACTAATATACAACTTTATTATAGCTAAAATATAATGTAATAAAAGGAAAACTTTAGGTAATTTGATTAAGATTACATATAATTTAGATAAGAACGGGTCGAGAATGGGGCGGATCAAGGCAGGTCGGGTCGATGAGAGTACCCATGCCCGCTCCGCCTACGGAACGGGTCGGACCAGCCCAAAATAAGCCAAACAGAATGGGTAAAACGGATCAGATCGAAATTACAATCCTAGTGGTAATGTCACCGGTCTAAAATCTGTAGGTCCCACTTCGAATCCATTAAATTATAAATAGTATAATAAAATTAAATAAAAACCTATATTTTTATTTTTATACCGGCCGGCAAGTTTCCCCGACTATTTGGTTCTCCTCGGCCCATTTCGGTCTCGCGCGCCGCCCATGTTTCTGGAATGGCGTCTCATTAATTTGTATAGTGATCTACTACAAATTGTGACCGCCCAAAATAGGTTGACCCATTATTATTAACTTGGTCGATTCTAGTTAGTATTTTAGTACATGAAGTCATCACGCAATTAATTTAGGCTAACTCTTGGGATGTTTTCATCATGCATTATCATTAGGCTAACTCTTGATGTGGTGGATGTTCTCAACCCGCATTATCATTAGGCTAACTCTTGAGATTGTCTTTATTTCACACTTTAAAGTCAATTTCATATAATTTTCAGTGAAATTTATCTTTTTTCCATACGATTTTAACATTTTTAATACTTTTTAATTTTATTTCATCCTTTTCAAAATCAATTTCATGTCATTTTAAAGTGAAATTTTACCATATGTTAACCTTTCCTACCAGCATAACATATCCTAAGTTTCAGTTACAACACCCATAAATGATATGTTCCGTGATAAAATACATCGAACAAGATATATCATGATGATTATGTTGGACACAATTTTATATGGTCTTGGATAAAAAAATTATGTACCATTCGAAACTAATATTCCTTTTACATATGATTTTTTTACTATTAGTTTGTCGCAAAAAAAAAAATTATTGGCCCCTCCTACCGAAAATCCTGGCTCCGTCCCTGCGAGAAACATTAGCACAAATAGTAGCTCAACTGCCAGCAACCTCGAAACCCATTCAATCAACAAAGTCACCATGACAACAATGAGTGGTCGGTAATATAAATCTTAAATGCTCAGACGTTTCACTTCATCGTACGTATTAGTTTTTTCTTCAAAATTTAGTCTTTTTTGCCCCTTTAATATCATGCTCATTAATGAAAAAGAACTCATCCTGTATACACATGTGAACATTAGTTAGGTGTATGTTGTTTTATATTTCACGTCGCGAACCTCTTTGTTTTAGAATTTATGGTGCTAGTTTTATTTTATGCTGTATGCATGTATTTTAGTTCCCCTCCCTACAAAAGATAGAATTAACTTAATAATTCGAAATCTAAAATCTCTCGAATTATAACATAATTTTCTCTCTACATATTACGTCTCTTCCATAAAAACATTTCGATATGTATGAGGACTGATTGTGTGATGGAGAAGAAGATCAAGAAATGGCGTCTGATTAGTGTGTAAGATTTGTCTATGGGCCTAGCCCACTACCAGTCATAAACGACACGAGTGAGAAATTTCTTCAAGAGTCATCATATTGATTGATTGACAGTCCTGAAATGAGCAGATTCGCCACGAGTTAGCCATTTCTTCTCGTGCTGAATAGTCGCTCGAGACTCGAGAGTGACGGCAACTCAAGTTTCGGGTGCCCAAGTTTCTCCTTTGCCCGAGTTTCCAACGGCACCCACGAACGATTCCGATGAAATAAAAACGATTTACGGAACGGAAGAGATCAAGGATAAGAATCATGTGGCTGCCAGCTGCATTCCAGCTTCCCCATCCTCCTGCTGGTTGACTTTACCGTCGACTTGGTTTTGTTTTTGTTACACACAAGTCATTTTATTTTATTATGTATGGGTATTTCAGTTCACTTATCCTCTGGCTCTCCCTCTTCAGTACTCAGTTGCGGAAGCAACTCCCAAATCCCCATTTTTGTAATGGCTGCCGCCGGAGGAAGCAGTTTTCTATCAGCGCGAAAAAGGGAAACGTTTCGCGTTCTCAACCCCACCATTCTTCTTCTGCTGCTGATGCTGCTGTGTTCCCATTCTCTGGCTGCTACTAACAGTAGTAACGTTCCCAGCCAAGGTGGGCCAGCCCTCAATACCTCTTCAACCGCTCCTACTCCATCTGCTGCCGGGAGCCGGAATAAATGGATATGGATCACGGCTGCTGCAGCGGTGGTTCTGCTGATAGCCGCATATTTCATTTGTCAGTACCGGAGGAGAAAGCTCAGAGGTTCTGTGACTTTCTTTAATTTTGTCCTGTTTACAAGACTGGTCTTTCAAACTTAGAACTGATTGGTGAATCACTCTGACTATCATCGCCATGTGCAGAGAAGATGTTAGCCGAGTTTATGCCATCGGACACACCAATTGAGATGAACGATATAGAAAACGAGGGCAATTGGGGCCATGACCATTTGACAGTTCATAGTATGGCATCGATTGTCACTGCAACGAATAACTTCTCTTTGCGGAATAAACTTGGGCAAGGAGGTTTTGGACCTGTATACAAGGTAAGTTCTTCCATCCATGCTAGTTATAATTCTCATAGCTAGACTTTGATTTACAAATTCAAGCTAATATTATTGTTATCTCAGGGAAAGTTGTCCGAAGGACTAGAAGTAGCTGTGAAGAGGTTATCAAAGACATCAGGCCAAGGAATAATCGAGTTCAGAAATGAGCTCATATTGATAGCTAATTTACAACATAGAAACCTGGTTAGACTTCTGGGTTGTTGCATCCATGGAGAAGAGAAGATGTTGGTGTACGAATATATGCCCAACAAAAGTTTGGATTCTTTTATCTTTGGTAAATTTTGACAGATATCATGATGTGTTGTATAGTTAAAGTTGTGTGTTTCATTCTTGATTTCGTGAAAGTTCTACATGACAATATGTGGGTCTTGTATTTTTTTTTGTTCATGACACAGATGAATCGAAGAAGTTGTTTTTAGATTGGAATAAGCGTTTCAATATTATTGAAGGAATAGCTCAAGGATTGTTGTACCTTCACAAGTACTCTAGGGTAAGGATCGTGCATAGGGATCTAAAAGTTGGCAACATATTATTGGATGAGAATTTGAGCCCTAAGATCTCGGACTTTGGAATGGCACGCATCTTCAGCTCAAATGAATCGGAAGCTAGCACGAACAAGCTTGTCGGAACATAGTAAGTGGTCGCCAAATTTCCCCCACTCGTCATACTATCTTTACTCTAGTCGTGGTCAAGTTCTTGATATAAGTTCAAAGGATCCCTCAAGTACTATGATTTATTTAACCCTTTAGCAAATAATTTTGTGGTGTAGTGGTTATATGTCTCCAGAGTATGCTATGAATGGCACATTCTCCACCAAATCAGACGTATTCAGTTTCGGAGTCATGGTTCTAGAAATAGTGAGCGGCATGAAGAATTATGGAATCATTCAGCTCGACCCCCCTATCAACCTTGTTGGATATGTGAGTTACTGGGTTTGTTTTCTTTTTGCCATCTTAAGTAAAATACAATTGAACTTGAGGAAAAACATTATGGAATGTTTCTTGTATCAATTGCGTTCATGTTTTAATTAAATGCACCTTGCAGGCATCGAAGCTATGGCAAGAAGGCGCCACATTACAATTGATGGATCCAACATTGAGTAAATATGATTCTAATAAGGACCAGATAATAAGGTGCATCAATATCGGGCTATTATGCATAGAATATAATGCTCATGATAGACCAACGATGTCTGATGTAATAACAATGCTAACAAGTGAAGGCACACAATTACCCACACCAAAACAACCAGCGGTCACGGTAACTAGGCCGAGAAGCATTAGCACAAAGAGTAGCTCAAGCACCAGCGACTCCGAAATCTGTTCAATCAACAGAGTCACCATGACAGCAATAAGTGGTCGGTAATATGAATGTTAATATATGTTCTTTACTGTCATAAAAATGCTCCAACGTTCCACTTCATGTGTAAAATCTTAAACATTTTGTTGTGTCCGCCCTAAGATGGATTTTGCATACATATATAATCCATATAAATTTGTGAGTGTCAGGAGCCATTTGCTTCATGTAATTGAAAACCAAATCTCGGTCATTTTGAATTTATCACATTTATTGTTTATTTAGGAAGAAAAAAAGAGAGGGTGCCAAATTCATGGGCTATCATATTTGACAAATCCACCTTCTAGAATGGAATTTATTATGTCTTCGGTTATGGTGTCAAATATAGCACCTGTTGATTATTTCCATAATTAATTACAACCGATTTGAGTGATGAGAACATACCGTTGGAAAAAGGTAATAAAATGGAGATGGATAATATTAGAGGATGAGCATTTTTCAGGACAAATAAAATCCCTTTAAAAAACCCTCCTTCTTTGGTCTTCTTTCCTCCTATATTTAAATGTTCGCATAACTTTCAAATTTCAAATATTTATGCACAGAAAAATCAAATTTATTATTATCTACAAGATAACATACACTTTGTTATACTTTTTAACAAGATATGCGTTGGTATTGTATACCTAATATTTTTGTACACTCATTCAACAAAAATGTATATGTTTGTACACTCAAATCTCCTTGTACCAAATTCCATTTGCAAAAAGAAATTCTACAGAATTTTGGCATCCATTGTACAAAACACGTACATATTTTGCACAATGGGCTGCTAATGAACCAAACTGTTTTGGAGAGGCTTGGTGTGGGACTCGAGAAAAATTCAATCTATTTGGAAAAAGGTCGACTTGTTTATTAAAGAGTCGAGCTAGTGCTAAGCCTTGTTTAGCTCATGAGCCGGATTGTTTCAACTCGTGAACTGACTCATTTTTTGAGCTCATGAGATGTCTCAACATTGTGACTAGCAAGTCAACTCGACTATCGTTATTTCATTCATAAGTTATCTTGGAATCGAGGTTGAACCGAACTCCTGATTTTAATGATGAACTAATGTTTTAATAAATGAGTTGACTCGACTTAACTCATTAATAAACGAGCCAAGCTCAAACTTAGCTTGTTTATTAACTAAAGAAGCCTTAACAAAGTCAACTCGATACTACTTATTAACAGACCTAGTTGCACATAGTTTTTTCTTTACACTCAAATCCACTTGTGCAAAATGTTCGTTGTGCATAATTCTTTTACGTTATATCGTATGAATGATTCTATCAAGTATCAACTATTAACGAATAATTTTATAACAAATAATCGTTGAACGATAAAGTCTTTAACTTTTTCAGTTCATTATTTGGTAAAACATATATCTCAAGAACTGATATGCAAACTTTTAAACTCTTTTTTAATTTCTCAAGTATCATTGCATGAATGAGACTCGTACCTCGGATCTAGAAACATGGGCCGCCCAACCAAGTTTGGCCCGAGAGAAACTACGGGTAATCAGAGACGGGTAATTAGCATAAATGGTTACAAATTTTTGCACTTAGTACAAAACAGTCACAAACCTTTAAATTGTAACCATTTGATAACAAAACTTTTTTACTTAGAACAAAACGGTCACAAATTAAACAGTGTGACCATTTCATACCAGTTCAAACTTTTGTTACCGTTTCGTTGCAAATTAGACTTTTGGTGACCATTTTGTACAAATTAAGTTCAAAAGTTTTGTTAATGTATGTTAATGATATTATGTTGTTTAGGATGACAATGAGAGAATTCAATGGCTCACAAACGGGTTCCAGACTGCTTTTTAGTTGAAAAAACTATGTCTACTTTCTTACTTTATTGGTATCGAAATTGAAAGGTCAACTGAGGGCATTCTTATTCGGCAAAACAAATATGTCGATGAACACGTGACCTAACATCTTATATGTCGTTCAAGTGGTTAGTGTCATATACTTAACGAACAAACTACCCGACCTCAAAACATGACCAACATTTAATTTGTAACGATTCAGTAACAAACCTTTGCTCTTAAAACAAAACGGTCATAAATTAAATAGCGGTGACCATTTTATACAATTTTAAAGTTTTGTTACCGTATTGATACAAATTAAAGGTTTGTGACCATTTTGTACTAAGTACAAAGGTTTGTTACCATTTATGCTAATTACCCAGTCAGAGACCGAATCGACCCAAAGAGAAATTTAATGGTCCAGGTTGCAAAGAGTAATGTGTCCAAAAAAATTGTACAGAATTTGGCGGGAAAAAATTGAGGGTAATCACTATTCAATAAAATAAACCGTCAGGTCAGCCTGCCCTTGTCAGGATTCAAGAATACGAGTATATTTGAAGCAATAATTGTTTTTTCTGAGCATGTGCTCTAGTCTTGTGTTTACATGATAATATTTTTCTTAATAAATAACATCATCAATAATATAGTTCCTATTATGGAGCGACGACGGATCTTGTCGTCACTCGTTGTTTGACTTTGACCATTTTCAGCAAAACCTTCATCTTCATTCCCTCTCTGTACTCTTTCCTAACAAACAGCTCGGAAGATCCCATTTCCATGGCTGCTGCAGCCCAGAAAACCGGATTCTCATCAGCAAAATCCTTCCTTCTTCTCATCCTTATGCTGCTGTGTTCCCATTCTCTTTCCCTGGCTACTACTAATACTCTCCGGCAAGGCGGCCCAGCTCTGAATTCCTCCTCCGCCCTCGTCTCCCCAAACGGCCTCTTCACATTGGCCTTCCGGCAGCTCGAAACCTCCGAATCCAACCACAACAGCTATTATCTCGTAGTCCGCTACAACGACAGCAACCTCTTCCCCTGGATAGCCAACCGCGAATCCCCCATCCCCGACGACTCCGGATCCCTCTCCCTAGACTCCACCGGAACCTTGACGATCACCTACTCCGGCAACCACACCATCAGGCTCTACTCCTCCACCGACAATAATCGAAACTTGACCGCCCTGCTCGACGACACGGGCTGCTTCTCCCTGACAAACTCCGACGGGAACTCGCTCTGGCAGAGTTTCGATTCCCCAGCGGATTCCTGGCTGCCGGGGATGAAATTGGGGGCGGTGGTCAGCGGCCGCGGTCGAAATCGGCAGCAGCTGACGTCATGGCTGAGCTATTCCTTCCCAGGGGAGACAGGGGCTTTCGCGCTGGAATGGGGCCCCTCCTCCCCTGCCGCCGACGGAAAGGAAGAGCTGGTGATGAAACGGCGAGGCAGCGAGACATTCTGGACAAGCGGCGAGATTTTAGGACCCAATCGGTTCCGGAATCTCGACCTTCGAGGAGTAACGGCGGCGGATTTCAAGGTTTCTCGAGTTAAAAATCCGCCGGACGAGGACTACTTGACATTTTCAGCTTCTCAATTCACAATCTTGCGGTTGCGATTCGACGGCGAGATCGAGTACTACCAAAGCGGGAGCGCCATGGGGACTCTACTGGACCCACAAGTCTGCGACGGGAACTACTCGGAGAACGGGTGCCGGAGATGGGAAGGGCCGGCTTGCCGGAGGGAGAACGGCGGCGACAAGTTCGCGATCCGCGGGGGAAGGTTCAAGGAGAGTTTGGTGGACCGAAATGGCAGCCTTAGTATCAGTGATTGTAAAGACAAGTGCTGGAAGGACTGTGAGTGCGTTGGTAGCGTGATGAATGGAAGTGGAGATCATAATGAGACCGGATGTACGCTTCTGTACGGGGGATTTGACGAAGTACCTGGGCCGACGACGGAGTACTTTCACGTCATTGTTGGTGGAGCTAACGGCGGAGGAAGGTCACCGTCCGACGCAGATAGGAGAGCAAGTGGCCGTGGGCAGAACCATTGGATATGGGTTTCGGCTGCTGTAGCAGGGGCTCTCTCAATCGTCATTGTCTGCATTTTTTGGTACCGGAGAAGGCAAAAACTCAGAGGTTTGTGAACTCTGTTTTTCTCTCTCTAAAGTGTAAGTTCTTCCTTGTTGTTAATGTGTCCATCTTCTTATGGTAATCTGTAGAGAGGGTTCTAGCAGAGTTCATGGCACCTGATGCGCCCAACGATGTAGACAAGGTGGAAGATGATGGAAGTCACCAAGGACCCGATCAGTTGAAAGTTTATCCAATAGGGTCAATCATGACTGCTACAGGCAATTTCTCCCTGCAAAATAAGCTTGGAGAAGGAGGTTTCGGGCCTGTATATAAGGTAATTTAAGCTTCGATCAAATCTGAAAAGGAAGTGTTGATTTCTAACATTTAAGTAGATAGTACATTTATTCAATCATCATTTGTCGTCAATATATCTCAGGGAAAGTTGTCAGAAAGACGAGAAGTAGCGGTAAAGAGATTGTCGAAAAGATCCGGCCAGGGCTTAGTTGAGTTTAAGAATGAGCTTATCCTCATAGCCAAGTTACAACACAGGAACCTTGTAAGACTTCTAGGTTGTTGCATTCATGGAGAAGAGAAGATGTTGGTGTACGAATATATGCCCAACAAGAGTTTGGATTCTTTTCTCTTTGGTAAGTCGAAAGTATGTTAAGTACATTGTAATAAAGTATTTCGGTCTTTCTTTCTTGTGTCACTACTAAAGTTTGTGAGCTGGTGCCTATTCAACACACAAACAGATGAATCAGAGAGGTTACGATTAGATTGGACCAAGCGGTTCAACATCATTGAAGGGGTAGCTCAAGGGTTACTATACCTTCACAAGTATTCAAGACTCACGATCATACATAGAGATTTGAAGGTTAGCAATATATTGCTAGATGAAAATATGAACCCAAAGATATCAGATTTTGGAATGGCGCGCATATTCAAAACAAACGTGTCAGAAGCTAACACACTCAAGCCCGTTGGAACATAGTAAGTCTTCTCCACAAATTTCAAGTCTTCGTCTATTCTCACTTGTCCATATCTAACAACTTACATTACATTGTACAGTGGCTATATGTCTCCTGAGTATGCCATAAAGGGCACTTTCTCTACGAAATCGGATGTCTTCAGTTTCGGAGTTATGTTATTGGAGATCGTGAGTGGGAGGAAGAACTACGATCTCATTCAACTAGACCCCCCGGTCGACCTTGCAGAATATGTAAGCTTTTTCATATTTTACAAATTTTCTGAGTTAACTAAACACCAAGTTTGGAGGAGGCCTTTCTTGAAACCAATTGTTCTCCTTGTTGCGAATATGCAGGCATGGAACCTGTGGAAGGAAGGTTCCCCGTTACAATTAATGGATCCTGCCTTGGAAGATTCTTGTAACTCTAAAGATCAGATACTTAGATGTATCAATATAGGTCTGCTCTGCATGGAATACAATGCAATTGATAGGCCGGGAATGTCAGAGGTGATTTCGATGCTAACCAGTGAAGTCTCGCAATTACCCATACCAGAACAGCCAGGGTTCACAATGACAAGACTGCAAGAGAAGGAGGCGAGTTCGAGCACCAGAGGCTCAGGATTGTGGTCAAGCAATGAATTTACGATAACAAAGATCATTGCTCGGTAACTAGAGATATACAGAGGAAGTCAAAGGCTAGATATCCCACCCGTTACTGCCTATTATTGTCGTTAATCTTTTCCTCCGCATAAATATGTCACATTCACTTTTCAAATCCATAAAGAAAATCCTGATACAAGTTGTTATGTAAACTAGAGAGTTTCCTCCATGTGAATGCCTGCTAAATAGCTGCAATCAAGACACATTGACAATTGTGCGTCAGGTTCCCAAGTATAATTGTGGTTAGAAAGAAGAAGAAAAAAACAATTTCTCGTCGGCATCCTTGTGTGTTTTTGGCAAGACTCACGATCCAAAAATATACATATGCGTCTCTGCGCCAATTCCGGAAAGAATTTTGGAGTGATCGAAAAGGAATTGCGTAGGAATAATGAAATGGTTTTCTGTACATGTGCAGCATGCATGTGAAGACCTGAAATTGATTTCTCAAATCTGATTAACTATAATAATAGTGGGGGTGAGATATAGGTCTTGTCATCTTGTGGTCCTAATTTATTTGTTGACTGATTTTTATAATCGAATTTAAAAAGATTTTCCTGTCACCTTCCAGAGGTTAGCTTATCTTAGTCGTTTAGTGTCTGTCTGCATGATCAAAACTCAAAGCTCCAAATAATCTCATTTCAATGGCTGTGTCAGCTGATCCAGTGGAATCTTTCATTTCCTGGGTGTACATATTACTGGAGTTTCAGTCCAGCACATGACCTTGTGGCCGATAATATATGCATGTGGCCATCTATTAATTTGATCCCCTTTTTTTCATTTTCTTAATGGCTAGACTGCAGCTTCAAAGTTGAAAAGGCTATATGTAGTCACAGACTCAGAAGAATTGATTCACACAGCTAGCTAGCCCACAATCTCGTCGCCAAAAGCCAGCTATAGCAACGGATCAGCTTAAACCCTATCAGCGATCGATGGCGGGGAAACGCTTGCAAGGCAAAGTAGCGTTGATCACCGGCGGAGCCATGGGGTTGGGAGCCGCGGCGGCCAGGCTCTTCTCCCAACACGGCGCCAAAGTCCTGATGGCCGACATCCAGCCATCGGAACTCGGTCACACTCTCTGCAAGGAGATCGGAGCCGAGTCGGGCCAGCCCGTGACATACCTCCGATGCGACGTGACGAGCGACACCGACATGCAAAATGCGGTGGACACGGCCGTTTCGACGCACGGGAAGCTGGACATCATGTACAGCAACGCCGGGACAATGGGGCCGCAGAAGATCACCCCACGCGACCTCCGCATCTCCTCCCTCGCCCCCGAAATCTTCAGGAAGGTGTTCGACATCAACGTCTACGGATCGTTCCTGGCCGCGAAGCACGCGACCAGGGTGATGGGGAACGGTGGGGCCATCCTGCTGACCGGCAGCGTCGTGACGGCCAGCTACGGGATGGCCCCGCACGCCTACGTGGCGTCGAAGCACGCGGTGGTGGGGCTGACGAAGAACCTGTGCGTGGAGCTGGGGCCGTTGGGGATCCGGGTCAACTGCATCTCGCCGTATGGGGTGCCGACACGGCTGAGCATGGACGCCACGGGGATGGATGAGGCGGCGATCGAGGCGGCGTACGAGGCCAAAGGGAACCTCAAGGGAGTTGTGTTGAGGGCCGACGACATTGCCATGGCGGCGTTGAATCTTGTGAGTGACGAGTCCAAGTACGTCAGCGGGATCAATCTTGTGGTCGACGGCGGTCATTCCCTCGTGAGCGCTTGATTGATTAATCAATGATTTCACCATGTGATCGTTGAATTTTAATCTGGTCATTTTTGCTTTTTTTTTCGGCTTAATGCAGTCATGCATTTGTGAGTTTCTAACTTTCTTCTATATTATATTATGTTATCTCTTCTGTCTTTTCCCCCTTTTGTTTGAATACATAATTAATGAATGGCCAGATCGGCTTAACAGCTCCAGCTTTCAATATTGTAACTTATCCCTCTTGTAAGCTATTGTTGAAAAGTGATATTTCGGTAGTAAAACTGACATAAGCTCAGTTTCTCAAAGGCTTAATTGCAAGTTTGGTCACTCGAATTGCTACAAAATTTCACGTTTGCCACTCAAATTAATTTATTTCATTTATAGTCACTTAAATTAGGTTAATAGTCCAAGTTTGGTCACTGGTCGTTAGTCTCCGTTAACTTTTGCTGATGTGGCGGTCAACTCTTATAGTTGACCGTTAAATGAGTGACGTGGCGATTAAAAAATTAATAAAATAAAATAATTTAATTATTTTTTATTTTCCACCTAATTATTATAAAAATAAAAACCTAATTCCTTTTAATTGTTATTTTCCACCGCCCGAAGCCGTTCCTCTCCCCTCAGGTCGACGACCTCTCCCGGCCGGCCAAGCCCCGCGTTTATAACCCAAAATGAAGACTGCAAGGTTAAACGACTACGCGCCCAACGAAGCCACCGCTCCACCACCTCCTCCTCCGCCTACTTCTCCTCCACCACGCGGGGCTTGGCCGGCCGGGAGAGGTCGTCGACCTGAGGGGAGAGGAACGACTACGGGCGGTGGAAAATAACAATTAAAAGGAATTAGGTTTTTATTTTTATAATAATTAGGTGGAAAATAAAAAATAAAAAAATAAAATTATTTTATTAATTTTTAAAAATCGCCACGTCACTCATTTAACGGTCAACTATAAGAGTTGACCGCCACATCAGCAAAAGTTAACGTAGACTAACGGCCAGTGACCAAACTTGGACTGTTAACCTAATTTAAGTGACTATAAATGGAATAAATTAATTTGAGTGGCAAACGTGAAATTTTGTAGCAATTCGAGTGACCAAACTTGCAATTAAGCCGTTTCTCAAACAAAATAAAATAAATTAAGCTAAATTATTCATATTATAAAAATGCAAATGATGTCCAAAAACTTTTCTTCGTAGAGAGTAAATCATTAGCTCTTTCCACCCGTTGATTAGTAGTTTATTCGCAGAGAGTAATTGCTTGGTAGTTTCTCTTCCGCTCTTTTATATTGTTATGTGGAGAGTAAGTATGTCGAGTTAAAAAAGATCTTTCAAGTTATAAGGAGGACTGACTTTTGTATAATATAAAAAATTTAAATTAGAGATTAAGAAATTGATCAATTTATGTTGCTGGTATCATTTTATGTATTTGATTGCATAATCATGATGACAATTTTGTTTATAAGATTGCAGTTTATAAAGATTTTACATAATCATTTTATGTAAAAAAATTTACACCTAAAAAAATTATGAAGTATTATATTTTATACAAAAAATTTTCATATATTACATTTTGATACGTAAACATTTTAAAATTGATAAACAACCCAATTTTATGAGGTTACTTGTATGCTTTAAGAACATGAGGTATGCTTTATGAGGTTTCTCTTTTAGTTTAAGAAACTTTGTGGTTTGCATTAATAAATTTGTGGTATGGTTTATGAGATTTATGGCATGTTTCATTAAACTTGTGGTGTATTTTATATTTTTATGATGTGTCTGGTATGCTATAAGAAAATTTGTGGTATGCTTTAATTAGGGATGACAACCAAAATGGGTATCCGACCATCTCTGACCCAGTCAACGCGGGGAATTTTCGCAATTACAAGAGGTATGGGTGAAAAGTTTGATAGGGATGGGGGGATTTGGTTTAAGGGTCCCCGCCCCATATACATACCTGCCCCACAATAGTATGTCTTTGCATATAAAAATATATGGCTCATATTTTAATCTCGCAAAGATAGGAATGGTAATTCAAAAAAATAAAGAGCTGAAATGTAATTGAATGGTCACTCAAATTAAACATGGATGTTGTTGATGCCAAGCTCGGAGGAGCCTGCTTCAATGTGTTTGAGGTCTGGTGAGCGCCGATCTTCCTGGCCAACGTCCGCCACCAGCCTTCGAGATGGACACCTGCAAAACAAGAGGACCCGCCGACGGTGTGTCGGCGGGGACCTGCTCCGAAGTTCAAGTCAGTATTGAGAGGAGAGTAACCGGGAGCGGCATATTGAGCCGGCTCTTGAGAGAGATTTAGAAGTTCAACTCCAAAATGAACTGGCGAGAAAGCATAAATGAGCGTCCTATTTATAGGTGTCTCATGCTTCTGGCGTGGATGGCGTGTGATAAATAAAATAATATAAAAAATACTTTTATCTCACCACCAACCTAATATGCAATGGTTGGCGTGATTAACACAAACACATTTCAAACAAACTTATTACCTCTGTTAACTTATTTGGTGGCACAAAAAAGAACATCTGAACCAAACCATTTACCTTCCTCTTCTCCCTGTCCACGTGTAGTACCTAGGGCTAAAAGGGATTTGGGATTTGGTGGCTTGGGTGGATAAAATAGATGAGAATGACAAACTACCACAATGGTTAATTGCTTGGGAACTTCTCCACGTGTAAGTAAAGTGGTAAGAAGTGATACAAATTTCTTGCATCCAAGTCCAGCTCATGTATATGGATTAGTGGGTGGTAATTGCTACAACACATTTACTCAAACCAGCAAAAAGAAAAGGTAAACCTTGCCACCACCATCATTTTCATGTTGCCACGTGGAAGGAATTGTGGTGGCTTTGTTGGTGTGTATTATAAACAAATAATACCACCCATGGGAAAGGATTAATTACTTGAAGAGACAATTGTACATTTCCTTGGTTCTACCACCTGTATGTGAGCAGTAGATGGCCGGTTGGTAAGTTAATCCCAGTAAATTTGGTGCATAGTATTGTTTGATGTCGGTTGAATACCGGGTCTATCAGATGTCTTTCCCTCCATTCACCCTTCACTCTTTCACTTCTTTCCTCTTGTTAACAAGGTTATGCAAGTTATTTATTGCTTAGTAGATGTCCCTGCTCAGTCAGAGATAAATGATTCGGATATTATTGTACTTTCTTAATGCATTAATGGATGTTTTAATATTGGTTTTTTTGAATTCGTATTAAGAGTGGTTGTAATTTTGTTGATTTTGTGACTTATTAGGTCCGTTTAGTGTTATAACTGAAACTCTATATGTTGAATTAATAAATTCTAGGTATATTAATATTGGAATACAGGGCATGTATTGCTACGGTGACCCAAAAATCGTGGGTATGGCGTTGCAATACTCCCATGTATGGGTTTAGGGGGGCTATAGGTTTACGTATTTGGAAATTGGGATGAGGATCATTTAGAGAAATTCGCCCCATTGCCATCCCAAACTTTAGTTAACAAACATTGTGTTATGCTTTATGAGGTTTCTAGTCTGCTTAAGTGAACTCATGGTCTTCTTTAATAAACTTGTGGTATGCTTTATGAGATTTCTTGTCTTGTTCAGGAAACTTGTGGTCTGCTTTGAGTTTTCTGTTATTCCTTTTTAGTTTTGTGGTGTCGTGAGGTTATGATATAAATTATAAGTTCTTTTATATGTTTTGTGGTTTTTGTGGTGTGGTTTGTTGTGTTTCTGCTATGTTTTTATGGTCTACTTCATGATACTTGAAGTGAGGCATGAGACGCGAAATTAATGCATAATGTCACATGCATATGCCTCTCCCCTAATTTTAAAAAATGCCAAGTGTGTTCCTCTTTTCATAAATTCGCATAATTGTGGCCCGTCCCTCAAAATAAAAAAGTTATCAAAATTAATGTTCATATTGGTTGGAACTAATGTTAACACCATGCTAACATATTAGGTGTTAGCACCCTAACCTTTTGCATGTTGTAAGAGAGCAAGGCTCGTGGGGGAAAGAAATAGGAAAAAAGAGAAGCCTATGTGTGCATATATACAACAAAAGAAACCCCATATAACTCTATTTTCATTTTGAACTCCCTTTATTTGTTTTCTAGTCTCCTTGTTTGATTTATGAGTTTCACTACTGACTGTCATCCTAATTACTAATATGAATTTATTAAATTTATTTATGATGTGAGACAACTTGAGTTATCTATTAGAACTTTTTGAGATGAATGATATTAATTTGAGATTATTTCTGATTTGTGATAGATTGAGCCATAAAATAGTGTGCTTTATACATCTCATCGATTTAGAATGTATGAATCGTTACTTAAATGATTAATCAATAAATTTATAATGATTAACCTTCATTATTATAATGATCAATCATTGAATCCTAAATCATTAACTTTTCATGCATCCTTTCCATTATTATGGGAATAGAGCCATTTAGTTAATTTTAAATCACTTGATTGTTTCTTTATTGAACCGAAATCAAGGTGTTGTCGGGAGATGAAAATTTGTTGATGGGTACTGGCTAATGGGTTCGCGTGATTAATTATTCTGGGCCGAAATTATATTTGGCAAAAGAATATAGGATTTAAGTTATTGGATTGGACCATTATATGTATTTCATTCTGGCCCATCCAAAATGGTTTGTCCAATGTTAACTTTTGATTCGAGCGTGTGGAAAACTGAGTTAGTCAAAATTGAGCCGGGCCCAATCATGAGTCACGACACCTAGCTTCCAGCAAAACCCTCACAGCTCAGTCACGTTCTTCGTACTGACCTGTTTGCGCAGCCGGCCGACTGTGGCAATCTGACTGTTTGGATAATCGACACATATTTATCAGCAAAATAATATACGTTGATTACTCTCTTATCTTATTTTAAGCAACCGACTGCTAGGAGATCACAAACATCTAATTCTCTGCAACTCGTTGACCATTGTGGAAACCGAAAACCCTTCACATTTCCTTTCTAATTAAATCTCTGAGTTAGATCGCATTCCAATGGCGGCAGCAGCCCAGAGAAACCTCTCCATTCTCGTCCCAACAGTTCTGCTGCTGTTTTCCATTCCTCCTTCTTCTCTCGCCGCCAACACTCTCACCCAAGGCGGCCCAGTTGTTAACTCCTCCGCCAGCTTGGTCTCGCCAAACGGCCTCTTCACTTTGGGCTTCCGGCGGTCCGCCGTGGGAAGCTATCTGGGGATCTGGTATATCAATGCAACTAGCGGCTTCTTCTGGGTAGCCAACCGCGATGTGCCAATCCGTGATGGCTCGGGATCGCTCTCCCTTGACCAAAACGGGACGTTGAAGCTCACCTACTCCGGCGGCGGCGCGATAGTCAATCTCTACTCTGACAGCCGACGGAGGAGACTGATCGCCACGCTCGATGACACGGGCAATTTCGTGGTAAGCGATGTCGATTCAGGGGATTTGCTATGGCAGAGCTTCGACTCCCCAACGAATGCGTGGTTCCCGGGGATGAAATTAGGCCTCGTCGGCGGGGAGAACAGGAAGCTGACGTCATGGCTGACCGAGTCCATCCCGGCGGCGGGGGCTTTTACTCTGGAGTGGGACCCGACAGCCGGGAATGAAGAATTGGTGATGAAGCACAGAGGCGTGACGTTCTGGACCAGCGGCAAGCAATGGACCCCCAACCGATTCGCAAATCTAGACCTCAGGTTGCAGAGGGTGAATTACAACGTGTCCCGTGTCGTCGCCGGCCCCAACTCCGATTACCTGACGTTCAGGGCTTCCACCAACGAATACAGCTCCGCCAACCAATTGAGCTTCACGGTAGTGCGATTGAGGTACGACGGCGTGGTTGAGGATGTAAGTACGAGGATTGTGATTCTGCAGAGTGAGGATTGCCACGGAAATGGGACGGAGAATGGGTGCCGGAGATGGGACGGCCCTGACTGCCGCCGGAGTGGGGACGGTTTCCAATTACTGTGGGGCACGTTTAGTTTGGGTCAATGGGTGGACGAAGATAGCAACATGAGCATCAGCGATTGCAAGGAACAATGCTGGAGAAACTGTGAGTGTGGTGGGATTAGCTTGGATGGGGTTAACCGCAACGGCACCGGATGTCGGTATTTCAGGTCCGGCGGATTCATACAGTTGCCGAATCAGGAAGGGGAAGACCGGTATCATGTTATCATCGCCGGAGAACGTCAAGCCGATACTTCAAGTCAGTAAGCTATAAAGCTCTAAATACTTCATTTCCCATTTCCCCTGTTTTTTTCAGTCAGTTGCTTAAGAACTCTGGTGGTGGTTTTTGATCTCCAGATGCATCACGGATTAAGTGGATAGCGGTTTCTGTGACTGCGGCCGTGGCTATCCTGATCTTAGCCCTCTGCATTTTCTGGTTTCTGAGAAGGCGCAAGTTTAGAGGTTTGGCGATCTGTTGGTGCTACAGAGTCTTCTTGTATCTCGACATTGAATTGATCTGTGATCTCCTCTGTTTATCTTTGTCTGTTCAGAGAGGCTTCTAGCAGAGTTGATGGCCACTAATGCACCAAGTGATGGAGACGACATGGGTGATGATGGCGATCCGAGCCATCATTTGAAAATCTATAGCGCAGCGTCGATCATGATAGCTACAGATAGCTTCTCCATGCAAAACAAACTTGGAGAGGGAGGTTTTGGACCTGTATACAAGGTGACAATTATTTTCATCCATCAATGACACTTACATTTCTTGTAGCACCAATAGTCGAGAATTTTGCTTCAACTTTGGACTTCTAGACATGACTTGCATAAGTTTACATTTTCTATGTACTAGGGGACATTGTCGGAAGGAAGAGAAGTAGCCGTGAAGAGACTGTCGAAACGATCTGATCAAGGGCTAATTGAGTTTAGAAATGAGCTCGTACTCATAGCTAAGTTACAACACAGAAACCTTGTCAAGCTTCTAGGTTGTTGCATCCATGGAGAAGAAAAAATGTTGGTGTATGAATATATGCCTAACAAGAGTTTGGATTCATTTATCTTTGGTAAGTCGAAATTACGTTGCTCTTTGTTTTTATTTGGTTGTAGAGGTTTCAGGTTATGACACTAAGCTTGTGTGCTTGTGACTTTTCAACACATAACACAGACGAAACAAAGAGAGTACAATTAGATTGGAACAAGCGTTTCAACATCATTGAAGGAATTGCTCAAGGCTTGTTGTACCTTCATAAGTATTCGAGAGTGACAATCATACACAGAGATTTGAAAGTTAGTAATATATTACTCGATGAAAATCTTAACCCAAAGATCTCGGATTTCGGGATGGCGCGTATTTTCAAAACAAATACTTTGGAAGCCAACACAGCCAAGCCCGTCGGAACATAGTAAGCCATCCCCTAGTTTCTACTTTCCCACTTTCTTTACTGTCATGAAATTAGCATCTTATATTCGAATTATGTTGTGTAGTGGGTATATGTCTCCGGAATATGCCATCAAAGGCACTTTCTCCACCAAATCTGATGTCTTCAGTTTTGGAGTCATGCTACTAGAAATTGTGAGTGGCAAAAAGAATTACAACCTCATTCCATTGGATCCCCCGATCGACCTAGTGGAATATGTAAGTTATGAACTCTATTCTTATTATTTAAATTTTGTTGGGTATGAAGAAATTACATGCATTAAACTTCATACTCCCTTAGGGAGAAAGATTGGTATTTTCTAAAACCAATTGCTCTCTTGTTTGCAAACTTGTAGGCATGGAAGTTGTGGAAAGAAGGTTCTCCATTAGAGTTTATGGATCCAACCATGGAGGGTTCCGATAATTATAAAGATCAGATACTTAGATGTATCAATGTAGGACTGCTCTGTATAGAATACAACACATACGATAGGCCAGAAATGTCAGAGGTGATATCGATGTTAACTAGTAATGTCGTACAATTGCCCATGCCAGAACAACCAGGATTTATCATGACCAGACCAAGAAACCACGAGGGAAGCTCAAGCACTAGTGCCTCGAAATTTTGTTCGAGTAATGAAGTCACCATAACAATGATGGTTGCTCGATAGTTTAAAATACTACATGATGGATTTATTCAATATTTCTAGAGACAATTTAAGTTACTTACAATCAATGTTCAAATAACCTTTTTCCTGTAAGTGTGTGAAAAATGACAAATTCTATATTTCTATCTCTTAGAGACAACTTAAGTTACTTACAATCAAGGTTCAAAAAGCCGCTAGCCGCAAAGCACGCGTTGGGATCTTGCCTAGCGCCTCGTTCGCCTAGGCATTGCCTAATCGTGCCTAGGTTTTAGAAACAAAAATAACATTTTCATAATAAATGATGAATGAAATAGTTGTTTTACAACACTTCTACTTCACTTAAAATGATTAAAAACTTACTTAACACTTAACAATAAGAAAAATAGCTCACAAGTTCATAGAATACAGTGACGGATGCAGAATTTGAAACTTTGTCCTCTTTTCATAATATAAATATTTAACTAATAAATATTTATAAAAATAATTAAATCAAAATAATTCATTCATAGATAAAAATAAATGACTAATAGAATCATTGTTTTCATAAACAATCATGACTGGATTTCATATTGTGAAAGAAACGCAAAAACATTTGTTCTCTACACTCTTAAGTAAGTCTCTTTCAATGTATCCCACTAAACAATCCTTAGTAAATTGGTTACTAATTCGACTTCGAAACTTGTTCTTAATATAACTCAAAGCTGAAACGCTCTTTCTACACTTGCAGTTGCAATTGGTAGAATCAAAACTAATGGAATTGTCGCTGTCACTGAAAAATTTCAGGGTTGTTGGGGAAAAGAAGCAAAAAGATCTGATTAGGTCTTTATTGCAATAGGAATTTCGTTTATAGTATAATAATTAATTTTATGACAATCTATAAACAAATAATTGAGTTGTGTTGTAGTGATAAAATACTCTCATACCATGTTGTGTACTTGTGTACCATCATCAATATAAGTGTATATAAAGTATTTTTTTCCTTCGAAATTTATCCATATATGTCCCGTGACAAGGCTCAATAGCCCTGCCTCCGCCTAAGATAGAATAATAGTTCAATGGTTCGCAAAGTTCTTGAGATATTGAAAAGATCGAGAGAAAATATTGAGATAGTGAATTATGTTAATTTCTCCCTTTTGATATTGACTAACTAGCTTCGCCCAATAACACCTAAACGAAATCTAGGTGTGGTCGAACTGTGGCAATGTTTGAAATTTCTAAGTTGCTCCAAAACTCTTAGGTGAGGCATTTTGACTTTGCCAACTCTTAAATATGTTTAAGTATAAGGTTAAGTGGAACCATTCTTATAATAAATCATTATCATCGTATCAAAAGTCTTCAACAATGAAGACAGAAATTTGTGCATTCATACCATTTCTTCCACACCAACCATTATGCTAATTATTTAGTTTAGGTTCAAAAATCTAAAGTTGGTAACAAGTTCAAAATTGTTCTATCAAACGATCCATCATCTTTGCTATAAAAAAAAAAAAAACGGTCGATCATGATCCACCATTGACTTGGCTTTGTGTTGCATTACAACTCCTCTCAACCCCATTCCATTTCTAAAATAGTAAAATTCTAATGGCTGCAACCAAAGGAAGTAGCTCATCACCAACAGGCAAACCCCTTCTTCTTCCCAATCTCATCATCCCCACCATTCTTCAGCTACTGTTTTCTAGTTCTCTAGCTGCAACCGAAAACAGTACTCTGACCCAAGGCGAGCCAGCTCTGAATTCCTCATCCGCCCTCGTCTCCCCAAACGGCCTCTTCACTTTGGAATTCCGGCGACTCGGCTACCCAGACTCCAACGGCAGCTACCTCGGGATCCGGAACAGCAACTCGACCGACTTTTGCTGGGTGGCCAACCGCGACTCCCCAATCTCGGACGACTCGGGACAGCTCGCCCTGGACCAAAATGGAACCCTTAAGCTCACATACTCCGGTGGCCTTTCCGTCGAGCTTTACACCTCCAACAGCCGCAGCCGGCGGCCGCAGAGATTGGTCGCGGTGCTCGAAGACACGGGCAATTTCGCTCTGAGGGACGATGATTCCGGGGAATTGTTGTGGCAGAGTTTCGATCACCCCGCCGATTCGTGGCTACAGGGGATGAAATTGGGGATGGTCAACGGAGGTCGAAACCAAATAGTGACGTCATGGCTGACCCGTTTGACCCCGGCGAGCGGCGCTTTCACGCTGGAGTGGGATCCCGCCGGGGAGCAGCTGGTGGTGAAACGGCGAGGCACTGCGTTCTGGGCAAGCGGCAAGTCGTCGTCTTCATCTCCCAATTACTCATTCCGCGGTACCTTGGTTCAGAACTATTTCAACGCATCTCGCGTCTCCAATGCCGCAGAGGATTACTTGATCCTGGAAGCTCCAAGGATTTTTCGACTCACCCACCTAGGGGATTTCGAGGACCAATCCTTCGGGAGTTTCACAATCGGGTCACCCTGCAATGGCGAAACCAGGAACGCTTACGGGTGCCTGAACTGGGAGGGACCTGAATGCCGGAATAGGAATGGCGGATACAGATTCATGGAGCTGGAAGGTGGGTTCAGGAACGGGTCCTGGAAGGAGGTCAAGAATGGCAGCCTTAGTTTCAGCGATTGCCGGGAAATGTGCTGGAATGACTGTGAATGTGGTGGGCTTCGCGTCGACCTCTTTGATGGTTTTGGGATCAATGGGAATGACACTGGATGTCAGATGTTCTATGGGTCTGGGGGATTTGCAGAATTTGAAACCATTCAATTTCTGGACAGTTATCATGTCATTGTTGATGAAGCTTATGGAAAACCAGTCACACGTCCTTCAAACGGTATCATTTTGCTTTCTCCAATCTTGCTTTACTTACCTTCAATGATCAGTTTCCAATGGTGAGCGTGGCGGTTTGTCTTTTCTGGACTCCAGTTGCAGTTCGGATTGGGGCTTCGTTTGCTGCTGTGGGGGCTCTTGGTGTGGCCGTAATTTGCATTTTCTTGTACCGTAGGAGGCGCAAACTCAGAGGTTAGTGATTAATCTTTGTTCTTTGCTAACAGAGTCATTCTTCCAGTTATTGGCTTCAAGTTGATTTATGGTAACACTCTGCTTGTCGTTGAATGCAGAAAGACTTCTAGCAGAGTTGATGGCCCCTGATGATGCAGCAAATGATGGAGAAAAGATAGGGGATGATGGCGATCCAGGCCACAATTTGAAAATTTATAGCATAACATCAATCATAGCGGCTACTGATAACTTCTCCCTGCAAAATAAGCTTGGACAAGGAGGGTTTGGACCTGTGTATAAGGTAATTCTATCAAGTCATGTTTGTTACCTCCCTGCAAACTAAGTGGTCGTTATGTCCAACTCTAAACGTGATCATGAACATCATTATGGTCTTAGGGAAAGTTGCAGGAAGGTCGAGAAGTAGCTGTGAAAAAATTATCAAAAAGGTCAGGCCAAGGTTTGGTTGAGTTTAGAAACGAGCTTATACTCATAGCAAAGTTACAACACACAAACCTGGTGAGGATTTTGGGTTGCTGCATCCATGGAGAAGAGAAGATGTTGGTGTATGAATATATGCCCAACAAGAGCTTAGATTCTTTTATCTTCTGTAAGTCCCAAATGCTACATTATAATGAACTGTGTTTTTCTTTTTGCCATTACACTTTCATGCAGCAATGTTGACATTTGTGTGTTTGTGCCACATTTACACTTGCAGCAGATGAATCGAAAAGGGTACTACTAGATTGGAATAAACGGTTCGACATCATTGAAGGAATAGCTCAAGGTTTGTTGTACCTTCACAAGTACTCGAGAGTGACAATCATACACAGAGATCTGAAAATTAGTAACATATTACTGGATGAAAATCTGAACCCGAAGATCTCGGATTTTGGACTGGCGCGTATTTTCAATACCGATGCATCAGAAGCTAATACAAACAGACCCGTTGGAACATAGTAAGAGTTCCCTCCAAATTCACCACTCTGTACACTTTCTACACCATGCCTAGATTTAACAAACTTACTATGCTGGAACTATGCAGTGGCTATATGTCTCCGGAGTATGCCATGGACGGCAATTTCTCCACTAAATCTGATGTGTTCAGCTTCGGAGTTATGCTTCTGGAAATTGTGAGCGGAAGGAAGAACTACAGTCTCATCCAAGTGGATCCCCCTATCAACCTTGTGGGCTATGTAAGTTATTTGCCTTCTTGATGAAACCTTAAACGTAACTGAATCTAGAATTCTGAGATGCAAGGCACTCTTAACCTGCAATAGAAGGAAAGAGGAACCTTTCTTGAAAACCACTTGTTTCCCTTGTTAAAAATGTACCTGCAGGCATGGAAGCTGTGGAAAGAAGGCACCCCAATAGAGTTGATGGATCCAACTCTGAAGGGTTCATGTATTAGTGAAGACCAAGTACTTAGATGCATCAATGTAGGACTACTTTGCATAGAATACAATGCATACGATAGACCAGCAATGCCAGAGGTAATATCAATGATAATCGGTGAAGTCCCGCAACTGCCCATGCCAAAACAACCGGCAGTCACGATGATGAGACCCAGAAGCACCAAGGAAAGCTCGAGCACCGGAGAATCGGAAACCTGCTCAAACAATAAAGTCACCATAACAAATATCAGTGGTAGATGACAAAGATGGTGCAAGTTAGTCAGCTTTTAGTGTGTGAACTGTTGACTTGGCTATTCTGTAGACCCAATCATTCATCATGAGCCATATTTATGGTTCAAAGAAAGAAGACCGAAAGCTTCTCTTCTTCGCCCACCGTTGACTTGGCTTTTATGAGGTACGTTAAAACCATTGGGAAGTTGGTTTCATTTCTAGATTCTAATCTAATGGCGGCAATCCAACAAGCCAAACCTTTTCTTCGTCTTCTTCTTCTTCCCATTCTTCTGCTGCTGTGTTCCAATCCGCAGGCGGCTAACGTTACTACTCTGACCCAAGGTGGGCCAGCCCTAAATTCCACCTCCAACCTCGTCTCCCTAAACGGGCTCTTCACCTTGGGCTTCCGCTGGCTCGGCCCAGAAAAAGGAGAGCTCCTCCACGATAAGGGCACCTACCTCGGCATATCGTACGTCGACGGCAGCTTCTTCTGGGTAGCCAATCGCGGCTCCCCATTCCCCGATTCAGAAGGCGACGGGTGGTGGGTCGTCGACAATTCGACGACTCTAACCCTTGATCAAAATGGCACACTACAGCTCACATCTTCCTCAGGCGTTCCCGCCGTCGAGCTATACTCCAACAGTCGCCTGTGGAGGCAGAAATTGATCGCGCAGCTCGAGGACACCGGCAGTTTCTCCGTGAGGGATGCTGATGGCGGGAACTTGTTGTGGGAGAGTTTCGACTCACCAACTGATTCGTGGCTCCCCGGGATGAAATTAGGGGTGGTCAACGGCGGCCAGATTCGGAAGCTGACGTCATGGCTGACCTTCACCAACCCGATGCCGGGTGCTTTCACGTTGGAGTGGGATCCCACCGCCGGAAAGGAAGAGTTGGTGATGAAGCGACGAGGCACGGTGTTCTGGACCAGTGGCAAGCAATTGGGTCCCGGCAGGTTCCAGAATCTCGACCTCAGGGGAAGAGAACTGGATTTCAACATTTCTCGGGTCTCCGATCCTGCCAGCGGCGACGATTATTTGACCTTCTCAGCAGCTGAGTTTGCAACTGGCAACAATTCGTTCAGGTTCTGGCGATTGAGATACGACGGGGTAATTGAGGCCCCTAGCATCAACAAGACCATTCTGGACTCTGAATTCTGCGATGGGAACAGGACGGAAAATGGGTGCCTGAGATGGGATGGTCCTGAGTGCCGATCCAACAATGGTGACAAGTTTGTGGCACGACGTGGTGGGTTTATGAACAGTTTTCCGAATGGGAGCAGGTTTGATTCTAATCTCAGCATCAGCGATTGCAAGAACATCTGCTGGACAAACTGTAAATGTCTTGGCACTACAACCTACTTTCCTGGTGATGGCACTTCATGCAAGATTGTAGAGTATGGGGACTTCACTGACGTGCCGGGTTCCGATCAAGCCCTGTACTATGTCATTGATAGAGAAGCTGACGGAACAATTGATGCCCATCGCTCAAGTAAGCTTTAGTATCGTATCATTTTTGTGCATTTACTGCTTTCAAAACAATTGCTTGACAACAGTGGCTGTGTTATCTCTCCAGTTGCAACCCGGAATAAGTGGATAGGGGTTTCGATGGCCATAGCAGGGGGTCTCGTGATGGTCACAATCTGCATATTTTTGTACAGAAGAAGGCGCAATCTCAAAGGTTCGTGATTTTCGATGTTTATTACTGCCATCATTGTTGCTAGCTTCGAGTTGGTCTGTGATAACACTCGCGGCTGCTGGTTGTATGCAGAGAGACTTCTAGCAGAGTTGATGGGGGCTGATGATCGAAGTGACAAAGACAAGGTAGGGGATGATGGCAATCCTGGCCACCATTTGAAAATGTATACCATGGCGTCGATTATTGCTGCTACTGATAACTTCTCCCAGCAAAACAAACTTGGACAAGGAGGTTTTGGACCTGTATATAAGGTAACTTCATATCATACATCCATGCCAACTACATTTCTACCTTGGATTGCGGTTCAACTTGAGCTTCTAAACATAGGGTGGTTGGTGTCATTAATGTCTTAGGGAAAACTACCTGAAGGACGAGAAATAGCTGTGAAGAAATTGTCCGAAAGTTCCGACCAGGGCTTGGTTGAATTCAGAAACGAGCTTATACTCATTGCGAAGTTGCAGCACAAATACCTTGTCAGGCTGCTGGGTTGCTGCATCCATGGAGAAGAGAAAATGTTGGTGTACGAATATATGCCCAACAAGAGCTTGGATTCTTTTATCTTTGGTAAGCTGAAAATATGCTGCTACGTCATAAATAGGAGCTCCTTCATTCAACCACGTAGTTTTGATTGAAGTTTATGTGTTTGTTTCTCTTCTGCACATGACACAGATGAATCAAAAAAGTTACTTCTAGATTGGAGTAAGCGGTTCAACATCATTGAAGGAATAGCTCATGGATTGTTGTACCTTCACAAGTATTCTAGAGTAAGAATCGTGCATAGAGATCTGAAAGTTAGTAATATATTGCTGGATGAAAATCTCAACCCAAAGATCTCAGATTTCGGTATGGCGCGTATTTTCAAAACTAATGCATTGGAAGGTAACACAAACACAGTGGTAGGGACATAGTAAGTAGTTCCCCCTCAAGTCCTCCACTCTTCACTTTCCTTACTATACTTGAAGTTAGCAGCTTACATCAAACGACATTGTGCAGTGGTTACATGTCTCCAGAGTACGCCATGCACGGCACTTTCTCCACCAAGTCAGATGTCTTTAGTTTCGGAGTAATGCTGCTGGAAATCGTGAGCAGCCGGAAGAACTATGGCCTTATTCAATTGGATCCCCCAGTCAACCTTGTCGGATATGTAAGTTGCTGGTTTTGTTCTTTTTCTGTTGAAGTTGTAAGTAAGAAAGACAATTGATGGAGTCCTTCTGAATCCAAATTGATCTTCATGTTCTTGTCCAGGCATGGAAGCTATGGAAAGAAGGAACTGCGTTAGAGTTTATGGATCCAGCTTTGGAGGATTCATGTACTTGTAAGAACCTGGTCCTCAAATGCATCAATGTAGGGCTACTCTGCATAGAACAAGATGTCAATGATAGGCCAACAATGTCGCAAGTAATCTCAATGTTAACTAGCGAAGCTGCACAATTGCCCAATCCAAAACAGCCAGCATACACAATTGCGAGTCCAGGTAGCATTTGTGTGGAGAAAAGCTCAAGCACTGGCAACCCAAAGATCTTTTCGGACAATGAAGTCGCAATATCGACATTGAATCCTCAGTAACAAGCCGGAGAAAGTCAGTATGTAGCATTATTATTTTTCCTCGCTCTACATGTAAACTAGGTAAATGATATGTACTCATGAATCATTGATCCAACGATGCAAGTTCATATTTGTAAGAACAGTAAATGTTCGAACTGAATTGGATCCATAATATTTTTGTTAGAATAGATACAATAATGGATCTGCTTTGCAGATTTCCTGAACCAAGTAGCTTGATCATGTCCCCTTTCCACATAATTACAAAACCATTAGCTAACCTGGAATGAATTCTTGAAGTGATAACCATAGATTAATGATTGACAACAATAATACATTTCTTTGTAGAGAGACACATGGACATGGTCTTGTCGTAATTGGTTGACCGTTTTAACCTTCACCTCCTTAATCTCTCGTCAGTCATCAACTTTAGTCTGCAAAATCAAGAATTCGAAGTTCCTGATCTCATCAATGGCTGCGGCCCACAAACACAGCAGACCACCACCCAATTCCTTACTCTTCGATGCATCAATGTAGCACTGCATTGTATAGAATACGAGGCATATGATAGGCCGAAAATGTCAAGAGTAATATCAATGTTAACTAGTAACATTACGCAATTACCCATACCAGAACAACCAGGCTTTACAATGACTAGACCTAGAAAAAATGAGGGAAGCTCAAGCATCAGTGGCTCGAAATTTTGTACGATCAATGAAGTCACCATAACCATGATGATTGCTCGATAGTTGGTAGCTACTCGCTAGATCCTCATGAGTTGGCTTCCGTTTGCACACTGTGAAATGGAATGGCATAAATTATATTTTTTGGACTTTGAGCATGTTTGAAGTTTTTGAAAGGAAATTATTCTTAACATTGTATTAGAGTTTTTGACAATGCTAGAGATTTGAATCTTGATAACTCAAATATCTACATCTGATTTATTAACTCGAAGCTCAAAGATTGTTGTTAAAGGGACTGGTCAGCCTATTCTTGAACCTCTTCAAACAAATCGAATTACTATAAAACCAACTAGTTCTAAGATCATTCATTACGTGCAATATGAGGTAATTCCAATTGACTAAACATGCCACAAAAGCTATAAACTCACACTAGTTTCTGCCTTGGTATATACCAACCTTCAAGACAAATGTAGTTTGGTTCTCCACGTTTCTCCAATGACCTTCTGGGGTTGAGGATTATCAGGTCCTCTGTCCCTCTGCCCTGATGTAAAGTACAGCCATCCATCCCAGTACCCAACAAGGGTCGTCTTTACCCGGTAAGGAAGCTTTCCGATCACTGACCAGCTCTGGAAATTTCAGCAATGAAAGATCCTTTAAAGACCGAAGTCATACGTGCACAAATGGAAAGAGGAGGAATGGATTACCAGTGAGTCGAGATGAAACTGAAAGACTTCCCCAACCAACATCATCCTCTTGGTTTGAGGGTGCTTCTCTGTTGTGCCGCCAGCAATGATTATTGAATTGTTCACCACTGCCCACGAGCACTCGATATGAGAGTTTGGTTTCGGCATTAGTGGCAGAGTTTGCCACTTCATGGAACCGTCTAGCATGTAAACATCGCCATAAACCACCTGAAACGTTCCCAGAGATGTGCATAAGCTCCACAAAGTACAATGAACAAGCTTCTTGGTTGATGATTGTATCATCGTTTACCTCTTTCCTTCGAGAGCATTTGAAGATGGGTGAGTTGGGTTTGGGCATGAAATCACCCTCCTGGCCACCAATTACGAAGAGCTTATCATTTACTACAACACAACCCCTGATCCAAGAAAGAAAGCACCATATATGAATAATCTAATACTGTGAAGCACAAGCTTCTCCTGTCTTATGGATCATTCAAGTTGGTTACTGCCAAAAGATAATTAGTTACCTGTGTGGTCCACCACGAGGGATAGGCACCTCGCTCCGCCATTCCTTCTCCAAAGCTCTGCCATCCTTCACAGCAATGCTCCAGTGCTCAACTCCAGGAGTATGGCGATTCTCCTTGCTTCCACCCATCACATGGAGCCTCCCTCTCCACAACTGTGTGGCTGGAGCATACCTGAAAGAAAAGGAATCATGTTCATGAACTTTCTCCTCAATAGTTCATCAGCACATCATAAACTAGTCATGAAGGCTATCATACAAACCTGGGAGCTGGTAACCGAGGCAAGCTGCTCCATTGCTTTGTTTTAGTGTCCAGAGAGTAACTAAGAGTTATGGCTGTTCTGCATTGAGGACCTTTCTGGCCCGAGACAATGTACACGAATCGCCCATCAGTCGCCACTCCCAAGTGGGAATTCGCCATCTCTCTAGGCGTATCGAACCAGTCTGACCATTTGTTCTCACTCAAATTGAACACATCTATATGGGAATGCACCTAACACAATACAGTGCATCACAAATGAATCATCAGCCATTGCCACATAAACCAGAAGAAACCCAAGCAGTAAGCAGCAAACTCACATTGTCAAGATTGCGATACCCAACAAAAACATAGAGAAGATCATTGATTTGAACCGAGTACCCATCCAGTCGAGGCACAGGAGCTGAATCCATTTGTTCCCAATCCAACTCAGGCGCCGATAGATCAGCAAATGTCGCTGATAAAACCCTCCCATGCTCTCCTTCCTGCCAAGAGATTCAATTTTGATCACAACCCAGACCTCCAAAACAAGCTTAAGAATGAAATTGAATGAAAATCCGGCACAGAGCAAAACCTTGGAACTGTTGTGATCAAAGGGAGCAGGTACCACATACTTGTTGCTATTAGGTTTCTCAAGAGCCCAAATGGAAGCAACTGATCGATAAGCTGAAGAGACCGAAGAAGAAGATGCCCAGAAGGCATCGGCTACCAGAGCAGTAAGTAAAAGGCAAACGAACATCAAAAGAAAGACGAGCTTAGTTGTAGATACGCCGTGGCCGTGGTTGTGGTGGCGGTGAGTGTGCCCACCGAATCGCGCTGCCATTCGTAGTTATGCAAACCGGAGGGAAGAATAACGTCCGTTGTCGTGAAGAAAGAATCCATTTTTGTTATTGCTTTCTGAAGTTGATATAGGAGGAAAGAAGTAAAGAGAGAGAGAGAGAGCGCTTAGCAATGGCGGTGCATTGTCGGGGAATGGCGGAAGTAACAAAAGAATAAAAGTTCAGGAATTTGACGGTTTCCGAAAAAGTATTGGCTGCCGCCAGTGGTTTTCGGATTCTGGAGTTTCTGTCTCTGTTTCCCGTTTAGTTTTCCCCGGGACTTTTCGAGGTGCTCGATAATGGTGGAGAAGCAAGCAGCACATGGGGAAAGGGAAAATTGCCGGCTCCGGCGGGCCTGAAAATGGGCCTTGACAGAAACATGTGAGGTCCAGACTTCATAATTTTCAGATTTGAGCCTTGGGCCTATATAGAATGCGGTGTTGGAGGCCAACTAATTTAGTGGCCTGCTATGCGTTTGTCACCTCGGAAGTTGTGGAGGTTCGACTATGATTCTTGGTTTCGTAGTTTATAGAGTATTTGTGTAAGGATATGATCTTCTCTTCTCATTGATAGTGGTTTAGTGTAAAAAAAAAAATTATGATAGAGAAATTCGTCAAAAACAAAATTTCATCTGTTTAGATATGTGGCACACCAATGAAAACGATTTATATAGGCACGACAATATTATCGAAGAGTATTAGGTGGTTTGACCGAAAAATTCAATTGAACCACACACTTTAACCCTATCATTACATTGTGGATGGATGTGGGTTCCAAAACAGATTACCCACCGAACATCGTATGAATTGATGGAATGCGGTTGAGCCACGGTCCACCAAACATTTAAAAATCCAAATACATAGATCCTCTTATATTTTATTAAGTAATTTTGCCAACATATCATTAGTGTGAAGATTTAAAAAAAAACGTTTGAATCACATATGATACATGGCAATATTCACACAAGGGAACAAATTCTTGATTGAGTTTGCATTTAAAATAAATATACCAATTTATAAAGTGACCCCTATAGAAATCAATTATTATTTTCCCTCACTAGCTCAAAAATTAATCCTGCTGTTAATTAATTGCATAAAGTGATCATCTGCCAAAGAGGACAACTCTCTGTCGTTCATTCCCCTACAATTACTACAGATATCTTTATTTAGCCACACAAATTAGGAAAAGGATTGGCCCAGAAACAAAATTGCTTTTTCACTTTCCATATCCCGTAAGGATTCCCGAAACCCCTTTTCCGTTGCTGGATAGGACAAGGAAAGCACAATAACAACAATATAGATGCTGCTCAGTCGATAGTCTTTACTTCCGATTCTTTCCCATCTCTCTGAGTCTCTGGTACCCTTTCCTTTTCGTGTTTCACGACAATGAAGCTTCGCAGTGAATTTAAGGCTGCCAACGCTTCCGGATCTCTCTGGGCGGAGATCGCCGCTCATTTCTGCTTGCGGAGGAGCCGCCGTCTAAACCCTGCTCTGAAACCTGCGTCCCGGGACCTCCTGGCGCTGCCGCCGTCCGTTCGTTGTGGGAAGAGGAAGGTCGGTGGTGATTATTCGCCGTCGGGTGATGAGGAGGCGCAGGCGAAGAGGGCTCGGAAGGAAGAAGAAGAAGAAGAAGATGGGTTTCATGCTCCGGCGAATTCCCAAGGGGATTTAACTGATGCAGCGGAGAGTGATTCGGGTCAAACCGGGAACGAAAACGAGGCTGCTTGGGGAGAACGGGAAAAAGAAACGACGCCGTTGCCTGCTCCGATTTCGGAGGTTTCGACGGAGGAGCAGGGCAAAAATAACGAGGCGGATCCAGAACCAGAACAAGAAATTTCGGGGGAGGAAAAGGGGGGAATCGACGTCGTTCCTGGAGAACATCATGATGAGACGACGACATTATCGCCTTCAATTATCGAGGTTATGGAAATTGAGAAGAAGGATTCTACGGAGCGAGTGATTGCGGCAGAGGAGGAGATTTGCGTCGTCAACAGAAGCCCGACCTACAGCGACGTTTCGCTCGACGATCAAAGTGAAGAGATGAAAGAGGATTCGGAGGGAACGATGAATTCCTCCGATTAATTTGCCGTCGAGGAAGAAATCAACGAGCTTCCCCCGTCGCCGATGCCTATTTTTTGTGTTTCCGAAGCAGAGAAGGATACAGAGCAGGTGAATTTCAGCGATCCATTCTTGACAGGGCCTCGACTCCATTTCGCGTTGGATTTGGATAAGGGAGACGCTGGAAGGATTAATTTCGGGAAATCGGTACTGAAGGTGAGAGATTCCCCGACGGTGAATTACGGTGGCTGCGGCAATGGTGGGAGGAGGACTTTCCGACGAACGGAGATTTTCGCGGGAGAGGATTACAGCAGGATGGAAGTGGTGTGCCTGTACGAATCGCTTAGTTTGCCAATCGGGTGAGTATTATGGGCCGGCCTATTAGCCCAAAGCTCAAGTCCACGCATGAACCAACAAAAGGCCCATTAATCAGGCTGGAGCCCAACCGATGGGTAGACACAGTAGCTAAACATGAGTCTATGTAAGATGTGGTTTGAATATGGAGTTTGAATCCGATACTTTCTGTAACATGTTTCTTTGTATTTCCTTAAAAGCTCATTAAGAGAATTTAATTGCCAATGAGATCACATTTGTTTGATGGAGTAAACTATTAGCTTAATCGGGTGCCTATTGTATGGTAAATATTGTATTATATTGGTGATTGGAATATATATTTGTATTGATTGGATACCTTATTCTAATTAATAAAGTAAACACATGCATTCGTTTAATAAAAATGAGATATTTTGTATATGTGGAAAGTAATCTAGCTCATTAGAGTTTGTAAATGGTTTGAGGTATGCCATAAAATCATATCATAAACTTATTAAGTTGGTTTTGACAATACGTGCAACGACGGACAATCGACAAAGTAAGAAAGCAAATGGCATGAAGATTTATAAAATTGGTCAATACAATGTATACATGTTAGTTACTTCATGGGCATTGAGAGAAACTGTGACTCTCTCAAACATAAGATAAATAGATTGCTCAATTGCATACCAACAAAATCGTACTAAAAAATTCACTAGTTTTCTTGTAGCTGTGAATCAAGTTACAGTCTCTCACATGTACGAAAGGAATAACATGTACACAAACCTTGCAGGTGTGGAACATAATGTATCTTTGAATTCACATTGTATATATTTACCAACTCATAATTTTATGCACCCATTGTATTTACCTTGAATTGAAAAGGAAGCATGCATTTGCATCCAACAATGAGAAATCAAAATAAATAAGGTATCAACCTTAATATAAAACAAAAGGTTTGAAATATGAAATTAGAAGAAATTGAACCAATAAAAATAACATCTTAAAGTGGTCAGATCAAATATCATGAATTCTCAACATATTATTTTCTCTCATTTTAGCACATATATGATCATATGTAATTTAGTGATCCATAAATGCCCTAAACCAAGGTCGGATTTCGACCAAAAATATATAATAAAAAATTAACCAAGATAAAAGGAGAATAAATAACAAATCTACATTACTACAGACAAAGCTCAACACACCCCAAAAATAGATAAACTACCTGCCATCAAAATCTGATTCCTCCGTGAACTCACTATTGACACCCTAATTTTGTATTGGCGTCATTTAATAAAATGAACAATTGAAAAAATTTCTTGAAGTTCGTGGTGAAGAATAAATAAATCTAAGTCCCGAATGGAATACATGAGCAACTAAACTCGACAATGTTGCCTATAAAAATAGCCGCTTTTGGCTTATTATTCAACAAGTCGTTATTGAATATTGGTCTCTTGTGTTGTGTGAATATTATTAAATAAAATGAATTGATGGTGCCCTACGATGCAAATCACTCGCTTTTGCATTAATCTCATTTTCCCCCATCTACTCATCAAATCAAATTGTGCCCACCGACCTAATTTTGAGCTAGCCTTGGCCCACTCTAGACATGACTTTGTGAGCAACCCTAATAAATTAAATTTACACACCAATAAAAGTCAATTAGTACGGTATTACACCCACTTTTTATAACGATAATAACAACATATTGAAGATACGGTTGCATTTAAGTATATATTGGGTGATTTTGAAAATTGGTATTCAGCGTATGAAAATTTCCAAGACACCAAATCATATAATCTTGAGTATACAAGGTAGGACGTATTTGTAAAATTGGTATAAAGAAAGTGTAGTTTCGTGTATAAGTGTTGGGCATAATGATATTTTCTTACACATACAGAGATCACATAGTAACATGCAAAATTAATCGACATAGAATTGACACAAAATAAGCAAAACTTGACTGTTATGGCATACTTGAACGGTTAGATATCATTCGTTTCATTTTTGTAATGGAGGAGGCGATAATATCACTATTTGGGTTTGTGCATTTGCAATAGCTCCACCTAGAATATCTATGATATGATGAATGTCATTATAATATAACCGCATTACCATAATGCCACTAGGACGGGATCTCTTGGATTCCATCTTCTATATAGGATTTATTTCGAGTTGATACAAGCAGGACACAGTTGTCAAATATGAATACCGACAAACTCCATGAATTTGATATTGAAAACAATTGTTTTTGCACCGAACTTCACACAAACTTGATTTCTCAGTTATACATAAAGTTTGACATGATTTTAATATTTTATCTACCAGAAATGTACCCATAAAAAATCAAAGTATATAAGGATGTTGATTAAATTAACATTTTCAACTTAAACCATGCAAAATAAATTAATAAAATTAGATGTGAAAGAAAGGTACGCGAAATACTTAAAAAACATCTGATGTGTATACGGTAATGGGCCCGGGAAAGATAAGAGGTGAGGGAGGGAAGGAAGGGACCGCAAAAGTGTGGGATGGTGGTGCACCAAATGCCACCTAAATCTCAATTGCAAATCTCAATTTCCTTTTCCCCACAAACCCAAACAATCTTCCCCAAAAACCTCTCCCAGTCGGGGAAGCAAAAAAATGCACCCCGTCGACGGGGAACGAAATTTGCAGCCAATGGTAGTCACTGTCGAGGAGAGACGGCTGCAAAATGGATAGGGGTACAGTTTTAGCCAGAACACGAGACAATTGGGAGATCGAGCAGAGTTCTTCTTCTTAGCTTGTTACCACGCCACCACGTGTTGTACATCTCCTTCTCTTTCTCCTTCCTTCCTCTCCTCTCCTCCTACATTTAGCAAACCCTTTCGTTTTTCCTTGGGAGGTTGGGAGTGTTGATTTTTTTTTTTTTGGGTTTCATCTTGGGGTGGTGGATTAATACGGGCGATGATGAGTCAAAACTTTGAATGATTCTTCCAATTTACTATATAAAGATTATTTGCTAATTTTTTTCCCTCATTCAATTTTGCTCACACAGATTGCCCATTTCCGTAAATTTGTGTTGTTGGTTATGATGATGGTAGTGGTGGTGATGGTGGTGTTGATGAATGAATGAGGTCTCTCTAATCTCCTCTCTATCAGCATAAAGCTTCCTAATTTCTTGTCCTTTAATTTTTGCATTAAAATCGATCGACCCTCTTCCCCTTCCCCGTGTCTCGTTACCTTCAATTTTCCTATTTCTCCATCTGGGTTTCTTTCAATTTCCTGTCAGATTGAGGTAATTCTCACGTTTCTTCCCCGCTCCCTCACAAAATACATTTTTTGTTATTGGGCATTTTCCACCTGAAGCGATTTCTTTTTTTTTTCCTCTTCTTCTTCTGGGTTGTGATTGATCAGGGCGTGGATCATTCATCCTTGCGGGTTTTAGTGCAAGAAGGGAAGATAAGAATACAGTGGTAGCTAGATTGGGATTGGTTAGCAATCCTATAGATGGCGAAGAGTTGGGATCCATTTGGTGATTCGTGGAGCTTTAGGAATTTTGATTGGAATGTGGAGAAATCTCATTTTCTTGGAGGAGCAGAATTGGAAGCCTATGGTAGGGCAGTGTCTGATGATATTTTTGATCGTCTCCCTGTGGATCCGTTTGGCATGGACATCAAGTCCAGATTCAGTGCGGTGAAAGGATGGATTGGAGTTTTCGAGGCCGATTTTGGTGACGTTGGGGACGATGATGGCGAGAAGAAGTTTGTTGACGATGGATTGTTTTCGGGGTTTGATTGGTTTATAAATGATGGTGTGAGGCTGCAGTCACAGTCTAACATCAATATCGGTTCGATCTCGATTCATGATAACATCTATGATCTAGGGATTGATTGTGAATATGGCGATTTCGGTTCAAAAATTGATTTCGACAATGTGATACTCTCCAGTAAAGGGAAAGAATCAACAGGAAGGGAAGAGTGTGATGCAAATGCTTGCTCCGTGTCCACAGATGGTTGTTCTCCTCACAGTTTGGGGATTGATTCTATATTTAATGTGAGTAGTGGAGTTGTATTTGATGAAGAGAAAGAGTGTGAAGATAAAAAAGGTGGTGAGCCAACTGATGGTTTCGATTTAGTTCTGTCTTACCTAGGTGTGAGGGAGCTCCTTGTGGTTGAAATGGTATCCAAGTCTCTCCGTGATGTTGTCCGAGATAATTCTCTATGGAAAAACATTTATATCGATCAACCATTAAGTGAGAAAATAACTGATGATGTTCTTGGCAAGTTGGCTGGTAGGGCACAAGGCACTTTGCAATCCTTGACACTGGTTGGATGCACAAAAATCAGTGATACTGGATTGATGCGGGTTCTTGAAAGCAATTTGAGTTTGCAAAAGGTGAGTATCTCCTTCCTTATTGCTAACCACCATCATCCACACTCAAAATTGTTTTCACATGCAAATTAATGGTTCGTGCTACTAATAAATTGACGGAGTATTGTTTTGTTTATTGTTTTGTTTTTCTTTCAGTTGTTCTTTTGTTTATGCACTTACTGTTTGTTAATCATGGTGCTTGAAATGTCGATTGATCTGTTTAAGGAGTTATGTTTTTATCATTGTGCATTGAACACAGTATTAATAATGTAAGCACTAAGCAGAAGTTGGTTGTCTAGTTTGACTTTTTTATTGTATAAAAAACCAGTATATTGCTAAGCAATTTAGGTTTTAAGCACATAGGAGTTCTTTTACCATAATTTATTTTTATTTTGGAAAATAAGAAGGAATAGGGTTACACTTTCAACTACATAATTGGTTACTTTGTGATGCTCTACGTGTCAAAAAGTCTTATGCATCATTAACTCTTATTACAAAAAAATATCAATTACCTTGTGATGCTCTGCACGTTGAAATTCTTATCCTAAATTAAAGTGTGATAATTTAAGATTTGTCAATTCTACTTGTTGCTTGCAGTTATCAGTCCCCAGGTGTTTAAGGCTAACCGTCGATGGCATTGTGGGAATTTTGAGGGCCTTGAAGTCGGCAGGCACTTTAAAATTGAAACACTTGAGATTTGGTTGCTTCGTTGGTGTAACTGACCATCAATTTGAAGAGCTGAGTTCCATTCTTGGTGCAGAGTTGCAGACAGAGCAGATGAGCAACAAGAAGAAGCCTCAGTTCTATCACGTGGGACAATTTTATCTCTCATGTGATGATGATCGTGCCTTTGACATCGAGAGGTGCCCAAAATGTCAGAAACTGAAGTTGATTTATGATTGCCCTTTAGAGGGCTGTCAAGTGAATGATCAAGCTGCCAGTCAACTATGTAGGGCTTGCACTCAGTGCATTCCTCGATGCATTCACTGTGGGCAGTGTATTCGGGATAGGGATTATGAGGAAACCTTCACGTTGGACCATCTTTGTTTGGTCTGCAGGAAGGAACTCCAGACTTGTGACGAGAAGCATGAAATGAAGAGCGTGTCTTCTTCAGGAAGCATCATCTTTGTGGACAAATGAGGTGAATCCAACTTCTGGTTTTTTGTATTAAGAGTGAAGAAAATGCGTTGCTGGTATTATCCTCCTTCATGGTTGTCGGTTAATTTTACATACTTCAACTGTGTTTGGAGATGTGGCGCAATGATTGTCGATGGATGTCAACCCTCACTCTCGTTGCAAAGTTACACGAAATCCTCCTGTGGCTTGGGGTTGTGTTGTCTCCTAGGAGCCTTGAGGCAGACTGACCTTGGTTTGTCCTTTGGATGTTTTCACATGACAAACATGAACTGAGGTTCAAGAGTAGGCTTAACAGGGCCAAAAAGAACAAAAAAGAAAAGACAAAAAAGTGGGAAAGAACAAAAAAAAAAAAAAAGAAGACAAAACTAGCTAAAAAGGAGGGAAATAAAGTAAGGAAAGAAGCATAGTAGAAAGTGAAGGAAATATGATAGGGAAGGGGGAGACACTGATGTTGTTGCATTTGATATGAGCATTAGTCGAGGTTCCCCTTGTACAGAATGGTTGTTTGGCTGGATGTTGTGATGTAAAGGACAGAGAATAAGGAAGGACTTTAGCAAATTATATTTCGATTGATTGGGGCAGGAGTTCGTTAGTAACAAGCTTTTTGCTGCTCGCTTGTTGGTGTCAATCCTCTAGTAGAAGGATTAAGAGTTGAGGCGGGTGAAGTGAACAAAGAGAAGGGTCTTCACTACATAGAAGAAGCTTAGAAGGTTTGCAGGCGAGAAATATCAGTTTATTTTCGCTTGCAAGGTGATTGGTTTGTGTGTGTGTGTGTGTGTCAATATGTTAGGTTGGTATTGGGAAGATGATGTTTGTGGGATACTTGCTGCAGAATTAATCAGATGTTCATTATGTTAATATTGTAATCTTTCTCTGTTGTTTTTGTTTTTGGGATGAGACTGGGACTGGGCTGGCAATGTAAGATAGTGCCCAAGTCTTACATTATCAAATAAATAAGTGATGTCACAACTAATTTTTGTAGAGATTTTATGTTTGGTGATTTCTATATATATATATATATATATATATATATATATATATATATATATATATATATGAGGAGGGAAATTGTTGAGAACTGATACAAGAAATGTTGCATTGTCTACATTTTCCTAGGAATGACAATGTTAAGCGAATTGTCATGATTCATTTAAGTATTCTATTAGATTTAAATTGACTAATATATATGCTTAGGGGTAATTTGCATGAATTATTTGGTACTAAATGACTCTTTTGTGAACAAAAAACAAAACGAGTCGTTTACAAATGACTCGTTTTTAATATCACTACTTTCAATCTCAATCTCCCCTTTTATTCATATACGCAATACTAATCCTTCTATATTTTGTCTTCATAAAACCAGTACTTTCGAACTATTCTCCATTATACTTTTCAACTATCTCTAGCAAAATAGTCATTATTTTTTAAAGGTTTCAAATATATGTTTTGTTTGGTTGTAAAATGATATAGTTTAGAACCCTTATAATTTGTAAATAAAGTTATCATAAAAGCATTGTTCACAAATAAAAAAGTAGTATTATTATATATGACTAATACCCAAATAATAAGTTACATATTGGTTGCAAAATGGAATTTGCTTTTGTGGTTGGCTTTATTAGGATAACAACCAAGAAAATGAAACTTATTACACGTAAGTGAAAAATAATAACAATATACAAATCACCCATCTAAAAATTTATCAATAAACAACACATTTGGACTAATGGAGGTGAGTGGGACTAGAATTGCCTCAGCACATGCCTCCCTAATGATATCCTCTGCGTATTGCAGGAAAATATAGTTTAGAACTAGGAATGAGAGAGGATAAAACCTTATGGGGTGTCGAGAAGCATCATCGATTTCGTCTAAGATCTGCATACAACCTTGTTTAGGGGAATAGGGAAGCGGAACCAGATAAGATTTTGAAGGACTTTTGGCACTGGATAGGTCTAAGTTTTGTCACATATTTCCTATAGCTTGCAACCCACAATAGACTTCTCCCCAACAAGGAAAGAGAGGCGCGAGCTCACAAGTAATGGCAGCTGCACTCATTGTACTGTAGCAAAAGAGACAGTTGAGCATATCTTTCGCAATTGTACAAAGACATTGATAATTTGGAATCATTTTAAATATAAGATGAAGAAAAAGAACAAAAATCTTGAGTTCCATACTTGGCTCACCAAAATCCCTAGGCTAAGGAGACGTGAATATAATTTGGCATTGTCTACTTGATGCTATGAAAACAGAGAAGTGAGGAAATTATGAAGACAAGAAATTCTAGGATGAATGGACTATTCATAGGATAAATGTCTGGTTTCAAATTAACAAACAAACACATAATAGCGTACAATGAAGCATGCTACTACCTCAAAAAAACTAAATAAGTTAGTAGATCGGTTAGACTCCTCTAAGAGATGGGTGGTTGCGAATCTGGATGGATGGCTCGGTTGACACTTCGACTAGGAAAGCAACAATAATGGACTTTTGTGTGATTAGTTGGGTAGATGTGAGAGAACATTCCGCAACGACTTGAGATTGTGCTCGATCACAAGAGCTGAACTTAAGAAGGCAGTTGAAGGTCTTGAGTTTGCTTGGTGTAAAGGCTTCGAGAAGGCCGAGTTAAACCTTGATTCCTAGACATCAAAAGGATACAAATCACATATATGGTTTGCTAGTCAAGCATGTAGGTAGTCCTTTGGAAAGAGATTCAAACGTTAGAATTTTCCATATATATAGAGAAAGTAATTGTGCAGTCAACTTCTTGGATAATAAGGATTACTTTGTTCCTTTTGGCACACATTCATTAGATGCTACGAGACCATGGGACAAATCATGGATCCAGTTATTTAATAATACAAATTAGACGTCGATGATTCTGATAATATACGTAGAGAATGAGTGTGCGTGATAAACGTTTGTTTTTTTATATAGGAATGAATTTAAAGGTTTAGGATAACCAATTTTTTTCGTTGGTTGTTGCCCCCAAGGATCGAACTGGGATTACCAATTTCGACAGAAAATAACATTAATTTTTGTAGAGATATTCTGTGTAATGATTTATGTATATGGCTTATTAAACTAGTAAAATACGAAAGCAATCCTTAATAAACCGATCTTACTCGCAAGTTGAAAGGCAAATTATCGATCAAATGCAAACAATTTCTAGGAAAAATTGAATGTTGGTGAAAAATGATTGTGAATTTATATCTATAACTTCTTTTTGTATAATACTATATTCGTACTGCTACAAATTATTATCGGGATATTATTACGTACTAATTAGTAAATTCAAATAGATATAACATGTTCTATTTTACATTTATGGGAGAAGAGTCGATCCTATCAATTGAATAAAAAAAGTGTAAACACTAATTATTAGCTAAACCTATTGAATAACTAATAATTAGCAAAATGTTAACTTTCAGTTAGCAATTTTTTTAGTAATGTTGATTTGGCAACATGATACTGACTTAAAAGAGACATATGGCGGTCAACATTCCAAAATTTTAGTATTTTAATTAAGAAAAGAGTTACAAAACTATTAACGATAACGTGAAAATAACTAATATTTTGAGGTATTTTCTAATAAAAAAGAATGCAAGAAATATTCGCTAAATAATTAGTATTTACTATTTACCCTAAAAAATTGTGTCTTATTTTAGTATTAGTCCGAAACGTCTCACATAAGTTCGAAACGTTTAGAAGGTAGGAACAAAGGGAAGAATGCTGCTTTGGGGACGAAATATCCGTTTTTGCCTCTCAAGGCCGCGCGCCCTATTTATCTGACTTCCCCCTCTCTCTAGATTCTTCTGGCCGACGGCGAAGTTCTTTACTGGAAGAAATCCAAGTCCTAGCAGAAACGAAAGCAATCAGCCAAACTAAGAGAGAGAGAGAGCGCGAGGGAGCAGCTTTCGCCGGAAGAATGGAGAACGGCGAAGTACCTGAAGACGCTAACGAGAGTAAGCGACAGCCCCTTTTCCTCAATTCCATCCTTATGTTTTTCTTCTTTTCTTTCTGTTTCCAGGCATGAATTGCTCTAAACCTTGTGTATCTGGATTCCCACCTGCAGATTGTCCCGGTCCTCAGTCTGAATCCGCGGGAAAGTCCGATTCCTGTCAAGGATGCCCTAACCAGGAAGCTTGTGCTACTGCCCCTAAAGGCCCCGACCCAGGTTCCCCTCTTTTTTAAATCTTACTTCTTTATTTGCTGTTAGATGTTGATTGGAGTTGTTGGCATCAGAGCCAGTAGGTCTACCTTTGAGTTTGGTAATGGTTTCTGCTGGATGGTTATCTTACCTGAGAGTTAGTTGCATTTAACTTGGATTGCAGCTGACTGCCTAGCTCTGAGTCCATTTCGAGTAGTTGATTCTGGTGTCAAAAAATGGTGGAACTTCACTACCAAAAAAATGATGGAACTTGGTTTGCTAGGGAGTACCATGTTGGAGAAAGGAGCTTCTAGGAACTTAAGCTGCTGTTAATGACGGTTCAGTAGACTTGATTATGCTAAGTGATTCTGGGTAACAAGTTTCAATGATAATGGATTTTTGAAATTCGTGTCCAGAAGCGCTAGGGTTGACTAATGTTTGTCCATACCGAAATGTTATCTTATATCCATCTAGATGGAACATGTTGTTTACTCTCTGGCATGTCTAACCATTGATCTTGGAGCCACTTGGCATTAAGTATATCTAGATCGTACAAGAAAGGGGGTTCTCTTTTCTTCCTGTTTATCCTTCACGAGAAAGAAAAGCTTATGGCTCTTTGAACTTTGAGCCCTTTGGTGTTGGGTTTGTCCGTTATTTACGCCATGGCATCTCTAACAGATGATCTTGAAGCGGGCTGGTATTATGTGCTAACCAGATCGTGGTAAATTGGTCCAATATTAAGGGTTCTCTTCTCTTTCTGTTTGTTCTTCACAGGCGAGAGGGAGAGAGAAAAGAGTATTGCTTATGTCTGATACCAAACTTTGAGTTCAATGATCGTCCCTCTGGAAAGCCAAGTGCTTTTAACTGAATCCTTGTTTTCTGGATTTCTACAGACTTGGTTGCAATAGCAGAGAGAATGGCAACTGTGAAGCACAAGATCCTGATTTTATCAGGGAAAGGGGGCGTAGGGAAGAGCACATTCTCAGCCCAATTATCCTTCGCCCTAGCCTCCCTAGACTTCCAAGTCGGTCTCCTAGACATCGATATCTGCGGCCCAAGCATCCCCAAGATGCTCGGCCTCGAGGGTCAAGACATCCACCAGAGCAACCTTGGGTGGTCCCCAATCTATGTTGAGTCAAACCTAGGAGTTATGTCAGTTGGTTTCATGCTTCCAAACCCAGATGAAGCCGTCATATGGCGAGGCCCCCGCAAGAACGGCCTCATCAAGCAGTTTCTAAAAGACGTCCATTGGGGCGATCTCGATTTTCTTGTGGTTGACGCTCCACCAGGGACCTCAGACGAGCACATCTCGATCGTCCAATTCCTCCAGGCGACAGGAATCGACGGTGCTATCATAGTCACCACGCCACAACAGGTAAGGGTGGCTAACTAGGTAGCCATTTTGGTTGACTATTAGATTGACTGTTCAGTTATGGTTTTGATTTTGAAGCAACAACTCCCTAATTGTTTTCATTATTGATTTTTCCTCAACAACAGGTGTCCCTGATCGACGTACGAAAGGAAGTGAGCTTCTGCAAGAAGGTTGGGGTGGAGGTTCTCGGGGTTGTTGAGAACATGAGTGGGTTGAGTCAACCGTTGACAGATTTCAAGTTCATGAAGGCAGGGGAACATGGCGAGCAAGTCGATGTAACAAAAGCTGTTCTGGATTGCATGAGAGAGAAAGCTCCCGAGTTGCTGGAGCTGGTTGCGTTTACTGAGGTGTTTGATAGTAGTGCAGGTGGTGCAGCAGAGATGTGTCGGGAAATGGGGGTCCCTTTTCTTGGGAAAGTACCACTTGATCCGCAGCTGTGCAAGGCTGCTGAAGAGGGACGATCGTGTTTTGAAGGCCAGAGTTGCAGGGTTAGTGCTCCAGTGTTGAGGGGTATGATCGAGAAGCTGCTGAAGGTGAAGGAATGGAATCAAGACGAGTTGCAGCATGCAGAGAATGGACGAGTGTAATAAAAACATATGATCTTTCTGTTTGCTTTTCATTAGATTCTCAAGTTTTTTCTTTGTTGTTCAAAGGTGAATGGTTTGAGGATTTTGTTTTTGGCATACGAATGAGTTGAAGGTATACACATGCCAACCAAATAACGCCATTTTTGGCTGTGAACATATTGCTCGATGGCATATTGTGTTGTCCTATAGAAATATGTAGCCTTTGATTTCCATTGGAGTTGAAGTTAGGTTCTACAGGCCGACTGAGTGAAGGAAATTGTTTTCAGAAATATATTCACTGAGCTGGGTTGCACTTGCATCCTGGGCAGAGATCACAGAAAACTGCAGTTCCATTCTCGGTTGACATAAACCATAAGGGTGAAGAAACTCAACTATCCATTATGTACGAGTAATCCAGTTTCAATACAGATGAAAGTAACATCTTGCATCAACATACACCAAAAGGCACACGAATTAGCATCACGATGAGTCCAAAATCGGTTTTTGCAGCCAGTCAACGAAGCATCAGTTGTCCAAAAAAACCCATCAGAGGGTCACAACAGTAATTCACTCCAGAACGCTGAATCTCTAGGACTCATGCATGCTGCATTTGAGTCTCCACATATTAGCTACTTTGGGCCATAATTCCTAGAGAACCTGCAACAAAAATCCATAAATGAGAAGGTATTAGACCACATTGGCCAGGTTGAAGTTGTTATGGGCAAGAGACTGATAAAGAACAAGAACATACTTAAAAAAATCTCCGCATAGCCACTTCTGCTTCTTCCTTTCCAAACCGGTCCTGCTTTGGAAGGATGGCTGACTTCTTTTCCAGTCGTTCCTCGAGGGGGATCAAACGTTTCTCTGGACGGCATTACCATCTGTTGATGAAACAGGCTGTTCTCTTATCCGAGACAAAAGCATTGAAACTCCTTCCGTAGCAATCTCCAACCTCTCCTTTGACTTGCCCGATTCACTTATCAAGGACGATACCATATTCCGTAACAACTGCACGTTCTCTGAATGATTCCGCTGCGGATCTCGAACCAGTTTACTGGGAGGTGTGCCTGTAACACGACGCCAGCGTACGGGGAGATACCTTTCAGGTATTTGGAAACAATTCCCAGTGGAGAGAACACGAAGGGTATGCCTGCAGAGTATTCCAGAGAACTCGAACTGATGACAGCTGCAACTAATGATGCCTTCCCTGGGCATCCAATACACCTTCCTGCCTCCTTCGAGCTTTGTGTGGTGTCTCACGAGAAACCCATCTTCCATTTGGAATGACGCATAGTGTGCAGCTAATACGAGTTGTTCTTGGAGCTTGGAGAAAGCGTATGGAGTGAGGACTGATGCGGCATGGGATTCCATGGGTGCCCCCGTCTTTAAGTTTATGTTTTGAAGATTCTGCTGCATTATTTGTTGTTCAGCAGCTTGGTCTTTGAAGTCAACTGCAACAGAAGCCTGGTTCCATTTTCAGCAGTAAGTTAAAAACCTAATGAATTAGGACTTATGCCTTGTAATTTGGATGAGGGAAGAACTGGAGAGAAGCCATTAGACATACCTGTTCTACGAAATGAGGTAGACGGGTTTGTGCAATTAGAAACCGCTGGATGAATGCATTTATAGATTTTGAATGTCCAATCGCCATCATTCCTGCAAAGAAATGGCTTCTCAAGTATGGTAGCGCCCATAGAGACCGCAAGGCATACAAGTTTGCAATGTGGCGATTAGCGTGCAGCCCGAATGAAGTCACCATGTCCCTCCAACCAAGCTCAAAGTCTTCAATTGATTCTAGATTATATAATCGATGAAATTCTGCTTTCCAATCATTATAACGATCTCCTAAAACAGCATTAAACCAGGAAGGAAATTTCGCCACAATCATCCATATACACAGAGCATGTTTTGTACTAGGCATCTCAGCAGCCATGGCTTCTTTGAGGCACATATTCTGGTCAGTTAACATTGTCTGTGGTGCTTTCCCATTCATAAACCCCAAGAATGCCTACCATATTCATAGCAAGAAACAAAAAACAAAAACACATAAGAACTTTTGGAGGCGGGTTACTTGAAAGGTGAATGCATACCAGTACAGATAATTGCTACTATATTACCTTCAATGCCCAAGACAATGACCTCAAATTTTCTTCTCGCAGAATCACACAGCCGAAGAAGCAAGGCGTACCATAATTGTTCACTCCAATCCATATCCCGAGAGGCATGTCGATTGCAGTCAAACGATGAGTTGTATCAAATACCACAGCATCACCGAACACATCATATGATTCAATAGATGAAGCATATGACCAAGCAATATTCTCAAGCCTATTGTTGGAATCAAGTAAGTATTCAAACTTGAAGTCGGGTTCCTTGCCCTTTATGTTTCTGCATATTCTCAACAAGTCTATACTCTCATCCTCTGAATCTATCTTACGAAACGACTGAAGCAAATTCCTCACATCCTTCTCAGTGAAAGACAGATACCCTGGCTCAACGCATTTCTCAAGTTCCAACAGCCTCATCATTTGTTGAACTGAAATCCTAGTTTTGGCAAACATGAGAATCCTGCTCTTATCTGCCTCCGATATGCTTCGATAAGCAGGAAGAAAACGGACTTGATTCGGCTCAAGAAGCTCGTGATTGTGGTGGTTTGCAAACCCTGTCACACGCCACTCGAATGCACCCAACTCCGAGGACTTGCTAATCCTGATATACGCCTGACATCCACAACGAGATGATTTCCTATTCCTTTGCTGCTTACCCTCGTTTGCAGCTTTAGCAGGAGTGTTTCCAGCTCGATGGCACACGAAATACCGCCTAGTGAGCCCCTTGCCAATGCCGTCTTTCCCCTCCGTGCGGTGCCTTCGAATTGAAAATCCACATCGCTTAGCAAACTCACTGTAGAATTGATAAGCTGCATCATGTGTAGCAAATCTCTGCCCGATATAAGGAACAGTGTCAGTATTGGTTTCCAAGGAGAGTCTTGTGTCATCGTGTGATTCCTCTGTGCTACTGCCATCGTCCAAAGACAATGATTGTTGGTTTGAGGGATCATCATAGACCATCAACATTTCTCCAGCCTCTTCAGATATCATCCCTTTTTATTTTCAGACAATGACAGACAACTACTGACACCCCGAAACACAATATCCTAAATGATACACAGCCAGGCTCTCTATCAGTTCACAAACGAAACCAGGCAAATTAATCATAAGCAACTTGTGGAACCATTCGAGAAGAAGAAGAAGACGGCCCAGCCGCCGCGGCCCAATTCGCTGCCTCCTCTCCTATTCGATTTCCCGCCGGATATGGATTTGTACGCCCCAGGGGAGAATTGGGTCCAGAGACCTTCACCGGAAAGGAACTGCCTTTCTTCCTCGGAGGCAATGCCGGGAAGAGACGGCCGGGAGATGTAAGTGTTATGGTTGATTAGTAACGATGCTAGAAGAGTTGCTGTGGAGGCGCGAAGTGGAAAAGCAGATGAGGGTACCGGAATTGGGGAAGAAAGGACAGAGATGGAGGGAAAAGGAATTCGAAGAATGGCAGCAAATGCTGAAATTAGGGATTGGATTGGAACTGGTTCGGAAGGCGACTGATTGGAATCTTTTCCGGAGTCAAGTTTACTGTTGGTTTCTGTCAGGGAGTACTTTGGGCCAAGAGTTTGGCGGCAATTTGAAAACCTGGGCTTCATATTGTAATGAACATATGGGCTTTGATAGGCTATTCAAATCAAAATGGGCCAAGGTCCGCCACGATCCAAAAGAACGAAAGAAGCTATTTTTGGCTCATTTTACCAGTTCCATAATATACGCTCCATTTTCTCAGCCTCCCGCCATGAGACCTGGTAAAGAACGATCGGAAATGGCGGGTGAACTCGCCGCCTCCTTAGCTCCCGGCTGCATTGTCGATTCGTGTTTCGCCAGTTTGGGAAATCACCATTACTATAAATCTGCTCTTCCATTTTCTTCCAAACTCCTTTCCTCCCAATATCTTTAACTGCTTCCTGCGTCTGCTTTCCCCTCTCCATCGGCGAATTCTGATTCCCAGCTCCATCAATGGCGAAGGTCAAGATCGGAATCAACGGTATGCACTCTCTAGTATCCTTCGTATTCATTATCTATAATGAAATCGAGAAATGGCGTTATGGGTAATTCTTTGTTCTGAAAATGTTAGGTTTCGGAAGGATTGGGCGCTTGGTCGCCAGAGTCGCGTTGCAGAGAGACGATGTCGAGCTCGTCGCTGTCAACGATCCTTTCATCACCACCGACTACATGGTACGTTTTCAACGTTCGACGCAAATGGAGGCAATGGGGAATCGATGGTAAACAACGAAAGGGTCTGATTTATACTGTGTGCTTGGTTTTTGTTCAGACGTATATGTTCAAGTATGACAGTGTTCACGGGCAATGGAAGAACCATGAGATCAAAGTGAAGGATTCAAAAACCCTTCTCTTCGGCGACAAGCCCGTCACTGTTTTCGGCTGCAGGTTTCTGCTCGTGCTATAGCTTTTCCTTTTCCTTTTCCTTTTCCCCATTGCAGAGTTGAGATCATGAGATGTATTGATAAGGGAAGCTTGGATTCAGGAATCCCGAGGAAATCCCATGGGGTGAGACCGGAGCTGAGTACATTGTGGAATCCACCGGAGTTTTCACTGACAAGGATAAAGCTGCTGCTCATTTGAAGGTTCCCTTTCCATGTCTTCGTGTTTCTTGTCCTGAATTTGTTTCCATCGATTGGAATGTGAGTCCGATGAGAAGGTTGAATTGCGTGGTTTCTATGACCAGGGTGGTGCTAAGAAAGTTGTGATCTCTGCACCAAGCAAAGATGCACCCATGTTCGTTGTTGGCGTGAATGAGAAGGAATACAAGTCTGATCTTGATGTCGTCTCCAATGCTAGTTGCACTACCAACTGCCTTGCTCCCTTGGCTAAGGTACTACACTATGATGAACCAATTTGTGGTTTGTTTGTATTGCTTATCACCTTTTTGGTATCCTGAAATTGTGTAATGTGCATCTGGGTTTTGCAGGTCATCAATGACAAATTCGGCATCGTTGAGGGCCTTATGACCACTGTCCACTCTATTACAGCCACACAGAAGACTGTTGATGGCCCGTCGATGAAGGACTGGAGAGGTGGAAGGGCTGCCTCCTTCAATATCATTCCAAGCAGCACTGGAGCTGCTAAGGTACTATCTGTGGGCAATGATGCAGATTGGTTATTCCAATTTAGCGTCAACCTTGTAAGATTATGATGTATTCTTGCCCTGGTTATCTTTGTCGATTGTTTAGGCTGTTGGCAAAGTGTTGCCTGCCTTGAACGGTAAGTTGACCGGAATGGCGTTCAGGGTTCCCACGGTTGATGTCTCGGTAGTTGACCTCACTGTCAGACTCGAGAAGAAGGCGACTTATGATGACATCAAGAATGCCATGAAGTATGTTTTTCATATACCAGCGTGACCTAATGGCTCCTGGCACGAGGTCTTTAAATCCAATGTCCCATTGTCTTGCAGGGAAGCATCTGAGGGTTGCATGAAGGGGATCCTTGGTTACACTGAAGACGACGTTGTGTCATCTGACTTCGTCGGCTGCAACAGGTGAGTCGAGGAGGAGGAACTGTCTCTCTGATTTGATGTCGCTAGCCTCGGCTATACAAATTTTGTGGCTGACCAACTTGACATACACCCTATCTTGCAGGTCTAGCATCTTTGATGCCAAGGCTGGCATTGCTCTGAACGATAACTTCGTGAAGCTCGTCTCTTGGTACGACAACGAGTGGGGTTACAGGTAATGTGGCTCATGCACCAAGTTGGCAACTTTCTTTGCATAGAGCCTTCATTTCTAGGCATTGTGCATGGTCCCTATTCATCTCTGTGATCACTTGATACTAAATCTCGCACTGTGCCTTTTCAATGTTTGTTTTTTGCAGCACAAGGGTTGTTGACTTGATCTGCCACATGGCTTCCTGCAAGTAGAAGGAAAGCTGCACCCGATTTTGAACCGAGTTTAGGGAATTAGAAGAGAAGTATTAAATAATCCCAGGCACGAGAGAACAATATTTGCAGTTGTGGAAGTAGTGGAAGAAGCTGACCCCCTTTCCCAACTCCATTTTTTATATCCTTGGGAAGTTTTGAGGCACTCCCCAATGTGGAGTTTTGAATTTTTTTTCTGGTTTATTTATGTAATGATATGATTTGTTAATTTCAAACTAATGATCATATGTGCTCATTGTTATTAGTTGTGGATGATTGAACCATCACTATGAAATAACTACTCTTTGATTTGAAAACTCAACTAAACCTGAATCAAATTAACAATCTAACAAAAGTTATATTTCAACCCATAATAGAAATAATATAATTAAAATTTCGTTTATTGACCCTGGAAAATTCGATCAACCGGTATACCAAATAATGTTAAAATCCCTTCTTATCACTTTGTTCATTCATATTTCTTGAGAGTTAAATTCTATCTCGTGAATTCAACTCTCACTCTATGTAAATATACATTCACTGTTCATCTATCTAAAGACTTATCGACCAAACGTCAAAGTGAGTTTTTCCCAAACGACATTCAAGTAATGCTTGAAAGAATGTTACTATCCTAATGGTAATTGGTAGAATGCATGTAGTTGAAAATAAAGGTAAAATGCGTGACACCTACTCCTCATCTTTTGCCACGAGCCATGTCCATGAACACATCACATCCGAACAATCAAGATCCCCAGCCCTTCTGACAAGGCCACAGGAAAGGCTATCGATTTGGTGAAATCAAAACAGGGAACAAGATCAGACCAAGTTGTGCAAGAAAGCTGATGACTTTCACCACCTTCTCAATTTATGCTTAACCAAGGGAACAATGTTAATCACATTTCAAGTTTGTAATTAAAACCGCATACTGAGTCATTTACTAGCAGAAACATCCACCAGACGATGAACAAAATAGGCAGACTCTACCGAGTTCAACATTACACCAACTTCCTAACTTTCAAAGATCCTTCATATTCCTAAAAGTGTTCAATTATGAAAAGATCCCCAGAAACGCAAAGGCAAGAAAGTAGTACTCCAAGCAAGCCATTCACAACTTCCTTCATGCCTCTCTCACTAACCCCGCCCGATCCTACAAGAACAACAAACAGGAGTCAGAACAAGGACAGTGGAACTTCATTAAGCCACAACCAAAAGAGTCTATGCAAATGGAGTAACTGCCGTTCATAATCAACTGTTTCATGAAGAGCATAGGTAAACTTCTGCATTGTTGTATCGGTGTATACAGCTAAGAACCGCTTTGCAAACCATAAGCATTAATATTCAGAAAGGATTCAAGAGGACCTTAATGACAAGGCATGATCATGAATTTTGATTCAAAGACCAACTAAACTTGTCAGCCAAAGCAACAAAGGCAAAGCCTAAGACCAATGTCTAGTGTTCTTAAGAGCAGGGCAGAGTGAGCAACAAACCGAACTTACAGAAACATAAGCTACCAACTCAGTGAAGCGACACAATCAACTATATCCAAATCAGCTATACTTCCTGTCTTCCCCAAACAAGAAATCATGTACATCCACACTATTTCAACCAACCGAGTGAAATGAAATGCAAGACAATCCAAGCAGAAACACATTACCTCTTTCAGCGGCCAGCACCCAATCCAAGCAGCATATTGCCCCCAGAAGGAAGGTAAGAAACATTCGGCGACCTAGCAAGAGTTGCGGCAATCTCCCTAGCAGCCTCAATCCTCCTGAGCTCAATAAGCCCCATGCCAGCCTTGGTAGTTGCATCGGAGATAAGCTTGGCAGCCTCACTTTCACCTTCCGCCCTGATAACAGCAGCCCTCCTCTCTTGGTCAGCCTTCATCACCACAAACTTGGACCTCTCGGCCTCCTGCTGAGCCACCTGCTTCTGCTCGACGGCCCTCGAGAACTCCACACCATAAGACAGGTGGGTGATCGCCACATCTTCGAGCATAATGTTGAAGTCTCTAGCACGGTTGATAAGAGCTTCCCGAACGAGCATGGAAACTTGAGGACGTTCGGTGAGCAGCTGATCAGCATTGAATTGAGCAACCACTGCCTTCAGCACCTCATTACCAATCGAAGGGAGCACCTTCTCATCATACTCCACACCAAGATGTTGGAAGATGTAGGGCAGACGCGTCATCTTAAACAAAATAAAACAAAACCCATTCTCTAAGTACAAACAACGGAACCCCAAAGCTAATCAATAACCAAAACTGACCCAAAATCCAGAAATCTGACAGCCAGATACTCAATTGATTCACCAAACAACATTTCCAGAACAAATCGAATAAGAGCAGAAATGAAACAATTCAGCTAGGAATTTAATTCTGTATCCCCTATTTCTTACCTCCGGGCGAGAGAGGACACGGAGGGTGAGATTCACCATCTGCAAATCCTTCGTACCAGAGACGGAAGTGAAGGTGTGAGGCTTGACGCGGATGTCGAAGTAGTGAGGAGTCTGGATCCAGGGGATCCGAATGTGAGTGCCTTCGCCGACGACGGTGGGGACAACTCCGGTGAAACGATCGAAGATAACCACACGCTGGCCTCCCTCGACGGTGTAGAGCGCGGAGTTGACAACAGCCGCGGCGGTTCCGAGACCGAAGGCGGTCTTCGCCATGGCAGTCAAAAACGAAACCAATTGTTGGCTACTCCCCATTGTAGATCTTCCAAGAGAGAGAGCTAACCGCTACGCCAGAGAAGAAGAGAGAATCGGATGACGATGAAGGGTTTTGGGAAGAAGATGGTGTGAGCCTAGGGTTTTACGAATTAGATCACGGCGTCAATATTTGTTTTCTATTATCGGTTTAAAATAAAAATATTTAGTCCTATATTTTTTTTCTTTTCTTGTGAAGTAAGTCAGGCATTTTGGGCTTGACGGATTCCGTATTGGCATTGGGCCCATATGTGTAAACCTCGACTTAAGTATTATTAGGCCCATATTTGTAACCACTCGGCCCATTCTAAACTGAGCTCATCGCGGGAAAGGAAATTAGAGCAAACGAGTGAGAAGGGAATTTGATTAGTTTCTGTTTTCACTTGCAGAAAGGGAGGGCTACTTCTCCCCTCTTTCCTCCGCCGCCGGGAAAGCTACACTAAGTTCCGCCGCCGTGAATTCATCGGGAAAGGTACGTTCTGAAGGTCTCTTATTGTGATCTTTCGTTAAATATCCATTTGTGCTCTTGAGCTCTGAATCTCGCCCCCTCCGTCCAACGAGAAGTAGGATTAGGGTTGGAAGAATTTCAGTCGATTGATTGATAGAATTTTCTTCATTTCTGGAGAACCTGATCCGTGAATGCTGTAATTGGTTTAATGAAGGTGCAGCTTATGAGAGATAAGCATCGAAATTCGTGAACTGGGTGGGTTGATGGCTTATGAGATTTTGTATTTGTTCATACGCTGAAAATGATGGGGGTTGAAGTTGGATTTTTAAAGTTTTGTTTCATCCTCCTTAAAGTTTTGATCTTTTGCTTTTTCAGAGTTATGGCAATGAACCATATAAGGTCCTTGAGGAGTGTGGTGATTAGTAAAGAAGTAGTCAGAGTGAGAACATTTGCTGCGGCAGGTGGTAAGGCAAAGAAGGGATCGAAGGGTGGGGCTTCTGCAGATGCACCAAAAGCTTCCAGTCTTAGTAAAGAAGTGAAGTCTTCGACGACAGTTGGTGCCAATATTCTAAAGGATGGTACAGATCCTAAAGTGATGGCTGATTCGGATTACCCCGATTGGCTATGGCATCTTCTCGATAAGCGCCCAGCGTTGAGTGAGCTGAGAAGGAAGGAGAAAGAATCACTGCCGTATGAAGATCTGAAGCGCTACTTCAAGCTGGAGACGCGGGCTGGCATCAAAGAAAACAACTCTATTAAGGCCAAGAATTGATGAAAAATGGGATTCGTAAAACAGGCGCTCGTGCTATCACTATAAAGGTCCATTTCTTCTCCGGGATTAGCTTCTGATTTGATTTTTTTGTATGAGCTATGATTATGAAAGATTGAACTTGGGAGCTTTTTCAATCTGATGCGAGTCTTTTTTTTTTTTGTTATCTCTTGATTATTGTTACGACCCATGAACCTTGGCTGAAAGTGGTTCATTAGTTGACTGGACAATGCTGAAATGCCTGGGTAGAAACTGTTTCTTTCACTCAACAATTTCTCCTAGGTGAAAAGTGAGAAAGTTGTCATGATGCATTACTACTTTGGGTAGACATATCTGTTTGTCTGCCCCAAACACTAATCACCTAGTGCTTTTGTTTAAAGATGGGATGTCTTTGACATTCTTTTCTAAAGTAATTTCCATCTGAACTGTTGCATGATTGAATTGGTGTGGGAATCATTCTAGGTACCCACCAGCTAAGACTGCGATAATGTATGCAACTTGATATGCGAGAATCACATGATCTTGATCTCTGCTGATCATAGTTTTTGACGCAACTACAGAACTGCAAGGTTCGTAGAACCTCTTCTGCTGTTATTGGGTTACTGTCTTCTTCCTTTCTGTCATTACTTTGCATTTGCAACATCTCAACCAGAAGGAAATCAGCTGCAGAAGGTTCATTGAACCAACATTCCGTGTGGCCCATGGGGGTTGACAATGGCCATTGAACTAGAAAGGCTTTGTGGAAGCCAGCTCCAAGCCATAGCCTACTGTTCTTCCTTTTCCTTAACCCTTATCAACTCTGATCTCTCTACTACCCTTTGAGATATTCCATAAGCCCTACTTGCTTTCCTCCTTTTTTCTGCTTTCTATCATCATCTCAATGGCCCTTGTGTCTACCATGAATGAGTGTACTACTGTTTTGGGGAAGTTTTTATTCTTAAACAATGTCTGAGCCTTTTGCTCTTTTGCCATTGCTGTGACTGGAGTTTGATTTGAGATTGAGAATGATTTTAATAATATCAGTAGTAAGGACTAAAGACATGAATGATGATGAGCATGTTGTCTTGCTAACTTTTATGATTAGGTGGTTCTTGTTTAAAGTCACGCTGGCCCAATTGCTTTCTTTCTTATGAGTTACCAACTAAAATAATGAACTCTGCAACTGTGCTCCACAGGTCACCAGCTCTCTCTCACTCACTCAATTTATCGCATTCATGGTTTCTGGCTTGTTTGGGTCCTCAATGTCTGGTACAACCTTCACCATTTGGCTATTGTCCTTGCCATGATTTCTTACCCTCAAGCTTTACCTATTTTTATGTCCTCAATCAAGACCTTTAGTAAAAAAGCTATCCACAGTTGTTAGGATGGGACGATGATACAATGGTTGTTATAGTAGTCTATAAGAAGTTTCATACCTTCATGAGAAGAATTCGACTTAACTTTAACTTTAGGTTATAATCGTGATTTGGGTACAAAAGTCACATGAGAATGCTTATGTGTGAGATAAAAGTAAAGAGAAATACGAAAGAGCAATCTTACATGAGACAAAGATTTATGTAGTTTGACAAATGTGGGTAATGTTTTTCTCCGTTGCAATGTCGCTTAATTACGATTAAGAAACTGTATGGTTTTTTCTTTTATACAAGTCTAGTAGTAGGAACCCATTTTCTTTCAATAGGTGATGTGGGCCTTAGATGCTAAGTTAGGTTGTGATAGTGTGGTGACCCTAAGCCTAAACCATACACCAACATGTAAAAATGAAGGCTGTCAAACCATTAGGTTACATCTCCCACTCACTCTCATCTAATTAGAGTTTAAGGCCAGCTTTACACGTTCATGAGCTTTGAAAGAAAGGGATACCCGACGAAACAAGGGAGTCCCATGTCGTGAAAGGTCACTGTCTTATCCTGCAAAGCAAAGAGGGCTGCTGAGTTAGAGAAGTACCAACAATGGAGAGAAAGGGTGGGGGGAGCATGAAAAGGAAAGAAGCAAAGGAGCAACTATACTGATAGATAAAAGCTTTTTGGGGACATAACATGCAGCATTATTGGTATTGAAAGCATGGCAATACCTACCTTCTATACCGGCTTTTTTTTCAATGTGGGAGGTTCCAGAACAAGCACAAACGAGAAGAGAGGATTGATAAATATTTGATAGAATAGCAATGAGAAAAGAAGGAAGACAAGAAAGTGGTAAAACTGCCTCTCATTCACATGCCCCCACTCTTTACCTTTTTAAATAGTAATACCCACCTAAACTTGGTGCTTAATGATTAGTTTAGTTAGCGGGTGGATATTCCTAAACCCAACCAAATGGAGAATCAACCACAAAGAAGTAAAGAAATAATAGAGAGACCCCAATAGAGATCCGCCAAGAACATGTTGATTGCCATCATTGCAATTGCAACTATATGTAGTTCAACAAATCTTCACCAATCCTAATGCCATGTGAAGCAACGATCATATGTCTGGGATTTCCAACTGGTCACTCATTCACACACCAAATATTATGGGCTACCATATTAGATCGAGAGCATATCCATTTTGTCATTATGAGTAGGGCTGGGAAACGGTGTGGTCTGGTCCAGACCAGACCATATATACGGTCTATGGTCCAGACCAAGAGGCTGAAGTATAGACCACAGACCAGACCATAGACTATACGGTCCGGTCCAGCTCATTCACACACCAAATATTATGGGCTACCATATTAGATCGAGAGCATATCCATTTTGTCATTATGAGTAGGGCTGGGAAACGGTGCGGTCTGGTCCAGACCAGACCATAATACGGTCTATGGTCCAGACCAAGAGACTGAAGTATAGACCACAGACCAGACCATAGACTATACGGTCCGGTCCAGACCACGGATGTGCGGTCTGGTCTGGTCCAGATAGACCACACTCAACGAAAAATGAATAATTTGTTTAGTCTACCACACAAAAATTGAACCAATACCAAGAGAAATAACTGTTATTTGCCTTAAAACATTAATTCTAACATGCATGAATAATTTTGATACCCTAAATCTTAGTACATAACAAAGATACAAAGTAAAAGCATCCCACCTTGCACCATAACGTCATAAACATTAACATAATGCCATATGGAGACACAATTATCTCTACTCTCTGGTTAAATGTGGTTGTGAATGAAGGAGGGACGTGATTCACAAAACTAAGGTTGATACTTGGGTGTCGTTGTGGGAGTTGGGAGAGTGGTCGAATGAGCTGTTAACACGTATTGACAAGTTGGTTGGGTCCACGGTTTAGTCCGGTAAACCGCGGTCTAGACCAGACCAGACCAAAAGATCAAAACATAAAATAATACAGACCGTGGACCAGACCAGACCATACTTAACGGTCTACGGTCCGGACCAAACTGTGCGGTACGGTTTGGACCACAGTTTTTCTAACGGTATGGTCTATTTTCCCAGCCCTAATTATGAGTGGCAACACTTAAGATTAAGTTGGGTCATTCTGGAATGTTTGTCATGATAAATTGCTTCAATTAGTTGCAAGTAAATGACATATTAAACACTTAATACTATGAACTTGATAAACGATTCGGGAGCAGACGAATTCAAATAAGATCATTTAGTGTGGCATTAGTTATTACAAGTTAAGTTATGTTCTATTACAATCAATATGAGTTGATGCATATTCAATCACGTAATGCTTCAACATGTATCAAATTAAACACTTGTTTTCAATCACGTAATGCTTCAACATGTATCAAATTAAACACTTGTTTTCTCGTATGAGGATCAACTTATGATCTTTGAACTGGACCAAAGAAAATTAGTTTGGGTTCTACCAAAAACACCAATGGAAGAAGATACCACATGGCCTACCCCTTCCCTAAAAGCACATTTCTACATTAGACCATGAACCACCAAAGGATCATCCTTTCCACAAAGGCATGAAAGCTCCATACCACAACAAGAAGACATAAGAAATTCATTATCTCTTCATTAAAGAGAGTTGAGTTGGGGGAGTTGAAATCTCATTATTGAAAGATCTTCTGAAGAGAAGATAGTATATTATTGTCATGAGTTAGCACATCAAATAATGGGGATATTAATGCAATCAGCTCAAATTTTGTGTGTTAGCGATGAGCATTTAAATTGAGTTGTCTGATGTGTAGACATAACTCACTCCTAAGTTTTCTGCTGATAGAAAAGTCGGTTGAATTTAATTGATTATTAAAAGTATTAGGTTCTAATACAAAACTCCTTTTATAGGGTCGTGTGCATGTTATACCTGCATGATTGAATATGATAAATACATTTTATACTATGAATTTAATCTCATTGACTCCCTGAATAAAAAACGAGTTAGTGCCAATTGTTTTTGTATCACTATCACGAGCGTCATCCCTGAGATGTCAACCTGAGGACTCTAGGCTGAATATTAGCTGCACGACCAATCGACTACAACCTCGTTCGTAATAGTATAAAATGATTTAACCATGGTTAAACTACAATTTGCACACAAAATATCTTACCTCTAACTTTTTCGGTACTACTTTTTTATGCAATCAATTTCATGAAAATATAGAGATATAAATTCCACTTTTTTCCAAAAGATCCATTCCTTATTCCTTAATAAAATCAATGCTTTCCTTTCACTGTAATTACAACCTTTCCTTTTTCTCTTTATTACTTAATTTTTGTATTGACCAAAATTTTCCTTTTTTTTTATTGCAAATTCACCTCCCCATTGCCTTACTTATTATATAGAGATATAAATTCCACTTTTTTCCAAAAGATCCATTCCTTATTCCTTAATAAAATCAATGCTTTCCTTTCACTGTAATTACAACCTTTCCTTTTTCTCTTTATTACTTAATTTTTGTATTGACCAAAATTTTCCTTTTTTTTATTGCAAATTCACCTCCCCATTCCTTATTCCTTAATAAAATCAATGCTTTCCTTTCACTGTAATTACAACCTTTCCTTTTTCTCTTTATTACTTAATTTTTGTATTGACCAAAATTTTCCTTTTTTTTATTGCAAATTCACCTCCCCATTGCCTTACTTATCATATGAGATTCTTCCACAATACAATTAACCCAAAGATTTAGTTGAGTTTCCACCAGTATTTTTATTGATTCTTGTTAACTTTTTTTCCCTAATCTTTGAGATATGGATGATCTTCAATGGAATCTTGTTCCAAGTTAACACACCACTATGATTGCTCCAACACATGTCTTCTCTCTGCACAGTCCTCTTTTCTTTACCCTTTTAGCAGTTTCCTCCCTCTTCCCCATTGGGCCATAATATAATACCACTGGTTCTCTCTTCTCCCAATTGTCACCTTTATCACAGCTTTCAAAGGTCCAACCCAACCAAAGGTTCCTTCCCATATACTAACCCTTTGCTGTCCTTTAGATTATTTCCTTTCCTCAAATCAACAAATGTTCTCCCAAAGAACAGTATCCCATTGTCTCTCTTGAGCCTTGTCTCTTGCCATCTTCTTGGTTCAGTTTATATATGCGAACCAACTTCACAACTTTCCCCTCCATTTCTCCCCACTCTCTGCAGAGAAAATCCTGCTGTGAATGCCAGAGTAAGAGTTCACCTTCCTTTGTATTTTCGCTTCAATTCCCAACTGGGTTGTCTGTCTTTGAGGTTAAAGTTTTGATCTTTAGCTAGTTTCATTGCCTCATTTCTTGGTCTGTGATCTGTGGTTGAAACTGCATATTAGTTCAATGGTCTCTTTTCTAGCCTCCCACTTCCTTCATAGAGCTAAAGTTTCCATCTTTAACTAGTTTCATTGTCTGTTTCTCTCTCAGGTTCTGAATCTGCATGTTCTGTTAAACACCAAGCTATCGTAATATTTGCATATTGATCTCTCTGCCCTCCTGGAGAAAAAAACCATGCCTCCAACTTACTTACCCTTGAGATGGGAAAGCACAGGAGACCAATGGTGGTATGCTGCCCCAATAGATTGGGCAGCAGCCAATGGCCACTATGACTTAGTCAGACAGCTCCTCAAAATCGACAACAACCACCTCATCAACCTCACATCCTTGAGACGAATTCGTCGCCTCGAGACAGTGTGGGATGATGAGCAATCCTCATCCTCGTCGTCCCTTGACGTGGCCAAATGCCGCTCCCATGTAGCTAGAAAGCTCTTCCTGGAGTGTGAATCGAGCAAGAGTAGTGGTGGGAAGAGCAATTCCCTTGTGGCATCTGGATATGGTGGATGGCTCATGTACACGGCTGCCTCAGCTGGGGACTTGAACTTTGTTCAAGAGCTCCTCCACAAAAACCCCTTGCTTGTGTTCGGTGAAGGAGAGTATGGTGTTACTGACATACTCTATGCTGCTGCTAGGAGCAAGAACAGTGAGGTTTTCAGGCTGGTTTATGACTTTGCTGTCTCCCCAAGGTTCTTGGCTGCAAAAGATGGGGATTTGGAGGAGCATTTAGGGGACATTCCTCTCACGTACAAGTGGGAAATGTTGAATAGAGCTGTTCACGCTGCTGCTAGAGGTGGGAATGTTGCCCTTCTGAAGGATCTTCTTGCTAATTGTAGTGATGAGATCTTGAGTTATAGAGATAAGCAAGGATCCACCATCTTACATGCTGCGGCAGCCAAAGGCCAAGTTGAGGTAATACATACATCATTTGGATAGGTCATGTTGAGATGCTTGCTTTGTATTCAAATCTATTCTAACGATCATGTTACTTTGTATATGTTCAGGTGATTAAGTATCTTATCTCAACCTTTGAGATGATCAACTCAACAGATAATCAAGGCAACACAGCATTACATATTGCAGCTTACCGCGGCCAGCTACACGTATTCCAGGCTCTAGTCGAAGCATCTCCTTTGATGCTTGCATCTACTAACAATGCTGGTGAGACTTTCCTCCACATGGCAGTCTCAGGCTTCCAAAACCCTGCATTCAGAAGGCTGGACAAGCAGATCGAGCTCATGAAGGAGTTGATTCGTGGGGGAAGTTTCCACATCGAAGAAGTGATCAACGCCAAGAACAATGATGGAAGAACAGCACTCCACACTGCAATCCTTGCCAATATGCATTCTGATCTCGTCCAGCTCCTGATGGCTGTCGAATCAATCGAAGTGAATGCTCGAGATGCAGATGGAATGACCGTGCTTGATTTGCTAAAGCAGCGCCCTCGTTCTGCTTCTTCTGATGTCCTGATCAGGAAGCTGATCTCGGCTGGTGGGATTTTCAGTTGCCATGATTACACGGCAAGAAGAGCCATTGCTTCACGGCTTAAGCTGCAATCCGGGCTAGGAAGTCCAGGGACTTCCTTTAGGCTCTCTGATACAGAAGTCTTTCTCTATACTGGAGTTGAAGTTCGAGCAAGTGGTGGACAAGGCAATGGAGGAATGAGTTCATCTTCCTTGGAACTGAATCAGGTGGATTATACAACAGTAAAGAAAGAAGAAGGTGAGATTCCGAGCCATGCTGCTCAAGGGCTGAAAAGGGTACTCCAATGGACAAGGAAAAAGCATAGGAAGCCTGCTGAAGGACACAACAGAAATTGCTCAGTAGCTTCATCATCAAGGAGATGCAGTACAGTAACAGCAGCTAGTACTACTGCTTCAGATGAAACCCAAGCAGCAGCCCCACTTCGCCATCGATTCTCTACCAAGCCACCATCAACGCCACCACCTACAGCAAGCAACAAGAGGACACTGGCAGTAAGGAGCAACCAATCAAGTCCAACAGCCAAGAAGAAGCTTGCTTCGGGAGCATTAGTCCATGGAGTCGTTCAGGCATTGCCACATATTGCAGTTCCTGGAGCGAGATCGCGGTCTAGTTCGTTCTCCAAATCGTCCCTCTCTTCTCCATGCTCAAAGGGTGTGTTTGGCGAAGGCGAGGGATTGGATGTAGGGTCGCCGAGCTTGAAACACAACCACCATCAGCATCATCGGAGGTCGAGGAGTCAGTACTTTTGCTTTGGAGGGTCAGGGGTTTCAGTGAAGAGTCCAGTTAGTAGTAGCAGGCACAGGAGGCAGCAGAGTGCTAGCTATACTCCACCTGCTGTGTCAGTTGCTTGACAAAAAAAAAAAGGTGCAAGCTTTAGAGGAAATGGCAGCTAAAACTGACTGTTAGACTCTAGCAAAGTTCATAATAAGGACTAAGGAGGAGTTCCCTAATTAGTAGAATGTGTTCTTAATATCTTATCTGTTCAAGTTCAATGTATTTTGTACCTGTGTTTGAAGATAGAGAAATGGAAACAGCTTGTTTTCTTAACTTTGGCTGATGATCAATGAAGTCCCAAAACTTAAGGCAACAGTGGAATTGGATTCATTCCAATTTGGGCTTCTGGGCCTATTGATTGAGCCTATTCATTTAGTGGAAATTTGTCGAATGCTAGCATGGGCTATTCGTGTTGATTGGGGAAGCTAGTCTGTGGCCCATCAGAAACCGGTGAAAGAACCAGGGCCCATTTAGGTTCAAAGTAAAATGTTATCGATATTACTACTTGTTTGTTGGGCCTGCCCTGCCCTGACTACCCCAGATTCAAACATGAAGCAGATCTTCTTAGAATCCAACAAACAAAATCAAAATCCCCTATAACTATAACATTCGGAGCAACAGTTGCAGAAATGTGTCACATAGTAGGCAATACTATTATCAATTACGATTTACAAAAACGAGCAAATACTCTGAAAATGCATCCAATCGATAACAAATCTCTCCCATGAGAGCTCTTTTGAGCATCCCAAATTTTACTATTGTTGCATTTGTTTACGTTTTGCCTTCCAGTTTAGGCATTGTATATATAGAAGACTTCGTGAAAATTTTGGAGTCATCTATTTATAAATCTAAAACATACAATGTAACAGGGTTTTTTTCCTTCCTTCAAGAAACTAGCATAAATTTAGAAACCGTGTCTTTCATTTTTTTTTTCTGTATACAATTTGTGCCTTTGTCGAATTTAAGGAATCAAAATATTCTCCCTTATCCTCTATCCTCTATGATCACAAGAATCAATTCATATGCAGAATATATCTGTATATGGCCCAAACAAATTAAAGGCGTCGTATACATAATACATACATGGTAAGGTTTGATCAAAACAATGATGATGATGACTCTTTATCTGTTTTTCCTATCAAACGAAAGACACATGTACATGAAGTTGAAGTTTCATCTTGTAGGCAAATAATAATATTGAAATCGTCATACAAGATATTACTATTGTAAATTATGATATTCTATAACAAATTAGGTCATCTTAATAACTGGGAACCTAACATGAATCTTAAATCATTCACTTGTCACAAATGGGTACTAATTAATGTCTCCAACTTATAATTAATTTTTTTAAGACATCTACGGTGCACTCACAAAAATGAGTGCATACTATGCATCCAACTATAAAATTAGTATTAAGAAATCGAATCTTGAAACTTAAGTAGTAGCATTATTCGAATATGATGATATAATATAGGATTACTGTTAGAGTAGTCAAAGAGTAAAGGAAATATCACATTGGTGGGAGAAGGAAAGTGCAAGTTGTTTTTAAGTTTGCTTTCCACTTTAGTTATTGGATAAAGTGGTTAGTGGGCTTTTGTAAAAAGTGTGGGCTATTTAATTTGACATATTAATTCGCACGACGCGTTCGGATTTGAATTTTTGGCTAATTAATTACAGGAATTATTTTAATTAATTAATCCGGATGATTATTTGATTTTGACTTTTGTGAAACGACGTAACCCTTCGGAAGGGAACTGTCGTTTTCACTATTAAAAGGTATTTTGCAGCCGATGTTCTGGTCTAACGTTCATCTTCTTCTCCTCGTTTTTCCTTCTCCAAAAACACAAACACAGAAGTCACGAAAGGTGCTGCTTTCTGACTTTGATTGGAGGGACTCCTAGGGGTGGTTTGCCTAAATCCTACCAGCAACGAAGTAGTGGGGGCAAATAAACACTCTAAGGAGAGTGATTATAATCACGCCTTCAATCCGTTTTTCTCCATACTGTTTCCCTGACAATTACAACTAATCAATGTATTATCCTAAGTTCTAAACCTTCAATTTTGAATTCTAACCCTAAGCCCCAAATTGCTAACCATAAACCCAAAATCCTTCAAATTAAAGTAAGTTTTGTACAAAATCATGCATTTTATTGTCCACCATATCACAAGTAACGATTGAAATCGTTTTGACATGAATCGTCTGCTCAGATGACGATTATGAAGCATGTACATAGTATGCACCCAAAAAGTGAGCACACCAAATGCAAAACTACAACCGCATTACTACATATGCTCTCACTAACTTACCAATACAATCTTGGGTACAGTTTCGCAAACCATTCCTTTTAGTTTTAACAATGCGCGATAGTACAATTGTACTCGTATACCAGAACTGGAAGGATAGAATTAAGGAGCTAGGAGGACAGAAGCAAAATGTTAGGAAAGCTATACATAAGTTGCTGCAAAACATTAAGTCACCCAACTACTTCCTGTCCACCCTTAAAACGTGTCATTCCAAAATTCCAATCCTTTAGCCATGATCAGTTTTCTGGTACAGCTACAGCCTACCCCTAATCATTCCAATTCCACACTATTCACAGTAATGGAAAGGGTAATTAAGTGGCAGAAACCCTCAAACGCCCACCTGCCCTGTTGCCCTCCAATTCAAGCTCTACCACGAAACTTCCTTGCAATCTTGCTTACTGCTTACGGCCAACTTGCAATTCAATACACAGCCATAAACTTCCTGCTCATTTCAGGAAACCTAAGAACCTAACCACCCGACCTGCAGAAACGCGGGTTTGGGATATTCATATAATTGATGAGGTAGGCAATTGGATCGTTGAAGAAAGAATGGTGATCAATGATCATGTAAAAGAATTATTATTTGGAAGCAAGTCGTCCAGAGTGGTGAGGAAAGTATCTTACGTACGGGCGTCACCATTACACTAGGCTAGGCTTGTATCATCATTGGATCAGCCAAGTCCAAACAAAATGCAAAGATTTTATCTCACATGCGACTGTTTCATGGAGGGATATCGTAGTGTTCCATTTTGTACTTTGGTGACTACTGTGATGAAGGTCGTTTGGATGAGGAATTGTAACAGATCAATTTGACACAATTGTCTCGTTTTGAGACAATTGTACCAAATTGCCTCGTTTGCCAGCAAAAAAATTGGATGGAACAATCTGCCTGAGATATTTTGAATTGATCCGTTTTGAGTCAATTTCAATTACCTGGGGTGGGGCAGGTAATTCGAATTGACTCGTTTTAATTGCCTCGTTTATAAAACGAGACAATTGATCAAATTGATCCATCCAAACGAGCCTTTCTGCAGTAAATATATAGTAGATCAAGGAAGTTAAAAGGATAAATCCTAATTGTCATAATTGTTGGCTCAATTATATAACAAGTAATTCAATCGAAACTTCATAGTCGTTCACAAATTAGAGGGCAACTGAGACACGAGAGTAGGAGAGGGGTTTAGTCTGTTTCGTGGTTAGTGGTGGGTGTGTGATCAAGTGCAAGGTTTAGCTAGTCATGTTATCTGTTTTTTTTACTAATTTTCGATGAGTCAGCAAACTGATTAGAGATATTGGATGAAAAAACGAATATGATAACAATATAAAATTTTTATATCGTGATAGATACAATGATTATTTTTTTTATATTTATAAATGCTTATTGTTACTCGCACAAAATGTGATCGTTTTGCTTCATTTCTCCTCCACCAAGTATATATATATATATATACACGTAATTGAGTTTTCATGAATCATGATAAGACGTGATTTTGTGATTTGATACTTCGATGCTATCATATACAATCTTCAACTAGTTACTCTCTTTGGAAAAAAGTCTGAACCCACTTCTTCTCCAGAAATCTACTAACTTGAAGCACCCCTTGGTATGCAATTAGTCATTGACATTGACTATATGTATAAGTTATCCATCTCTCCTTTACGTCATTTTTTTGTCCTTAGGGCCTGAATATATTTTCTTGGTTTGAACTCTTTTCAACAGCAAGGAAAAACACATCCCTAGGCAGCAAGCGGTTTCGATTATACGTTGTAATTCGTTGAAAAAACAAATAATTTTCCAATCAATGGGATGAGATTAACTAGGACAATAACAGGCAGCATATGAACACATGGACTTGATTGAGATATATATTCCTAGCTAATTATCATATATCAACAACAACTACTAAGGGAACACGAATTAATTAATGTGCCAATTTCAATCAATATTTGTTCAGGCAGTCGACTTCCAAAATGACAGCTGCAATTTGAGATTAACAATTGACTCCCCAATACATTGTTGGCGCTCCAATACAAAACATGGTGATGATGGTAACTTCAATATGAACTCCCTAGTCCCTAGTTATTCTATTCTTTCGGTTACTTCACCCCTTTTGATTTGCTAGCTTGTTGAGCTAGCTATAGTTGTATATACTATACGTGACATGAAAATGACTGTGCCATAACATATACAACTTATTTAACACCGGGATGATAAGATTTGGCAATTCACCTATTGTGCTTCTGAGTTCAATTCATCATTTGTATAATCTACCATGTTTTTTTTTTTTTTAAACATTCAGGTTGAGAGTCATCACTTATGGTTGTAAATTCGAATTGCCCAATCTCATGAGTTTGCCAAATTTGGTGGCATGAAAATGGCTATACCATTATTTATATACCACTTATTTAAAATCAAACCGTGATTCAAGTGATAAAAATATGTGGATTGAAACGTTGTGTTCTCTCTAAGACAATCCACATAACATAGTTATCATTCTAAATGAATTTTCGTTGTGGATCACGAAAGCAGTTATATATATATATATATGCTTGAATCGTCTGTTCTGACAAGTTTGTGAGATATAATAGCAAGAATGATAATTTGGGTTAGCTTAGAGTAGAAAGAGGATGTAGTGTGACAAACAAGGATGGGGACGGATAGCACGGAGCGTTGACTAGGCTATTAATACAAGTCAAAGTCTTCAATTTGGCCTCCATGTTCCTATGAAATTTCCACAACATGGAAAGCCTTACGGCACCCACCATCAATATTCCTTTTCAAATTGATAAGCACAAACAATATAGCGCATATATGATTTCTGAAAGAGATAGATAGCCTAATTGTGTATGCAAACACACGCAAGTCACTATTACAATTCGAGTGATCACTTTTAGAATGTCTTTTTGATAATTACCAAGCCAAGGTAATGGGAATGGCAGATAAATATATATCTCCTCGTATAACAATAAGTACTTGTGTTGGAACATCTACTTCTAATGGTAGTTTCTTTGATTTTATAAGTTTAGCGGTCTTGTAGTGGCAATGAAACATACTAAAAGACTAATCGATTAATTAAGTAGGATCGTGCCTGCGGAGATGTATACCTATATATGTTAGAGGTGACACTAGTGACTAAGAACATTTGCGCGGTAAAACCATAACGTCTTACGTCTAGTACATGTAATGAGTTTCAACTTCATTAGCAAAATAAACCGCACTTCCTACAAACGCTCACATGACTATTTGAGATGCTTGTCACAGACGTCCCAAACATAAGATATGATACATCTAAACGATAAACGCAGTTTTAATAATAGCTTATGAGATTGCATATATCAGCCTTTGTCTGTGTGTTTTCACATGCAGAATTTAAGCCCTAACTTCACCTCAATCGGCAGATAATTAAGCCCCCACCCCCATAGTGGGTATGTAGGAGGCAGGAAGATTCAAAGGTTTTATGGTACCACCAAATGCGCCCACAATGATGAGATCTTTATTATTCTATTGGACTACTTATTGTTCTTAGGAGTTTGAAAACAACTGTGTGATAATCATAAATCATAATATATTAAAAAGTCGTCAGGTAGTGAGATTCTATCTTTTATTTTCATTGGTTTAAGGGATGGACTTAACACGTCTGTGGTGGAAGTCAACTATAGAAAATCAAACTTGTACAACCCCCCAAAAAAGCTATAGGTGACTATGGCTGGCTAGCTCCACAGTCCATACCATTTAAGCTAATATTATTCAAAGTTTGACAACCTCTCAAACCATCCGACTTAGAATCACACGATTGGGTGGTGTTTTGTTCTTTTTGACAAAGGGTGATCCAGGTTTAATTAATCAATAAATTTCAAGCATTAGCACATGAAAAAAAAAAACGACTCGCAATTCATACAAGAATCGACTCGTAATTCATACAAAATATAGAGAAACTGAGGTAGAATTTAACGTAGAAAAGAGGACGGTTTGAGGGAGAAAGAGAGGAGACTAGCCAACAGGATTAGAGTTGGCGCGGAGTAGAAAAAATTCTTTAGTAATTTACTACTTGATTTCTACTTCATAAATTACGTAAAAGATAAAGCCTAAAACCTCTTTAAACCAGGATTGGAGCTACGTGCAACACGGGATGGGCCCCATCCCCCAGGACTTTAAGGATACTTAGTATAAATTTATAACCACAGCCTGTTTTGTAAATTATGTCATGTAATAGCCATGTGGTCTAAATGGTAGCACTTCTCTCTTAAAGCACACATGGGTTCAATCCCCATTTGCCATATACATTTTGCATTCTCCAAACCAAAAGGAAATCTCTCATTTAATTCCTATCTACGAAACTATACCAAACGAAAATCTCCCATTTAATCCTCATCTACGAACCTATTTTAATACGTTCAATGATCTCAAAGAATGTCGTATACTTGTAAAATAATTCTAGAATATAAATAAATATTACAAATATGGTTGACAAAAATGACAAACATGGTGGACAAAAATAACAAAGGTTAAAAACATTACAAAAGAAACCGACAAACAGTACAAAGTATACTAACCATGTCCAACCGGTTTGGAATGGGGAAAATCATCGACTCTCTCTCTCTCCCCTCTCTTTGCTGGGAATGGGGGAAAATCCCCATAAAAGTGGATCGCCGGCTTGGAATGGGGAAAAAGAGCGTTGGGAAAGGGGGACCGCCGACGCTGAGATAAGTCGGGGAGGCTGGCCGTCGGGAGAAATTTCCCAGAAACGCCTGACGGGAGCGGCAACGGGTAGTTGTGGGCCCGCATTTATTTTTGTTTATTTTAATTGCTAAATAAATAAATAAATTGTGTATTTACTATCATGGCCTTTATTAAATGAGATTAATCACAATCATTGGATTAAAACTTAAATGAATAGATGCTATTGGCTTAATTATGAGACTAAGAAACCCCATTAGTCCCTTGATCTTAGCCCAATCTTTGAATCTGAAAATGTTAATAATTTGCATATTATATTACAAAATGGAGCAAAATATTAGCTAAGATTCTAAAAGATTCCACCGGCCCACTTGGTTGCTCCCTCCCTCAAATTCTTCGTCAACTTTCATCCCATTACTGCTCTATATAACAACCTGTCGATCGATGTATCTTAGAGAAGAAGCCTATGATAGTATATTTCCCATGGCCGGCCGGTTTGGAGTATGAGTCATCACAATATGCATGATCGAAGGATCCCTCGAAAAAACCTAGGAAATTGCCTAAATTATACCAACTACAATAATTGTATAGCTTGCTAAGGAAGGCCAATTAATTTATGCCACGACAAGTCGACAATTAGTTTATTGTATTAATCAGAGTCGTTAGGAGAGGTCTATAACTCAACTATTTCTTTACATGTGTATACATACACACTTAGTCATCATACGATTATTGCTGAGATCTGCCAACAACTAATTATTGAAAGGTCTGTGAACCTTATATGTTGCATTACAGGTTTGGAGTTAAGAGAGTGGTATAAAATTTGTTCCAAAACCTCTCTTAACAACTCAAGTTATTGGAATATAGAACTAAACGATTTTTGTATAATATTAGAGTGCTTGTGATGACCAGGAGGTCTTGCATGTGTTCGAATCTTATAATCTCACAATATCAACTATTGATTCAATCATGATCAGTGGCGGATCCAGGGCTGGGCCAACCCAGGCCCCGGCCCAGCCCTCCTCCGGATCCAGAGTTAGTTTAGTGCTTATAAAATTTTTCGATTTAGGTATTTGCCCCAATGTTATTTAAATTTCTGTCTAGTTTTATTAGATAATAGGATTTTGTGTAACTAGGAAAATGGTTCAGATGAACATATTCAAACCATTACTCTAAATTTATACTAAATTTTCTATAGCCCCAATGATTTTATTTGAAAAATGACATGAAAACCTAAAAGTGTAAAGTTTCATTAAAATTAAAAAAAAAAAACTCTAAACTAAAGCACACCCTTCCTTGCAAAATTCAAAAAAAAAATCTCAATCCCCCCAAAACAAAACAAAAACGAGGAGACGAGCAGACCCAAAATGGATTTCTCTGCTAGCCCGTCGAGCTGGTTTTCTTTCCATTCTTTTGATTAAGTAAATATTTACAAACTTGCTGAGTCATCATTTAGATTGCCTCAATTGAGTGAGTCACTAGATTCTAACCGTTCTTTCTGGTGTTTTGATGAAGAAAATATTTACAAACTTGCTCAAGAGTTTAGCCTCGAGACTTTGAAGGCTATGAGATGCATTCTTTGGAGAATGCACTACTCATATGAGGAAGATGAAGTTTCTTCTCTTGCAAAATTATTAGAGAAGCTGGAGGAAACAGGGATGGACACATAATACAAATTGATTTGTCGGTTGATTTGTCTAGTGTTGACCTAGCCGTTTCAACAACTACCATGAAGAGAATATTTTCAGCAATGCATGAACATTGATCTGTGCAACAAAATGAGCGATGGATTTCTCGTTGATTACTTAGCTATTTTCTTTGAAAAATAGTATATTATCAGTATGGATGGAGATTATATTATTGATGAATTTGCTAAATTAAAAGACCTTATTGTACAATTAACGTTGTAATGAAAAGTATATTATTATATGTTTTTGTTTATGGTATCTAATATTTATTCAAATACGGCCCAGTGCTCTCTTATGTCCTGGATCCGCCGCTGATCATGATGTATGACGGGTCCAAACAGCTTCAAACTCATAGGTTGGTCCTTGTATGAAAGAGCGTATAAGATAATGGTATAGTAAGATCCATTATAGAACATATCCCCAACTGGTGTTCGACACCGAGCTAGGATCCGAACATAAAACACCTATCAATCAAACAACTTTAATATCATATTAAGAATCAATTCATAATTCCCAAAAACTCAAATTGTTATGAGAGATGATCATTCAAACATCAATCATATATCACTCCGTAACACTTTGATTATGACATTAATAAACTTCAAGTGTGTTAGTCAAAAGTACTACTTCAACTAAGAGTGCCTTGGCCAATTATGATCACACAACTATATATATATATATAGGAGCATTCCATTCCACCCACTAGACATGCATGTGATGTTATAAAACTGTCTAGATCAGTTGCCTCACACCAAATGGTAGAAAAAAAGTTTCACAGGAGAAACGTATTTTCAAGCTCTCCCCCCACCCAAAGCAGGAAATCCGTCCAAAGTGGTGGAAAATTAAGCTTGCACGTGAAATTCCAGACGATTACACTTATTATTATCAGTACAAATTGTGCTCCATCTTTCGTGCTTTATATTAATTGGCAATGGCAGAAAAAGGGGGTCTCCAAAGTGCTGTGATGGATCATGTGAGGAATTGCTCATCAGACATCAGTTTAATGATATAAAAATGTCTCTGTGTAAACATTCATTTCATCTTTGCCTTTATTTCGTTCCAGCTATTGTTGAGCGCTGCAGGCTCCACCAGCCGTCATTGCAGTTGCAGGTACTGCAGTAAAAAAAACCTAATTTACGACTCCGCTGGGGATCGAACCCAGAATCTCTGGTTTCGTAGACCAGCGCCTTATCCATTGGGCCACGGAGTCAACTTGTTATGCTATGCAATATAATAATTAATTCACAGATAAAGTCATAGCTAACCTATCATATTGTCCATATTGTCTTGCATTTCTGCATCAAACAACTATTTGATTTACAAATTTTGTTTCAACCAAATAAAATAATGGCTGAGAACATTGTGGGTGCTTATTCGAGCTTCATTTGGTACGATATGTTTTTAAGATAAATGGAATATGTGGAGATGTGATTATAGTTTCGATGATTGTCCACTTGTTTTGGCTTCTGATTTGGCTTTGAAGAGGAACTATGGAATTTACTTCATATGTATTAGGTGGACTATAGATAAATTTGGATTTGTATAGTTATACTAACATCTCCAGAAATCTTGAAATTTTGAAGTAATCTATCGTTGGATTATAGATGTGATTTGAATTGATGTAGTCATACACTCATACTCAAATCGTGTTTGTTAATGCTTACTTTTATGAATGCTCTGAACTAAGAAAAAATTAACTACAATAAATTGGATAGCCTTTATAATGATCTATGACTAATTTCGAACCAAGTTTTAAGATACTTGTATGAAGTGATGGTTCAATTCTTGTAACACATAAACCTAATGTTGGAAGATTACCAAAGCAAAAGGTTTCTCATAAATGTCTCATATTGCCCCCAGCCCCCCTACACAACTTGGATGTGGGACAGCCAGATAGCCAAGTAAGCCGGCTGAGGAGGTTGCCATGGAATTTTCCAAAAGGCAAGTTGGAGAGGAAAAGGAGGCAAAAGAGTTCACACAAAAACCATTTTACATAGCTAATTTAGATAAACGTCACTAAACTTCAAGATTGTTAATAGATTGGTAACTACATGTTAAATTATCCACAAAGTTGGCACAAAAGTTTGGAATAACTAATATTATAGTCAACTCCATCCAATTCCGACGTGTTTTTTTATCCAAATTAACAGTCAAATCACATAAATTATCAATGCATAGGTCAAATAGACCTTCTAATTAACTATAGAGTAGAAAGATGATTTGAGTTTCTAATATGTCTTGAAATTCGTTAGCACTAATGAGTTTGATTCCGAACATGTATGAGTCAAGATGGGTAGTTCAAGTTGGCTACATAAGTTCAGTATTACTATCATCAAATTGATTGAGTTGATACATTATTAAGGACAATATAGTCAAAATCTTATCACGATATACGAACATGATCATTAGACAACCGAGATTGAGTGCCTAACTTGTTAGTACCCTAAAGTTTAGATGTTATGGACTCCTTATTTTTAGGCTCTAATTCAACTAATCTTCCTACTCAAAACCCCTCAAATTTCAACCAAAGATTTTCCAATCTCCCAAGTCAAACAAACAAACAAAAAAGAGAAATGAAGAAAAAAATAAATGAATATTAACACAAAGGCTCCCTTCTTCTCCCTCCCCTGTCTATAAATATATACACAGCACAAGCCTGCAAATCCTAGATTCCCAACTCTGTTTCCCCCTGTCAGAGAAACTCCCCAACTCATCCAACCCACCCCATTCATTAAAACTCCCCTCCTTCTTCGCCCTTCTTGTTTGCTCTGCCATTTCTTCAAGCTGAAGAACAATGGTGGGAACAGAGCAATCTCCACCTGGTAATAATCACCAGCAGCAAGTAAGTCTCTTCCCACGCACCCATACTTTAGGTTTCAAAGATTCTATAGCTTTGTGGTCTGGGAAACTGTAAAGTTTCAACCTTTCATCCTTTTTGTTCGTAAGGCTTAATGTTAGATGGATTGTAATTGTCTGTTAGTTTCTTAACAATTCATAAGTTCCCTTTATTTTTTAGTTCTGGGTTCTTTTTCCCTCTGGTCTAGCTTGGGGCAGAGCAAAACTTTCACCTTTTAAGTTTCGATCTTGTGAACGTTTTTGGGAGGAATTGAGGTTAAAATTTACTCACTCTGTTTTACCCTTCACATTTTGATTGTTCATCTTCTGATTAGAACTCTGTTTTCCTTCCTCTCTGTTTTTGGGTTCTAGCCAGAAAAGGCTTTTACTCTGTTTAATTATACAAATTACTATAATCTTAACTGGAAGTTGTAATTAAGAAGGTTAACCTCATCTCACCATTCTAAGGTGAAAAAAACAATGACCATATACCTCCTTGTCAAAGCCAATTGTTTCTTGTGCTCTGTTTTGCCGGCAACTACAGAAATGGACGAAAATATCAACACCTCTCTGAATCATTCTTTGTTTTAGAGGCCAGCCCACTTCTGAAAATTCAGTTAGATTAACTCTAAATTAGAATTAATAGAAGTTTTCTTCTTTCCCATTCCCCGATTCTGCCACTTATTATGGTTGTCTTCTTCTGTGAGTGTCATGTGCTTGAACAAGTCAACAATCCCCTGTTAAAAAAAATACAAATCAAGTTATTAAGAGAGAGGAAGCTCAAGAAGTAATCCACTTGGATGCTGAGGTTTATCTCTAATATACAAGTCAACAGTTGCATCTGTAAGGAATCATAACAAACATATAATAATACTGCAACGATGCATGTATGTTTGATTTTTTTTCCTTGCCTTGGATTTCTCTCCCTTATCTTATCAGGAAAAAATGTTCTTATTTCTGGTGTTTTGCAAGTTTTTTTTTTTATTATTGATTTCTGTTAATGCCGATTAAAACACAAAATAGTGAAAAGAAAGAAGGAAATTAAGGGGTCTTGTCTTGTCTTGTCTTTTCTCCAGAGAGTTTGGAACATGGATTGGCTACCTAGATTCATTCTATAGGGTTCAAGAATTGCACTTTTTGAGAATCTGCCAAAGAGAGAAGCTTTTTCTAGTGGGTACACTTTTTGGTGTTCTGGGCCACATCCCATCCCAAATGTTTCGTTTTTTAATGGGTTTGTGAATTGTGATAGTAATGAACCATTGTGAAACTTTTGGCAGGTGGATGATGAGAAGCTAGCAAAGCAGAAAGCAATTGATGAGTGGCTTCCAATCACTGGCTCGAGGAATGCCAAATGGTGGTACTCTGCTTTCCACAATGTCACTGCCATGGTTGGAGCTGGTGTTCTCAGTCTCCCTTATGCCATGTCTGAGCTTGGATGGTAAGTCAATCATTTCTCCCAAACAAGCCCCCCTAGACTTGTTGTTTTTTTACCAAATGAATAGGACCGATTTGGGAAGAATTAAGAAGTTTAGTGATCATTTTTGAAAATTAGCATGGCTCTTATTTCTTGTTTCTCTCTTTACCAGGGGTCCAGGAGTTGTAATCCTGGTGCTGTCATGGGTCATCACACTCTACACACTCTGGCAGATGGTGGAGATGCACGAGATGGTGCCCGGGAAGCGATTCGATCGATACCACGAGCTCGGCCAGCATGCCTTTGGAGAGAAGCTTGGCCTCTACATTGTTGTGCCACAGCAACTCATCTGCGAAGTTGGTGTCTGCATTGTGTACATGGTCACAGGAGGTAAATCACTCAAGAAGTTCCATGACACAGTCTGCCCAGACTGTAAGAACATCAAGGTTACCTTCTTCATCATGATTTTCGCCTCCGTCCACTTTGTCCTCTCCCATTTGCCAAACTTCAACTCCATCTCTGGTGTCTCCCTAGCTGCTGCTGTCATGTCACTGAGGTAAACAAAAATTTCCAAACCATCATCAGGATTCTGATTCTACTCTTACATTTTTCCATCTTATGATCCTGAATTCCTGATTTCGATCTGTTCTCTCGTAGTTACTCCACCATTGCCTGGTCAGCATCATTGCACAAGGGTGTCCAGCCAGATGTTCAATATGGTTACAAGGCCAAGAGCACAACAGGAACAGTATTCAACTTCTTGAGTGCTTTGGGAGATGTTGCGTTTGCATATGCAGGGCACAATGTGGTGTTGGAGATTCAAGCAACGATTCCATCCACACCAGAGAAGCCATCGAAGGGCCCCATGTGGAGAGGAGTGGTAGTTGCATACATTGTTGTGGCACTCTGCTACTTCCCAGTTGCCTTAATTGGATACTGGATGTATGGGAACTCAGTTCAGGACAACATCCTTATCTCCTTGGAGAAGCCTTCTTGGCTCATCGCCATGGCCAACATGTTTGTTGTCATCCATGTCATTGGTAGCTACCAGGTAAGACCAGAAAGAAACCAGTAATTGTAATTCCTTGTTGTTTGGGGTCGCTAAAGAATCGAATAAGCTAGTGACACCGAAGTTGAATAATCGTTCATGCAACTGACCCAACATTGCGTCTGACATGCTGATAAATGTCTTATGCTTTGATGCAGATCTATGCAATGCCTGTGTTTGACATGATGGAAACCTTGTTGGTCAAGAAACTTAACTTCACACCCAGCTGGATGCTTAGGTTCTGCGTTCGCAACTTCTATGTTGGTAAGTGAACTCAATAAAGCTCGAGGCTATCAATGAAAACAATCTGACCCACTTACAATGTGGATTTCTTGGAACTTATGAAAGCCAACCTGGTTGCTTCTTCTTGTGACAGCAATGACTATGTTCGTTGGTATCACCTTCCCCTTCTTTGGTGGCCTCCTCGGTTTCTTCGGAGGGTTTGCTTTCGCGCCAACCACATACTTTGTAAGTGTCACAAAATTGGACAGAACAAGACACAATGTTTTGAATCTTGGGTCACAAGCAATTTGATTCCGAACCTGCATGCTAACTGCAACGTTAACTGTTTGTTCTGTTCTGCCAGCTGCCTTGTGTAATGTGGCTAGCCATCTACAAGCCAAAGAAGTTCGGCTTATCTTGGTGGGCCAATTGGGTAAGGGATTAATGGTTAGATTCCGTCTTAAGATTGAAAATTCAAAAGGGTCCTCTTACATTGTTCTGTTCTTGTAATTATGTTCCACTTTAATTCCCTGTTCTTGGTCTTGCTGCAGGTCTGCATTGTGTTTGGAGTGTTGCTGATGGTCCTCTCACCAATTGGTGGGTTGAGGTCAATCATCATTCAAGCTAAGACCTACAAGTTCTATAATTGAAGCATTATATCGATCGATCGATAACACAGAGAAACCCTGTGAAACATCATAGGTTGAGGGTGAAACGTTTGGGAGTATTGCACAGCAGCAAAGTAGTTGGGTTAAGATGTTAAACAAACAAGAAAGAGTAGTTTGATGTGCAGTTTCCTTAATGTCTGATTTGTTTCCCCTTCTGTTTGTGGTTTGTTTATGAGAGATATGGTGGTGATGTAATGATGGGGGAGGGTTATAATATTGGGTTTTACAGAAGAAAACAGAAATATGATGAGGTTTCTCAAACTGACCCTTTACTACTTTACCATACAGTGTCTTGATTAATGAAAGTGAAAGCCATTGGATACAAGAGTGGAATTTGTCAAACACTTGCCCACCCTTTTTGGTTTAAGCTCTTTTGTCTTTCTTCCTCGGCAAATTCCCAACGCATCAGAAATATAGCATTTGGCTCTTTGCTTCGAAAATAGTATAAAATTCATCATAAAATATAAATAAGTACCGGTTTCAAAATGTAACCGAAGTAACTCGAGTACGTGCACTAGATCCCTAAGTTTATTATGGAACAAACATCCCATAGGAGTGTTATCAAAGACAAAGAGGTAGATTAGATGACACAATAATGGAAATTTTACCTCAGCTCCTTGACTCACTATTTTGGAGGAGTAAGAGGATTTATTTGATTATGAAACATAAGTTTGAGAAAAACAAAAATTGGAACATATATGTAGGTTGTGGGTCTGTGTATATTACACCATAATGGATACAATAATTCGTTATTCAATATGTATTAATGAGTTTGTAAACTTTATATTTACAAATTCTTGGTTAACTTTTTATAAATTACACCGATCTATACGTGATAAACTAAGGTACATAAGTAGATATGACAACCTTATAAAACAAAAAAGATTTTTGATTGATGAAGTATGCTAGAGGAGAGGTGTTAGAATTTGGTTTGCAAACTATACATCATACTAAATTTTTAAGATTGTCAACGTACATGTAAAACATGACAGGATTAAGATAAATGGGGCATTTTTTAGTATGTTGGCAACATTATCCACGCTTAAGTCCAAGATCCAGCATCTATAGACTCCAGTTCTCTACACCCTTCAAGCTATTTTTTCCAGATAACTTCTCAGTATTCTAGCTAATTATATCTTCTTGTTAATTTGTCAATATATTCCCTCGTGATTTCGGATATATCATGTAAACTCGATAATTAGCTAGAATATATATTAGTCCGCTTGACTTGACTTACTATAGATGTATGTCAAAGTTCTCCACACCACTAATGTAATAATTACTAACCGCACTTATAATAACTTTTACCATAATTACAGTATTAAAGTACTTTTCCGGCCAACATAATTTGTTCTTTTAAGATACTATTTAATGAATTCGAACCTACAACCTCCAAGTTCTAGACTAGTGATATTAACACTAGTCCAAGCTTCGTGCCAACATCTAAATTCTGTATAGATGGAAATTCATTTCTCCATTAAAATGTGTTTCATTGCTTGACAAAGTTTAATACGACATCATCGACCGAACTCGCCCCTACCCCAATTTCACCATCGCCATCAAAAACCCAGAAGCCATTAAAGAGATTGACCGCCACCACAAACAACACCACCATCATCATACGAACTCACCTTCCTCCAAATTTCACCGTCATCGTCAAAACCCAGAAACCATTGGGATCTTTTCCACCAAAAAAAGCTGCTGCTGCTCCAGGAGACCAAAGCTAACTAGTTGCTCGTCGAACAACCGGCCTGTGAGGCTTTGGAGCTGTACGCAAGAAAAGTAACATGTTAGTCACTCCTGCATAATGCACATGTCCCATGTTTAAACTTCATTCGATCTCTGCAGACTGCATATAGAATGCTGGGTAGAGAGATGTTACCACAAGTAGCACATCATCTCTTCACATAACAAAATGAACTGTTTTATGCGGCTTATTACCCTCTTTCTACTTCTAGTTGAATTCGATTTCATCAAGTGCCATTACATTTTCACATTGTCCCTTCACATAATTAGATTACTCTGTTTTATACTCTGATCCACACCAAGGAAAGAGGGATACCATTAGGGTTTCCTTGCTCGTAGAAACTCCGGAAAAGAGCGACTGCTTCTGATGCCATTATTCCCCCGCTACATTTGAAACCTTTTCCTTCTTGTCTAACTTCCCCACTGTAGAATTTAAAGGGCACAAGTCCTAAGTGCAGTGAGAGAGACAAGAGTGTCCTAAATCATAACTGCAACAAACATTGCCTATTCATTTATAGCTAGGAAGAGGTAATGAAAATATATACTGTGCAACAAGTAAATGAACCAACCTTGTAAGTGATTGTGGGTTGACTGAATGCAACGACAATACTGATCCACACCCTCCAAATTTGTCATTGGCACATCCATAATATACTTCCTTCATACCTTGAGAAGAAAGAAGATGAGACTTGTGCTTTAGATATCAAGCTAAGGGTGAAAAAAAGAGTGGAAAGGAATGCCTTGGTGAGGGAGCATATAGGGTTACCAAGGATCGAGAGAGCTGCAGCACACATTATACAAGGTTCGCAAGTGACGTAAAGATTGCATTTTGAAAACTTCTCTGCGACTTCCAGTTTCGATAGTCCATTCTTTTGCCACCTCTCGAGAAGAAAGTCGATTGCTTCCATCTCTGCATGTCTCGTAGCCTGCCACAAAGAGCAACATACAACGGTTTGATAATTCACAATAGCATACTTCGTTCTAGGCAAGGATGAACCTGAGATGAACTTACATTTCTAGTCTCTGATGTTCTATTTCTTCCAGATGCAACAACTCTCCCATCTTTAACAATCACACAACTGCGATTCCCAAAGAAAATTTTACGTTTCATTTTAGTTTTTTCCTTTAGGATTCCAATATCAAATTAGCAGTAGCAGAATGCAGCTTACCCAACTGGCACTTCAAGCGAATCCAGTGCTTCTTTTGCCTGCAGTACGATGAAGATTAAAAAAATCATGGAGTGGCACGTATTCAATTAAACAAAAAGTTATCACACTCATTACAACATAAAGAGATAAGGCATAATGTCATCATGGGCCAAGAGCTGCAAGAGACAATGCTAAACTAGCATGTCAAATGGTGCCGAAAGTAAGAATAGAAATGAGGACTGTATATGTTCTTCAATCACTGCATACAAGGTTAATTACTTCTTGTCGACAACTTGGGTAGGGAAAACAGAGTAAATCTTCACTGTTTTCTCCAACTCTATTTTATTTTGTAAGCTAACTATAACAGGAATTACCTGATCCAGTGCAAGCTCCATGTAAGCGAGAGTTTCAGGTGAAATGCCTTGTCCAGTAGAAGAGCAATCCATTTCTGGTGTACAACTCGCCTGGCACACAAAGAAATCATGAAGCAGATGGAGCGATGCGAAACCTTAGGCAGGTCAGGGGAAAAAGCAGTTACGCTAAATGACTAGAGACATTATAACAGTTTATTTAATAATGGTGGGCCAAATTTATTACTCAAGGAAAGTAAACGCAGCAAAGGCTGCAGATAAACCAGTAAAGAAAACATAATCAGCATGCAGGGAAATCCAGCAGTCGTTATCACCGAGCTTCTGTATATACGGCTCTAATAGTTCTGGTTTCTTGTAACTTCTTATTCAATTCAGAACTCTTAAATTCTCGACTTAATGATGATGATGCTGATGATGCAGATGCAGATGCAGTGGAATATGTGTGGAAGAAGTGGAGGCTGCTAGCAGCCTAAGTAAGCTTCTTATAGAAAGGAGTTCTTAAGGCTGAAAGTGATCATTATTAGCTTTTTTTCTCTCTAAAATGGTGCGTTTCCACTTTCCAGTCATCTGTCGTCTCTGTGAAATGTTAAGTAGCAGTTGAAAGTTGTCTGGCATTACATTAGGTGGCCAGCTAATTTACGGTTCAAATATACAGTGTTGTGTTGGTGCGCTCATACACGCATGTATGATGATTCCCTTGTTACTATTCTAAGTAAAGCCTTCATCCCAGCCGCTATACACATTAGCTTCGTTAGTTTAGATGATGAATCTTTATATGGATTAGCTATTCGAGTGTTCTTTCTTCTCTCAGTTTTGAGTTAGAAACACAATCAGACGCAGTGGATCATAGACCTAAACTCTTTGCATTCTTCCGACCAAGTAATTAAGCAAGTAGAGTAGCACCACTTTAACCAGCCTCTACACTTCCTTGTCTTTTAACTCGGCCATCACATGTTTTACTTGCAATTAGAGTCAAGTCATTGGTAGCTAGCAAGCTATAACTTGGTACTCTTGACACTCACGTCATTTTTAGCACCCAAATATTGCAGCATGCTAGCTAGCTAGCTAGCTAGGAACTGTTAAATTGCAGAGGTATCTTCCAAATTTCCCACAAGTTCTTGAAACCCATTCATTCATTCAGTCATACAATACAAGGATTGCCGATAAAGAGAAAATCACGCCGCAATTTCAAATAAATGAACGAAGTTGAAGATTTGACAAGTAGAAGAACTCACTTGAGCGCATGTAGTCTCTGTGCGCGGGGTAAATTGCCCAACCTGTCCGAGCTGCAATTGGAAGGGGATTTAGCAGCTTGTGGACGCCGGCTGGACTTGAGCTAACTTCAACCCAATCGACAGATCCTCCGCTTCTCAGTTTCTTTAGCGCGAAAATTGGCTTGGCGCGGTGGTGAGTTTTCCCGCGGCGCAGGGGATAATGATTAATGAAGGAGGGGGTTGAAAATGGGGAAAGGCCGAGATGAGCCAGGTCGGGGTTGATCCGCAATGTTAATGGGCCAAGTTAGATTGGATGCGGAAAAGTCGGGCTTAGAACTCTATTGACCTGGCCCAACTTTATTTAGGCTTTCAATGGACTCCCGCTCCAAAGGGGCACGCGCAAATATATGATGATAGATTAGGAAGGGAATTGATGAACATATACATACATAGAAACAAAAATGTATCTTCTGCACTTAGAGCTGCGTCCTGCTTCATTCAGGATTCTGTAGGATCCCAACTAACAATCATATTTACTTTTTTTGTAACAATATTCCATGAATCGAGTTTTTTTTTTTTTTAACAAAACAATATTCTATGAATATATGGTTATGGTACATAATAATTAAATGTACCTAATCAAAGATAACTATGGACAGTAAAAAAGATAGAAGAAAGAGACTGCAATTAATCCTTTTTTCACCATTAAAAATCGGACCCCAGAACGCGTCAGTTAAAATTGAGAGGTTGAGATTCTCTTATTTATCCTACAAATCAGTCTGGTTGGAATGAGTATCTGTGAGAGATCCACATTTACCGCTGAGCTGGGTTTTGCTTCTTTCTTTTACACAAAATAGATTTTCACCATTCTCAGTTTTCAGTTTTCACCAGGACTTAATCCATAGCCAAATCCCCAGAATCAGGGCATGGTAAAAAAAAAAGTTAAAAAGGAGAAAGTAAATCTGCCACCATTTGATATCTCACTGTCTCAAAAGGTAACTATATATAAATTATCCTCCTTTACCTAACATCACAGTAAAAAAAAAGTATATATATAATCCTATAGAGATCAGCACCAGCCTCTCGGCACATTGTAACTTTGTTGGGAGTGGAAGGGAATGTCAAAGAGGCAAAGCCTTGTGGTAAAACAATTTTTTTACTTGATCGTCGGCAGAAGGTCTCTCACTGCTATTTTGTAGCTATAAAGTTACCACTCTCTACACGGTATCCTTTGTGCATATTATTACCTCGCCGTTAACCCTTGCCGGCCGGCGGTGAAAGGAAGAAGAAGAATCGTAATCATGGACACTCAGGCTCAGGCTCAGGCAGAACCTAAACCCGAAGAGGTCCCCAGCAATGAAGTAAGCATTGTATCCTACATATATATATATACGTAGGACGAAAGCTCAGGTGGGTTGCTGGTTTGATCGTGTGATGACGATGATGTTTTATATATGTTGACAGACGGAGGAGGAAAGGAAGAAGAAGATCGACGATTGGCTGCCCATCACCGGCTCCAGGAACGCCAAGTGGTGGTATGCTGCATTCCACAATGTCACCGCCATGGTTGGAGCTGGCGTCCTCAGTCTGCCATATGCCATGTCTCACCTTGGATGGTACGTCTATAACAAGGTTTCTGAATGAAATCTTATCGTAGTAGTAGTACTCGAAATCCTTCGAATCTCTTGCAAATTTGTTCACTCGGATCGATATTGATTGATTTTGCTATAATGTACGATTGTAGATTTACATGAATTGATGATCTTTGTACAATTTTAATTTGATGTTAATTTTCCTTTTTTTAACATAATTGATGATTATATAATCGAAGAAGTTCATAGTTTGTGTTTCAGTTTGATGGTCTAAGAGATCATCAATTTGTGTAATCATTGTAGTAAGCCCTGTTTTCCGATTCTACGTTACAAACCAATATACAAAGTCACCCCCAACATGTAATTGGAAATCAAAATCTTGGACCTTCTTTTTCTTCTTTCTGGCAGGGGACCTGGAACAGTGATACTGGTGCTGTCATGGGTGATCACTCTGTACACACTGTGGCAGATGGTGGAGATGCACGAGATGATTCCAGGGAAGCGACTCGATCGATACCACGAGCTCGGCCAGGCAGCCTTCGGTGAGAAGCTAGGTCTGTACATCGTCGTCCCACAGCAGCTCATATGTGAAGTAGGTGTAGACATAGTGTACATGGTGACAGGAGGAAAGTCGCTGCAGAAAATTTACAACCTGGCCTGCGGGGATTGCAAGAACATCAAGCTGACATACTTCATCATGATCTTTGCCTCCCCTCATTTTATCCTTGCTCACTGCCCCAATTTCAACTCCATCTCTGTAGTCTCACTTGCCGCGGCAGTGATGTCGTTGAGGTTCGTCCGCAAATTCTGTTTCTCAGATCCTTTCTGTGTCATTACTTCATTTCTTAGTTGAGTGACCTGAGGGGAGCTTCTTTCTTTCTTTGCACACAGCTACTCCACTATTGCCTGGGGAGCTGCTGCTGACAAGGGTCGTCAACCAGGAGTATCATATTCCTCAGTAGCCTCAACTCCCACTGGAGGTGTCTTCAACTTCTTGGGTGCTCTTGGAGAGGTAGCTTTCGCCTATGCTGGCCATAACGTTGTCCTCGAGATTCAAGCAACGATCCCTTCCTCGCCCGAGAGGCCATCGAAAGTGCCCATGTGGAGAGGAGTCGTTGTAGCTTACATTGTGGTGGCACTCTGCTACTTCCCAGTAGCTCTGGTAGGGTACTACATATTCGGCAACAAAGTGGAGGACAACATCATGCTCTCCCTTGAGAAACCCGTTTGGCTCGTCATCGTCGCCAATGCTTTCGTTGTCATCCATGTCATTGGCAGCTATCAGGTACTGGTGATAGATAATCTCTTCCTCGCATGCTGAAACAAAATATACTAATTTGAGTTTCACAATAGCTCTTCACCGTTCAATTACGATCCAACCGACCATCCACAACTCATTTTGGCTTCTCCCATTGTAGTTGTTTGCAATGCCTGTCTTCGACATGATGGAGAGTACCCTGGTGAAGAAGCTCAACTTCAAGCCATCCTTCAAGCTTCGATTTATTACTCGTACCGTCTACGTTGGTAAGTTAGTGAAAATCTTTCACATTCTCAAATCAGGGGCATTGATATTCGATTCTGGGGTTTCTAATGGTGAACTTACTTGCTTCACTTTTTTTCAGCACTCACAATGTTTATCGGCATCACCTTCCCTTTCTTTGGTGCGTTGCTTAGTTTCTTTGGAGGATTCGCTTTTGCACCAACGACATACTTCGTAAGCTTTCAACCTTCTTTCTGAGACCCTTTCTCGCTCTTATGTCGGATAATAACTGGTCACTGGTCTTTTTTGTTCTGTCTCGGCAGCTCCCCTGCATCATTTGGCTTGCCATCGTCAAGCCAAAGAAGTTCAGCCTTTCATGGTTCATCAACTGGGTAAAAATTTCAATCATGAGCAGCCTTTAGTAATCTCAGTTTACCAAAGTATAGATTGTTAAGCAAAAACCATCAGCTGATTACCTTTTGTTCCTGTTTCGCTGGCTGCAGATTTGCATCATACTTGGGGTAATGCTGATGATTCTGGGGCCGATTGGAGGATTAAGAAACATCATCGTGCATGCCAAAGATTTCAAGTTCTACAATTAGTTTGAGAAACAACAGTTGCAGTAGATTGAAGGAAATGAAACTGACAATGATGAAAAAAGAAGCCGAAGGAAGGGCATTTCAAACTGTTGTTCTTAGAGGCCTGTTATTCTATTTTAGGATGTCAATCAGATTTAAGATTTTATTTTGTCTCATTGCCAGAGTAGGAGGTTTGGAATACAGTACCAGTTTGTTTACCACTTCTGTTGATAACTTGGTATTCTTCTGCACTTCTGTTTTCTATTGTGAACAGTATCTTCTTAGGAAAGTAATGTAGTTGGGATTCCATTTCTTCATCTGTTGATTAGTCATCCACTCATCCTCCAGTGACGAATGCACATACTCAAGATCCAAAAGAAACTAAGCAGATAATACTCTTCTGATATATTATTGACAGACTGCATTACACGAACTCATAGCCAGCTGAAGCATACAGGGGTGGCTATACAGTTCACAATCTAAGCACAAACAGAAAACGTTAATGCTTCCATAAGATATATATGGCGTGAAGATATCGCAAGGGCATTCACTTTACCGCAAGTTGTAAAGATACGTCAGTTATGGCATCATGCACCTTCTCAGAGAAAAGGGCCATGGATACTGGGTCACATCAACGATCTAGAAAGTGAAACCCCAGAAAAGATCTCCACATTCTCTTCAGTGAGCAAAGGCAACATCATAAATCGGACATTATCCAATCTGGCATCTTCAGCTTATCAAGCCTAAGAGTTATCACAAGGAAATGAGCAACCCCAGCACAGTTTCTGGTTCTTGAGGTTATAGAAACCAAGACAAGTTCCTAGCACCCTTCTAGCTGACAATGAATCCTCTTCTCATATACCTAGGTCACATCAACGATCTCCGCGAGGAATGAAGTTCTATGGTGTATGGGCACAACAATTTGAACAAAAGTGCAGACTTTCCGAAGCTTAAACAAACCATCAGAACTATCACCCTCCTAGCTGACAATGAATCCTCCATTCTCATATACCTAGGTCACATCAACGATCTCCACGAGGAATGAAGTTCTATGGTGTATGGGCACAGCAATTTGAACAAAAGTGCAGAGTTTTCGAAGCTTAAACAAACCATCACAAATGACTAATGATGCCCCCATCTCATCCCAACTTTGCCATGACAAGGTGCAGCACAAGCTAGAAGCTACCTTAGAGAACTTCCAAACTCATTGCAGAAGACGTTAAAACTGGAAGAAGAAAAAAACCAAATCACAGAAGAAGACACTGAAAAAAATGGGGCACATCAGAATTTCCACTTCACACAACTGATAAAACCGAGACATGGAAAGGAAAATGCTATCTTAATCACCATATCCAATTGAGAATGCACATGAAGAAAGCAGGGGAGAAGCTTCAATTTCAATCCCAAATGGTTACACACAATTGAGAAATTCTCTCTTCTACTTCCTACTCTTAACATTATATCATCCAAAAAACAAAGCAAAAGACTCCATTTTTACGTTTTCTTTCCAATCTATGTTCTTGTTCTACCTGTCTTTCTTCTCCAAACTACCATCCACCTTCCTTTCTCTGTACAACTCCACCCACAAGTTGATAATCCACAAGATGCTAACAGAGATGGCGCCAATCACAACCACCATCCACGAAACCCAAACCCACCTGGGCACAACACTATCTGCCACCCCACTCCAATAAAACTCCCCCATCTTATACATAAACACCGGCCCCAGAACCCCACGGACGACGGAGTAGAACGCATAGAACGGCGGGGACAACAAACGATACACCCTCGCGGCGAGCTTGGAATCTCCCTTCCTCACCCCGGCCAACGTCCACACGTTCTGGCAGAAGCTGGTGACCTCGGCGAGGACCAACAGGGTAAGTATCGCGAACGCGCCGTGGCCGACGAGGTACCGACACGTGAGAAACACAAATAAAGTGGCCAAGTGGTGTCCGATGAAGAGCGCATCGCCAGGGGAGAAGAAGAAGACGTAGTGGAGCAGATCTACGAAGAAGTATGCAACGCTGAAATCAAGCACGGCGGATTGAAAGGGGGTATTGGTGGCTGAGAATCCGCGATCGGAGTCGGAGTAAATTGCGAAGGAGGCAATGAACACGGCAGGGGTGCCGTGAAACAAAGAGATCAGGCAGCTGGAAGCCTCGGAGCGAGCACCCGACGGCCAGTGGCGGAAGACCAACGAGTAGCCGAGTATGTAGATGACGAGGAAGAAGGCGAAGGCGACAGGTAGCGCTGCCGCCACGGCGGTGGGTGAGGAGGATGGCGGAATTAGGGTTTGGAGCAGCTGCATTGCTTCGAGGGAGGGGCAAAAATTAGGGAAATTGATGAGTGGAGGGAAAATTGAAGGAAAGTGGCGTCATCATCGGTTGGGGATTATATATGAATCTGGTGGCTTAGAATATTTTTTGCTATTCTCGAGGAGAGGACTTGTCAATGGCTTCTTCTTCTTTATTCCATTTTTCCTGCTAATAAGCAACAATGGAGTTGGTTAGTTGGTCATTAATGGTTACTTACTGGTAACTAATCTCATTGCTAATTGTAGCGCTCCTCTTTTTCTAAGGGTTGGTGAGTATTAGTCCATCTACTATATACTTTTTACAAAGAAGTCCATATACTAAGAATTTTCAACATTTCTGAGTTTTGTGTTGTGTTCTTCATGTGAGAGAAATTTAGGTTTATGAAACAAGGTTTTTGTTGTACAATCGACCTCGTTACTCTTAATACTAAGTAACACTTAACACGTAGTATGTGATTAAGTGTTACTCTCAATAGGTAATCACAATCCCAACAGAAGAAGAAGAAGAAGAAGAAGAAGAAAAAAAAAAAAGAGGCTATTATCCAATCTTTCTGGTTTTTGTTGATTGCTTCAGTCAGTAATTAGTAATAAACTCGATTGAAGATACCAACTGCTTCAGCTGTTGCAGCATAAACAAAAAAAGAAAAAAAGGTTATTCTATTTAGCCAAACACTACGAAATTACTTTTTACATAGAAATTCACTCTCCGGTACACTGCAAGTCTTCAGTCCAATAGACTCGGCTCGACAATCCAAAGCAGAGCATGTATGCAAGTCATGTTTTTTCCTCCATCATCGTACCGTCTCTTCTTCAGGCTGTGGATTTAACTTAAAGAGCAACAATGCTTCTCCAAAAGTTCAAGGCAAAACTGCATCATATATACATCGATGGAGAGCACAAACCAAACTATTCTTCTGCAACCATCTGAGTGAGTCCTTCCTACCACCTCTGAGGGGCAGCAGCCAGATTCACCCTGAAGCAGATGCAAAGTGTCCAGATGTAACTCGACTCCTCACGGACAAGTTGACTGCTATACTTGGCTTACAGTTACAGATCTCTCACAGCTGAAGCAGATGCAAAGTGTCCAGCATTTTCTTTTCTATTTCTCTTTTTTTTTCATTTTTGTTTCCGACATAGATATCCACTAAATTACTCAATCCTTTGAAGGCCTAATCTATTTCTCCCTCTTCTGGCTCCACATCATTCATTTCCTGTGGAACGCTCAAAGGCTCGCCTTCTTCCTCCACTTCGTTGTCCTTCCTAAACAATCCAAGCTGCTCCAATGGATTGCTATCCCCACCAAACTTGAAACTTTCCTGTGGAACGCTCAAAGGCTCGCCTTCTTCCTCCTCTTCATCGTCCTTCCTAAACAAGCCAAGCTGTTCCAACGGATTGCTGTCCCCACCAAACTTGAAACCACCCAACCCATCCGGAGAGTTATCTGGGCTCACTTCGTCCACAGAGCTTGGTACCTGCTCGGCAGGGGCACTTCTAAGCATCTCTAGGTCTTCCAGGAACTTGGAGTTCTCGTTGATTTCAACAGTTCTCTCAACCTGCAGAAAACACAACGCAGTGCCCTTCATTAGTACTCTCTGAAATTATCATGAGGCTCTTGCAGAGATCTGGCACATCCTTACCTTGAGCAGCGCCTGACGTGCTGCTTCTCTTTCAACCTCCAACAGCCGTCTTGCCTCGGCTGCTGCAGCTGCCTCGGCTAGCTTCCGTGCATCTTCGGCAGCCTTTGCTTCAGCTTGTAACCTCGCTTTCTCTGGAACTCCAACATTCCATGTCATCCAAAAAATTATTAACCAACAATGTATACCCAATAGCTTTACTGGCTATGCAAACAAATATCAAAGATCGAACGCAGGAACCTTTCTTTTTCTGCAACTCTAGTTTCTCCCTTTCCTTCTGCAGCTTGTCTGGATCCACCTTGTCAACCTGATACCAACAACATAGAGATGGAGACCATAAACATGAGTAACAGCAACTTAACTACTTGATAAGAGTAGAATAAGCCAATACAGTGTTCTTACCTGTAAGAGGGTCTTCTCTTCTCTAGCTTTCAGTATCATGTCAGAGAAACGGTTTCTGATCATAGCCGCCCTATAATCCTTATGAGGGAATTCCTGACTCCCACTAGGAGCACTTTCTCCTGTGACAATTATGAAACTCATCAGTGCTATACAACCTGTGACAATTATCTCTTCTTCCACACCCTCATCCTTACCATCTTGATGACCATCCGAATAATCTGACCCAGGCTTTTCTTCAGAGTTCTCTTCCAGCTGATCCAACCCACTGTCAGATTCTGTTGAACAGGTTTCTATCAAAGAAATTTCCAATAGGGGGCAATACCACCTCAACAAATCACAAAAGGATCCTTCCACAATTGACCATAGAAACAGATGAGAGAGTAACTTCGTTACAAAAAGCTTCAATAAATAGTTAAATACCCATGGACCACCTGTTTCAAGAAACCTGCAAACGACCCAGACCTATTCGCATCCAACTAATTCCAAACGAAATTCTTGATTAGCCTGATCCAAATCAAGCTTCCAGGCACAAGAACCCATTCAATTATTCCAAACAGAGGACTCACGATTTCTATCCAGGGGATGATCACCAATTTTCTTCTCATCAGCTTGACCTCCAAGAACCATATCATCCGGTACCTAGTAAATACGAATCAAGTTCGGCAGGAATTAAAACCTCAACAGACATCATTTCGAAGTTCAGCAAAAGCCACCAAAGCTACGGTGCACACCCTTTTGTTCTCATTTAAACAAACTGACCAGGAAGAAGTTCCAAATAGTTGCCAACCTTAGACACAGGTGATCGGCTTGAAGGTTTCACGTGATCAGATTCAACTTCAGAAGAACCGCCAGAATCTGAGTATGAAGAGAAGGAGGGGAAATAAATTAGTCAGATATATAAAGAGACTGATAAAATTACAAGAAGCGGTAATAACTCTCTCTGGTTGTATAATAGCTAAATAGCGAAAGCAGGCTACACACAAAAGTAAAGAAGACATCTACTACCTAATCTTGCAACAAGCTCAGCAAAACACTCTTTTCAAGTGATAACAAATAAAATCATACTCCAGATCAAACAAACAAAAGAGCTGTATAACTTACCCCTAGAGCTCCCTGAACTCGTAACTCTGTTGCTCTCACGGGCTATATCACTCGCTATCTCCACAGGAGGATAGCTAGACACAGGAGGCTCATTCTCACCAATATCAACATCTTCATCTGCTAGGTCGTTACCTAATACAAGAACACCACCATCAAGAAAGTTCATAGCAAAGTCCAATCAATAAGAATGGAAATATACCTCTTTGCTGTTGCAAGGAAGAATTGCTTGGGCCTGAGACATTCAATAGCTAGAAAAAAGGAAGACAAATAAGATTATGCCATATCAAAGACAACGGTACACTATTACAACAAAATAATCAATGTATAGAGTACCTCAATTTCGGAAGGCTCCACTCTAACTTGCTTCTCTGTCTTCTCTTTAGAATGATTATCTAAGAGTTTCCTCAGAGCGAGTAATGTGTCATCGCTGAGTTTATCAATGTCTATCTCTATTTCATCTAAACCAGCATCTTGTCCACCATTGCTGTGCTCTCTCAAGAAATCAATGATATGCATAGGCATTTCAGGCAACAATGACTCAAGCTCTGAGCCCAATTTGGTAATCTCATCCGCGGAAACTAACCGCTCCACAGGTTCTACAATAGCTTCATGCCTGGATGGGCTTAGTTTTCTCTTCTTAATAGATTGCATTTGAGCAGCATCGAAATCATTGCGATGAGCTGAATTTTCTGGCTGAGGTTTGGGCGCCTTCTTAGGCAACTTTCTCTCAATGGCTTTCCATCTCACTTCAAAAAACTTTTTAAGGCTATCAGCCATGATATGAACATCGTTCCCCTTTGGATTGTACAGCATAGCATTGCTGAATGTCAGCCTGACATCTTCGGCGAATTCCAATGGGCTTGAGTACAAGCCTGACATAATTCTGCTCTTAATTGTTCCCAAATCCATAGGATGCTTGACAATAGTGAAGTAATCAGGGATGTTCAACTTGACAACATCCACTGGAGTGTTGAAGACATAACCAAACTGATGAGACATCAAACGTTGCAACAAATTCTCACACTGTTTGATCAAGATTAAGTTTCCAGGATTTTGTGTTGCATGTGCTTTCACCGGCTGTGGCTTCAGCTTTCCCATGGCACTTCCCTTATTCCCCGCTCCAGAAGAAACAATTGAGGAATTCTTGGAATTTCCTGCTACATCCCCATTTGGTCTACTGGTACCATTCAGAACACGGTTAGATGAAGAGACATTTCCAACACCTCTCTCCACTACAATGTTCTTCTGGGCATCCCGAACGAGTTCAAGCTCAGATCTCAATATTCGGATCATATCTCTTCTTTCCAATGAAGACATTTGGGCAGGAGACAGGACTTGTGTAGGGACCCCAAAAGTATCCCTTTTACTGGAATTCAGATTCAAGAATTTCCTAACTGGAGCACTAGAATTTGCAGATGCAGTAATCTCCATATCAATTTGTCCAGAACTTGCTGATCTCTCAAAAGCACCAGCTGCCCCAAATGAGCTGCTGCGGTAGTAAGCACCACGGAAATTTTCACTTTTCCCCATCCTATCCACTCGACAAATGCCTTCTGCATGAATAAGTCATGTGTAATAAAGGGTATCCTCAGGTTCACTCAATTAAAAGGTTCCATTTCATCAGACCAAAGTCGAAAAATTCGTTCTTACAAGTAAAAACACATTGGAAAATATAAAAGGAACAAAACCAGTTTCCTCCCCGATAAAAATCATTATGAACACTTAAAATTTGAAACGCTACACAAGAGAAAAACAAAACAAAAGAATCAGGACACCACAAGTACCAATTTTGAGAAATAACAGGCGAATCCATGAAGAAAATCGACCTAGAAGAAGAGAGTAATTAACTTCAAATCAACGAAAACCTTTGAAAAGCTCGAATGTGAATTCGAGCAGTAAAATTCACCGGAAAAGCGCAAAAGGGAGAGAAAGCAAACCCCTTTAAAAAGCTTTCAGCGAAGAGGAACCAATAGAACGAATTCAATCAAATAACCAAAATTCAATTACCAGAAACTGACTTTTGCCCTACTTATATCCCCACCGAACTCAAAACATCCACAGCGAGAGCCAAGCTTCGAATTCCAACTTCAACAAAGAATCACGTCCCAGCCAAATCAAACCTAAAACCCCACACACCTTCTGAAAACCAAGAACACGAAACCCTAAATCGAAATGACGCAGCCGCCGAACCAGCGAACCACACCAACCCCCGCGAGCTGGCTCCAATACAATTCGGCTCCTCGTCGACCAAGCAGTAGCAGCAGCGGAAGCGGCGGCGGCTCACACTCCACACAGTATCGAATCGAAGAACCCTAGCGAACGGCAAGAGCGACGCGACGCGACGCGCTATTGGAAGAGAGAAGAAAACGAAAGTCGAATTTATGACTTCCCAATCTGACAAAATGGGAAAAGAGCAACAATGTTGCCACCGACTGCACATTTATACGAGGACTCCACGCATGAATGCGGGCCGTTGGATGTTTAATCCGTGTGATCTAACGGGTGAAGAGCTGTTCCGATATCAGCCGTCGGATTTCGTGACCGGCGGTTTTCATGGCGGAGATGCGAATCTGGTACATTTTAAATCCGTTTTTAATTGTTTTATTATTAAGTAATTAATAATTAAGCTGATCTAGTGTCATTTGTTTTGTCTGGTCAATCATTTTATTAATTAATTACTAATTATGTAGTTAATATATAAGCTAGATAAGGAGAAAAGAACATTGGAGTCCGGAGATACCCAAGGGAATCAAACTACTAACTGTGCTTAGAATAGAAGTAGTAGGAAGCTCATTGAAAGTGGTAACGGACAAAATTAATTGATTGAATTGGAATGGGAAAGTAGGGCTTAGCCACCTTGTTGGTTTTCATATAAGAAGAGAGAACATTCCGAAATACAGTGATGTAACTGAGTAACAGTCTTCCAGTAAGGATGATAATGAATTTCTGCAGCTTGGCCAATGACAAAATGACCATGAAGATCCTAATCTAGTTTTGGCCTTCTAGGTTCAACGAAAAAGGGTCTTTTGGGACTATAAAAAAAAAAAAAAAAAGGTCTTTTGGGCCTTTGTTATCATCTCAACTACAGAGCATGATAACTAGGCTTTTGGGCTGATTGGAGCACTAATGACAATGATGGGCTTCCCGCACGATGTTGGCAGACTGCCAATGTTGGGCTTTATTCCTGTTAACGAGCCCACTAAACATTAGTAGCTGTACCCGCTGGACATAGGCTTTATGAAACTACTCCTAGACCTTCACGAAATTATTTTCTCTTGAAAAATAGCCTTTTTTCCCAATAAATAATAGGAAGCCTATGAGTTCTATTTGCCATTTGGCGTCACCCATTAATCATTAACTAAAAATAAAACAAAGTTTATAAGTTTAGCATTCCAGAATAATTCAAGTTATTGATATCGAGAACAACAATCTCGTATTTGAATACTCGCGAATCATTACTTCAATATTTGATGATCAAGTAAATTGAAAGAGATGGAGAATCATAGATAGTAAAATCGGCAAACCTTTGATTCTATTGAGTTTTTGAACTTCACTTGTGAATATACTTTATTTACGTTCGGAATTTTTACTATTTTACAGTGAAATTTAATAAAGACGGAAGAAACACATTGTAAAATTCTTAAGTATATTGGCGAATTCAACCATATTTGATCAAATAAGTTTGATTTCAACGAGCAAATACACATTCATAAAGTTCGAAGTTATGTAAGAATTTCATTACAGAACCTTGTCATTTCTCAATAATCAAATTATCGGGTTCTAGCTAGTTATTAACACCATGTCATGAACCTCAATTGTGAAACAAATCGCATCACTATTTGTTGATAAGTCCATTATTAACAATAGATTTAAACACGAGACAAAAAAAAAATATACATCATTTCAAGTCCATTAAGTGACCTACCTGCCGGCTGCCCGAGAGAAGATTATTTAATAAATGCCAGAATACTCATTGTGAAAATTGTCAACCACTCGACTCGAGATGAAATCATAGCGCTCAATCGACATGTATATATGAGTGCATGATAAAACATCATATATATAGCCCGCAATTTTTAGGACGCAAACATACATTTTGTGCTACTGATATATATCATTGACATAGTAATAAACCTCTCCAGATTTGATCGAGAGGCCTTGAGAGTACATGGGAACCCTCCAATAATGCGGGCGGGAAACACATATTTGCTAGTCTCGACAACATCACAAACGTGATTTAGGACCATATCTATAATGCACAATTCCACCAGTCTAGCTTTTGGTATGTAGACCAGATTCCCCAATATAACTCTTGGACTCCTATAACTACACTATTGAGAAGAAACGAAGACTGGTTTATTTATTTTTTACATGTTAATGAAGAGAGTCTGCATAACAAAACAAGTATACCTTGAAAATCAAACCTACCATCTCCGGGTTACAAATCAACTACGAAATCGCGAAAACCCAGCCTCTTGTTCTCAAGGAGGATAATTACTTCCCATATGCATATAAAGCTAATTTCCTTGCTTTAAGTATGCTTTTGGGACAGCGATTAGTGTCCTTTGGGGAAAAAACTTCCCCAACCCTTTTAACTACGCATTTTAACCCGGCCCAAGGGTGAGTGCAGACTCAACGTCCAGCCTCCATGCAAGCCCACCATTCTCCAGCCGCCACACGTCACATGGCACCATCTCCTTCCTCCACGTCTCCCCTCTCACCCTCACCCAACACGTGTACGCTCCTCCTCCAATCTCCCGGCCAAAACACGCCGCCACCTCATCGTCCTTCATCACCACCCTCACGGCGGCCGCCGTCATCATCCCCACCATCCTCCTGTACGCGCCGTTCACCCACACCACCCGGTTGCAGCCGTCAGTTACGAGCCCCGGACACGTGTCGACACTCAAACGCATCTTCACTTCCTCCAGACCCGTGCAGTAAGCTAAGTCCGAGGACGAGATCTCCGCCCTCGACTCCACCGTCACCCGCGACTCCTCCACCACCTTCTCCCGCCGACACGACACCAGATCTGCTGACGCGGACACGGCGAGATCCAGGTTGCACCGAGACGGAGGACACGACTCATCATCTAGAGCTGCTCGTCGTTGTTTCTTTGCCGGCGCCTGATCACGTGCCGCGCGTGGAAGGTTGTTCTCCGGGAGGAGCTGGAGCGTTACGACGTCGTTTGAGGGTTTAGGAGGATGTGTCGGTGATGACGATGATGTTGACGATGAAGATGACGAGGTGTCCTTTCTTTTGGGATGGGATCCATTGTTATTGTTGCTCTTGCGAGCCCTATCGTACTTCCGTCTCTTTCTAGGCGTGCAGCTGTTTGTTGTGGCGGAGGGTATTTCCGTGGCGGGGGAGGAGGGGGAGGGTTTGGGGGCGATGGGTCGGAACCGGAGCATGAGCCGGTTGATGATCGCCGGACCGACGTCTTGCACCGATCTGAAGCCGGATCTGCAGGTGGTAGGGCTGTTCATGGCGGACCAGCTTATCATGGCTGATGATTCTCCACCGCGGTTCATCTCTCTGATGCTTGTTTGTTTCTCTCTTTCTATCGTTTCTTTCTCCGGCGGAGGTGGGGTTTTGTGAGAGATGAGGGAGCAGTGGAGGCGTTAATTAAGGGGAGAGGGTGGGAGACATGAAGGGATCGATACGGTACACGTGTCCTCAGGTAAACACGTGTCCTAGGGCAAATATTGGTATACAATGTTAGGCTGTGATAGGCCAGATTTTTCCCATGCTGCGTTGTCCCGATCCGACCCGACCCATATCTTCAAAGGTAAATAATATCTCCTGTTCTGGCCAATCAAGGTAAGTTTAGCAGTTTCACTTACATTTCAAGCTTTCCAATTAAGATAGAAAACACAAGAACAGCCGTTGATGATGTATATGGTGGTCGACCTATGACTATGAGTTTCTACGAATGGTCTTTTTGATGAGGTATGTTTCCTTGCCGTGAGTATTTCCGACAAGGGGAAGGGGTTGGTTGCAATGGCGAAGCTGGAGCTCATGATATCAGTTTGCGTCAAATTATATACCAGAACGAATTTTTTCGATCGTTTTATTTGTTTTTACAACAACATAGATTTATGTAATTTATATAGTTCTCTATTTGTCTACTCCAACTTGGTGATAATAATTTTGTAATCCGGAAAAAAGTCGCTCTTCGATTAATATCTATGTACCACAAATAATATATATGCCCCACGAGGGGTTGGTTTGCAATGGATAATTTTACATGTTTTTACAGCAAAACACATTGATATAACCAATGCCATGTATTCCTTCAAGTTGATTATTGTGTCATAAATTTCAAGATTTACACACTCTCCAATCTATAATAGATCCAAATCCTTGACATGGTCAAACCCTTTCTCAGGTATATATATCCATTATCCCCCATTATCTCCAAAACTAGATTATTGTTTCCAACAAAACTAAAGATGTGATTCACATAATGTCCAAATATAATCATAATAATACAATATATATAGTTTGGTATGAGGATTTGATGTGGGATAACATTATTGATACCTAGTTTTACGTTATCTAACTTTGTATTTGGCAGGTCACGTCGAGCCAACTGGTACCTTATTTGTATTATTATTGTCTACATCCCTTTTGTTGTTCATATACAACGTACAATGCACTTGGATAGCAACCAGATATTTTATTTTTCAAATGGAAATAAATCTCCAAGTTCACTTGTCCAGAACATTCGGGAGGAAATATCTCAATACCTGTAATGTACACTCGATCTTCCTATTGGATCAAAATTGCCAGCTGGAGTTTTTGACAGTAGTTAATTGGTAATTACGGAAATAATATATCTGGGTTTTTTGGATGATTAACTGCTAATAATCTAAGCGCAACGGAAGGTGGAGCCCAGCAAGGCAATCCATTTGGACCAATGGGAGAGGAGAAAGTGTTAGGCAGGCAGCACCGGAGGGACGAAAAGGGAAAGGGAGATGGGACACGTGGTAGTCTCTGGCAGCTGGGTCGTCCTATCGAGAAACCTACTGGTTTGTTTTTGGTTGGTTCGTTTGTTTAATTAGGGTTTCTCTTGAAAGCGGTGTCTGCGGGGACAAAAGAAGAAAAAAAAATCACATTTTGAGGGGCTCGGCTCGGCTCGGCTATGTTAGGTTCCAGAAGAGGACGAAAGGCGCGCCCTGGAAAGTGGAAACACACGCGTTGTTCCTGCAATCTTTGGGCTTGTTTGCAATCTTTTCAGCTCAATGTTATTCTAACTGGGAGTTTTGGTTTGATCCGTCGGCCCGGCCCACTGGGCCCGAAAACGAACTTATGAACCATAACAATATTGATGGCCTTCATGCAGTGTTATGTTACATGAAAAAAAATGGCAATGTTTGCCCTCTTTGATGTTGGTGATCAGCCTTACTAGCTCTATCCTCTTGGATATAGACTTTGTGAATTTAGGAAGTCTATTAGTTGTTCTTGTCCATTACTTATTTTCTGAAGAACAATTTTATGAAGTTTATATTCGAGCTTCATAACTACTTTTGAGTTATCAAAATGATATTGTTGTCAAATGTGGTATTAGAGTTGATGACTTATAGAAGGGTTTGTGTTCGAATTCTTAGAATTCCGATATTAATAATCACAAGATATGAGTTCATGGATTGACTTTCAATTGAGTACGAAGAAATTGATGGGTCCGAACTTGATCGAGAATCTTACTAGGCACAGCTAGTAGGATCATAGCATCATTTGATTGTATAGAGTATGTAAACCCATTATTATACACTAAGCCGTCGTCCATTGATTGTATTTTTATATCATAATTTAATTAGCATAGTACAAATCCATATTAAATCTTTATCTCGTTCCTGTATTACAAAATAAGTTGTATATAATTCATTATTAAACATGGTGTCACAACCTTCATGGTCAAAAGATCAATGCCCAAAGATTGACAACCAGCGCCCAACATCACATGTGACATATGATGGACCTGCACAACCATTCAATTAAATACCAATCATCTCAAACATATATCCTGCAATTTGTAGAACGTTCATACATATAATTGGTCCTGCCATCTTTTCCACATAATAACATCAAATTATCTTCTCTAAAAAGACAACTTTGTACGTTTGATCCCTAAAAATGCAACTTTGTACGTTTGATATATATAGGTCTTCAAGTTTTCGAAGGTCCACAACGACCACAAGCATGAACATATATGTACAATTCACTGTTGAGCTTTTCTTGGTCTATACACCATATTTAGTATTCAACCAGCGATCACCGACCGCATATCAAGATGCAGCTTTAACAACCGAATGTCAACCTTATGGTAAATTTTGAACAACATCTAACATAGATAATGTATGCAATAACATATGTACATTTCGAAGAAGTCTGTCTCCATATGATCAATCATCGATCTTCCTCGATCGTGAAAAGAGGCATCTAGCTACAATGGAACAAAACACCAATCATTAACATGAATCCATCAGTAAGAAGAGGAGGTTCTTCATCGTCATTGACTACTTCACTATATATTTAAAGCTGAATTTCAATTTCTAACATTGTACCAATAAAATTTAATAAAATATGCGTCAATCAAGTCCTAAATGCTATTCTCTTAAAAATTCACATGTTTTTTTTGTTAGTTATTATACAGTTGGATCAAGTTCGAGAATGTTTTTATATGTAAAAAGCATAGAATGCTGAGTATGAAATAAGGTGCCTCATATATTCTATAAAATCGAGAATGTATCATATACAAACACGCCCTAAGATTTTAGATGCATATATATCTCAAACAACAACCAAGAAACAATTAATGTTAAAAAAATTTGGCATTAGTAATTAGCAATTCTAAACTAGAAGCCACTCAAATGTTATCGAAAGCTTATATATTGCCCACTTGAAAATTTGTTTCATAAATTATGAAGATTTATTATATTTTCAAATTAAACAAAAAAACTTGATATCTAGAGTGGAAGTTTTGGATCTAAACACAAATATGTAAGATTTAGATGATCTGGATCGAAATCACAATTTAATTGATTTATGCGTTCACATTAAAGCAAAAATCTTAATTAACTTCATATGAATAATAACTACCGGTATTAGAGTCTAGAGATAAGTTTGAGTACTACTAGTTAAAAATTCCTTTTTTTAATAGCTAGTTAGACATTCTAAAGTGTTTTAGTGCCAAATTGCCATTACATAAGCATCTTATTCCTTAAAGACGGTATTATATGGCTTAGTATTAGACAATATTTTTCATTAAAAAAAAAAAAATTCACCACAACTTGCTCATTTTATATGTGTCCCCCCCTCTCAAACCCCTGCATGCATCATGCACGTACTCTCAACGTACTTATAAGTGCCCTCTTAGCATATAAGAGATAAAAAGAGTTAGACAGTATTGTGATTAGCCCCCAATCAATATGAATCGTGGTTTTTCAAAACAAAACGATTTAGACAGTATTGTGGTGGAAGTTTTAAGTTTATCATGAATTCATGAAGATATAAACTGAGCAAGAACAAATTCACTCTCCATTGTTAAACCAAAATCTACTAGATTTCGAGTTTGGACATCTATACTACGTACGGACGTACCATATATTGTGTCCAATTCTCGTATCATCTTACTTTGCTCTCTATTTGTATGTTGAGAAACAAAATTTGGTGGTCTTGATAATATTTTTTTTATGAAGGGGAACTTAATTATGTATATGCTACTTAATATTCTTATAGTTAATAAAATCATCCCTAGGTAGCTAGCTAGTTATCCTTTTTGTGTGTGTGCTTAACTTAGCTATCAAGTAGCTATATCTAGCTAGCTAGCTAGGCACGTTATTGTTTATTGTACCTACATTTTTGTATTTATAATAAAGTGGGTTTGGTTGAATCTGTCTGGTTTATTAGTTGATTATTAGTTTGATTACAAACAAACAACATTAATGGGACGAACCAATAAGCCGCTTGTCCTATGATAACAACGAGTCTCCTCTCATATGTTATCCACCTGTCTTCATCCTCCAGTCATATCCTAGGGGTTTGATAATAATAAATAATAAATAATAATAATAATAATAGTAAGAGCTATTCATGAAAATACACAACATATTATCCTTTACATCTTAGATTCTTAGTATGTCTATATATGTATATATCATGAACCTATTTTTTTTAGTCAAACATCCTAAATTTAGAGTATTGTGTTGAGTTGAAGTAAACTCTCAATTTAACTTCTCTTCGACGTAAATTATGAACTAAAAACCGGCTAAATGATATCATATCAAGCACCCAAATAAACCAACGGTCACCTCATCAATATCCATCCCCACCCCCTCCATCCCTACCCTGTGTGTGGTCCTTTGAGAATGGGTATATATATATAGGTGGATTTGGAAGATTGGTTAGTCCTATTTAAGAGAAAGAAAGAAAAGAAAGAAAGAAAGAATACTCCACAATTTATAGTTAAGTTACCTTGGTAGGTTATTGCTTTCAAGGAGCAATTAGGGTTCCTTGGGTAATACCCCCAACCAAATCAATTTCTGAACCCGGCCCAAGGGTGAGGGCGGCCTCAGCGTCCAGCCTCCATGCAAGCCCACCATTCTCCACCCTCCAAACGTCACACGGCACCATCTCCTTCCTCCACGTCGCCCCTCTCACCCTCACCCAACACGTGTACGCTCCTCCTCCAACCTCGCGACGAAACGACGCCGCCACCTCATCATCCTTCATCACCACCACCACCCTCACGACGGACGCCGTCCCCACCATCCTCCTGTAGGCGCCGTTCACCCACACCACCCGGTTGCAGCCGTCCGATACGAACCCTGGACACGTGTCCCCATCCAAGCGGATCTTCACTTCCTCCAGATCCATGCAGTAACCGAAGGCGGAGGAGGACGAGATCTCCGCCGCTGACTCCACCGTCACCCACGACTCCTCCACCTCCTGCCCCCGCCGCCACGTCACCAGATCTGTGCCGTGATGGTAATAATAACTATTATTGTCATCCTCGGCTGCAGAAGCGGCCACGGTGAGATCCAGGTTGCACTGTCTCGGCGGCAACGACGACGAGAGCATGTTCCGATCTACAGCTGCTGCTTCTTGTTCCTTAGGCGGGTGGCCTTTCTCCGGGAGGAGCTGGAGGGTGACGACGTGGTTTGAGGATTTAGGATCCGGCGACGACGATGAAGCTGACGTGTCCTTTTTCTTGACGGATCTATTGCTCTTGCGAACCCTAACGTACTTTCGCTTCTTCCTGGGCTTGTAACTGTTTGCTAAGGCCGTGACGGAGGGATCTGGGTTGGCGGGTTTGGGGGCAATGGGGCGGAAACGGAGCATGATCCGGTTGGTTATCGTCGGACCGACGTCTTGCACCGATCCAAACCCGCCGTGGTTGGTTGACCAGCTTATCATGCGCCAGCTGGATGGTTCTCCGCCGCTGTTCATATCTCCGATCTTGTTCTTGCTATGCTCTCTGTCAGTCTGTGGCTTTTTTTTTCTCCGGTGGAGGTGGGGTTCTTGGAGAGAGATATGGAGCTAGGTAGTGGAGGCGATAATTATGGAAAGAGGGGTTGGACGGAGAAAAAGGATCAACACGTGTCCTAGGGCAAACACCAAGAGAAGAGAATTAATAAGAGCATATGGTACTGTGGGCTCTCTGATTGGCCAGGTTTCCCCCATGCTGCGTTGTCCCCGACCCGACCCGTTTCTCCGTCACTCTGTCAAAGAAGGTAATTTCATTTGTTGGTCTCACTTTCATTTCAGCCCAACAAAACAAAACAAGGCAGAACAGGAACACTAAAAGCAAGAACAGCAGTTGATATATATGGTATAGCCGATCGTTCTATGTGTATTCTTTTCAGGAATGATGGTTTCTTGCAGTCCGTCATTGTGTCGGAGATATATGGGGTTTGTTTGGAATCTCTCTGTATGTCATTATCGTTTCAAATCACATATTATGTCGGTTTATTTTGAGAGCACTTCTATTATGCTATATAGCATTGGTATTTTAATGTACAACTTGAAGTTGTACCATACCATTAAATGTATAAGTTTATGTTGTACCATAAAACAATTTGTATCATTATGTTATGGTACAATTTTACAACTTGAAGTTATACATACCATCACATAAAGGTACAAGTACAAGTTGTACCATAAATGAATTTGTGCAAAAAGTATAGGTACAATCTAAAGTTGTACCATAACGTTAAAGGTACAATTTCAAATTATACCATAAAGGCAAAAACTTATAGCACCCATACTATATAGCATTGTAAAATTCTCTTATTTTGAATTACAATATGCTTTCTTAATTTTTATGCTTCGAAAATTTTGAGTTTGAAAAATCAATAATTTGTCGTTGAATTAATGGTCGATTTCTCCAATTACTTGACTGCGCGTTGAATTATTCAAGTACAATAATTATATTTAAAATTATTAACAATACATAAATATATAAATATCAGACCTACAAAAGGAAATTTAACGTTGTAGAGTAGTTATATATTGTAAGTCAACTCGTCGAGCCACTCCTTTGTCTCCTCACACATACATACCTCATTGTTATCTTCTTTTCTCTCCTTTGTTTAATTGTTTCTAATAAATAATGTACAATGTACGTAGATAACATTAAGATTTTTTCATTTTTATATTACTAAATTCAAACCCACTCGTCCAGAACATTCCTTCATCACACTGAGCCTATACCCTACCCTGTAAAATATCTCTATACTCATTTTTATGGGATATAGCTTTCGTTTGATGGTTAGTTGCTACTTAAGATATTCGAACTTAGGACTTACAGATTCAAAACCAGTGATATTACACCGTATCAAACCTTTGTTCACAAAATATATACATACTCTTACATGGTTACTTTTAATCTCTCTTACTACGTAAGAATTTTTCACCGGTGGGTTGACATTGGTTAATGCCACTGTATTCATTAGTAAATATGTACCCTTGTTGTAAGAATTGGATTGGATTAGCAGGTAGACCATTAGAACTTTCAAATTGGTTACAATAGTTGTTCGTTTTATTTTTAGGGCGGACTAGGATGAACCGAATAGTTATTCACATTTGGCCATGAAACCATATGACCACCCAAATTTGACTCGTTCACTATTTAAACCAAAGAAAATATATAAGAAAAAATCACTATAGTGTGAACTGTGAGAGAATATAACTGAACTAATTAATTTTATGTATACTTCCTTTTCTTCTTTTATTAGTCTCTTTGTTGGATTTACGTGATCCGATATCCACTTGCACGCTAATTATTAATTATAATTTTATTAAAAGAAATTGCATGATTTCTTTTATTAGACAGTTTGAATGCTCTATTAGAACTTTTGGTAATGAATGATATAGATTTGGAATTTTTTTTAATAGATACAAGTTGAGTCCTAAATTAGAGTGTTATACACATGTGCATCATTGATTTTTTATTGGATACGGATAGTTTCTACAAACAGTTATCGAAGAACCAGTTAACCATAGATTCATAAACCACTAATCCAACCAGCTATGAAAGCATAGGTAAATTCCAGAATAAATATTTCGGGTTTTGTCTGATTAGTTGCTACTGGAGAGGAACTTAATTGTAATTACGTGAATCAAAGAGCCGTCGTAAAGTAGCAGGTGCGTATCTAAGCGTGGGGTCCACAGGCCAATCTGTTTGGACCAATGAGAGAAGCGAAGGTGTTAGGCCAACACCGGGACACGGAAAAAAGGAAAGGGAGAGGGGACACGTGGTCGTCACTGGCAATATTATTTATTTATTTTCGTGTTTAAATTGTCCCATCGAGGAACCCACTGTACTGTTTTTGGTTGGTTATTAATTGGTTTTTTTCGAAAGTGCTGTCTGAGAGACAAAACAAATAACTAGAAAAATGTTTTTTTTGGTGTTAGGTTCGAGAAGGCGTGGCCTGGAAACACGTGTTGTTCCTGCATTTGCTGTGTCGGGTCGAATCAAAGGAAAAAGAAATGCTGCTTTGATTGGGATATATTGGCAGTCACCAGTCACCACCGACGAGCTCGACTATGATCTAATCAAATACATAAGTGGCCATTTGTAATTTTATATAAATAATCGCGTAATTAGTATTCCTTTTCCTTTCCGAGGGTAAAAATCTGTTGATGATAATGGCGAATCCTTGAGAGTGATAATGATTTGTTTGGAAATGGTATGGAAAGAGTAGTTACTTTGCATCGATCATTAGTGAAGGAGTGAGAAAAATGAATGATATGAACTGATTTTAACATGCGATGAATGAAGAAGGGGCTAAGAATTCGATGCCGACATAGTCTCGTATATATTGTTCATAATTATATGTTAAGAATTATTTTATGGTTTTGCTAGCGCTTGCATCTACATTTACTGTTAAGTGGGGGGAATGGGGTTAAATTTGTATTTACATTTGTCCAATAAAAAATTATTTCACTATTTAACTTTTTTTAGTTGATGTACTTGTCTCGTTTGAAAAAATATATATATCGATATCGATATTTTACTTTCTAAAATATATATGTTGGGCCAAGGAAGGCGTAGAGGCGACGCGCGAGAGTGGGATAAGTGGGGAGCAGCAAAAATTAACTGTAGCACAAATGAGGACACGTGTAGGGTAGGATGAGGCAGCATATATTTTGAGCTTAGATTTGTGACGTCATCCAGCCTCTAAAGTCTGAACTAATCCCCATCATTTTAGGGGCAAAGCCACCAATTAGGTTTGGGTTATGTTGGCAAAGTGCCACGTTCTCACTTTTAATTATAATGATTATTAATTGAACATTATTAGTTAGCATCACGCCTTCCCGTTTTAGTATTTTGCTGCCCAGCCATATTTTCCTTTTTATCATTCCACCCATTTACCCTTTCCACTTTCGACTTCTTACTTATATTTGGTACCCTTTTTAGGAGTTTTGACACACCAAGATTTTTATTCCCTTTTCTCCTTATTTAGAGGCCTTGTGTATTGTGTTTAGGGTTTCTACGGTGATGGCTTCTAACGTATTGGTTTGAAGTCCAAACTTTATTTTGATATGAGAGCACGAGGTGTAGACAGTGTAGTATTAGTTGGTGGTATTGATATGAGAGAAAGTTGGAATGATCAAATTACTATCCAGAAACTTGATTTCAAGCTAGCGGTATGTTGGCAATGAAAGAGGACTAGATGGTTGGGTCTTTGTCTTTTTGAGCTATGACAATTACTCAACGAAAATATTATTTTTACCCTTTTCTGAGTTATTGTATCTTAGTCATCCTAATTTTCCCACTAGAGAAAAGCTGAAACTTATTGGTCTAGATATGAAAATAGATCGATGTAGGAAAGATAAGAATATATAATTAATGCTGAATATTTTATATTTTTATAGATTTTTTTATAAATAAAATTATAAGGATTAAAACAAAAACAATAGAGTGATGCATGCAAGATTAATTTATGTGCCATAAGTGCCCTACATGCCAATATTGTTATCTTAATTAACAAGGTCCATTTGTAATTTTATCTTAATCCATTAAGAGTGATATTGATGATATAAAACAATATTGTTATCTTAATTAACAAGGTGCCACGAATCCTTAAGAGTGATATTGATGATATAAAACAATATTGTTATCTTAATTAACAAGGTCGGATTGGATGTATGTTGACCAATAAGAGAACCTTAATTAATCTTTCTTCACTATTGTTGTTGACTAAACACAACAATAAAAAGACGACAACATATGTAATGCAACGAATAATTCAACGAATGGAATTCTCTGTCATAAGGTGGAAAAGATACACTAGAAATTGTATCTTAATTAGTAAGAACATTCTTGATGGTCCACGTGTATGTGTTTTGAATATTCCGTTATAAATTTAATTATATGGTAACTAAGGGTGAAAATGTGTTATCAATTTAATTATATGGTAACTAAGGGTGAAAATGTGCTTGTGAGAGAATGAGTATGTTACTTAATCCTAATCCGTAAGGATGATTTATAAACTAATTCCATGTTAAGTTATAAGTATGAAAGGATTTAGAATTTTCTTATTCTTCACATGAATGAAAGAATAAAATAACGAGAATTTATATATTGGCTTAAGCCTAAGTTACTAAAAAACTAACTAAAGAAAAGCGATGACGATGAAGAAATAACGTACCTATGCATGTAACATAGTAGCTACTCGCAGTAGCCACCTTGTCAATGTCCTAACGACCATTGAGGTTAGTACATTCTAACATAATCAATGACTGTTGGAATATCATGAGTTCGCAAATCCTTTAAATGTATGTGGTGACAAATGAATTCAAGAACACATGATCCAACATGTTAGAACATCATGACAACAATACACGTACGTTTAAGACTATTAATCTAATTCAGCAGGGCCAATATTAATATTGAATTATTAGGTGTTATTATTATTAGTTCTTATTATCATCACTATTACTATTATATGAATATTGTCATGTAATTGATGATAATTGTTTATTTTCATATTCGTTTAACTATAATGTGTTTTATTTACAAAAAACAGACTACCTATAAAAATACAAAGAAAGGAAAGGCAAGGAAAAATTTATTAATTTTTTTCAAACTTTGATAAAAAAAACCCATACTAAATTAGACACATTTTTATGGAAGATATATAATATATGTTAGCTACATGAGAACCAAAAAATTGGTTCTAATTTAGTATGATTTTTTTCTAGAGCTTTAATTTTGGGAGTAATTAGCTATTCATTTTTCCCAATACCCATTAGATTGCCTCTTCGACACTAATGAACATATAACAGTTGGCTATATATATATGATCATCGGTGTTCACAAAAATATTACATGATTTTAATTATATTTTTTGTTGGAGAATTAGGAAAGATAAAACGAAATATGAATCAATAGCTCAATTTGAAATCTTTAAAATGCATTATAATATTGGAAACCTCCTAAAATTTCACTAGATTTAAAATTTTAGAAATGCATTATATCTTGAAATGTATACATTTTAGGAGAAAACACATCAATTAATACATCGATACATTACTCCAAATATACATGCATTCTTAAATCACGTCATGCTCTAAATACTTAATCTTATTTTATTTATAATATTAAAAAAAATGATTAAAGAACTCATCAACCGAACTACTGATAATATGAAAATGATCCTTGAAGTTAGGAAACAAAAATCAACACAATACACCCAAACACAAATTCAAGATTTCCCTCATCCCCTGTTAAATTGCAAGTAAACTATCATCCCCCTTTGTAAAAAAAAAAAAAAAAAAGGCAAAACAAACATCAAAGAGAAAAGCTCCAAAAAGCATGTAGAGATACATACGTCTAGGGAACAAAGAGTGAGATGAATGAATGAATGAATCAGTATGTGTCATTATCGGGAAGTTAAGCTCTATACCGTTGTACTCACGATCACAAACCAACAACACTTTATTACCCATATTGCTATTGGACCACTCCAACACATGCTAGCTAGGAAACTCAAACATATCACCTAACCTTCCCCATCCTCCAAGCTTTACATATATTTGTAGCTTGCTAATTGGTACGTAATATATATGCCTAACATACCCCACAACACACATAAATATGCACAGAAACAACAAACAACTTTGATAGTGAAACTTGGTACCTAATTCCTCATTTAAAACAAAAACTTTGAGATATCATCTAACCAATATATACCCCATCCCCTTCCAATCTCTCACCTATTGACACTTTGCACTCCATAAACACACACACACCAACCATCATTTGAGAAAATGTACCATATATACTAAAAAGCATCAACCTTTTATTTTGTATACCTTGATGACTACTACACTTTCCTTCTCTTAGTTTTTGAGAAGAAAAGAGAGGGAGAGGGAGAGAGAGATAACCCTCTAGCAATATTGTCCTCTCCATCCATCCTTATATACAATTACACAAAAATTATCAAAGAGAGTAGTAGTAGTAGCAAGGGAGGGTCATATAATGTGCCACACACAACCCACACACATATCAACATACTTAAAAACAACCTTTTACCTTTGTCTTCTTAGTCTTACTCACCATTTCATGGGGTCACTTCACTTAAAAGCTTAACCATAGCTTAGGCTAGAGACCCAATTTGAGAGCAACCTTAGTGTCCAACCTCCAACCATACCACCCTTCCTCCTCCATCTTCCACACATCACATGGAAACCTTACATTAGACCACTTTCCGTTATTGTTACTATTATCCCTAAACCTGACCCCAACCCAGCAGCTAAAAGCTGGGCACCCCTGGAAGTAAGGTCGCAACTTCTCCGCAACCACTAGCCGCACTACCACCTTATTACCACTGCCTCCCTTCTCGCCTGCTGCCGCACCCACCATCTCTCTATACGCCTGGTTCACCCACCGAACCTTATCCTTGCCGTCCGAAACGAAAGCGGGACACGTGTCATCCTGCAGATCCATCATTCGGATCCCTAACAGACCCTGTCCCTCAGCCACGTCCATGCACCCGCCTGTCACCCCTTCCGCCGTCACCCACGTCTCCACCTCCGCCGTCTCCGGATCCAGCACGGCGGCGCCGTAACTGTCGTCGCTGCTTCCGCGGTTATTTTTTGCACTGTTACTATTGTCTTCCACGGGAAGGTTAAGTACCGGATCCGAGATTTTGACGTCAGATCTGTGGCGATCCAGCTTGGAAGCCTCCGGAAGGAGCTGGAGAGTTGCCGGGAGCTGCACAAACCCTAGATCTGCCGCCGCTCCGCCGTCGCCACCTACCCTACTGTTACTATTATCATTATTGTTATTCTTCTTGGTGCTTTTCTTCTTCCGCGGCGCAGCTGCTCTAACCCTAACGTACTTACGCTTCGTCCTTACCTTGGGGACTAGCCTGGCCGCGGAGGATCCGGTGCCTGCTCCGGCGGCCGGCTTGGGAGCGATCGGGCGGAATCTGAGCATCATCCGGCTGATTATCGTCGGCTCCTCCTCTTGCACGCGCCCCGAAGCGAAGTTCATCAGCCGATACCCATCACCTCCTCCGCCGTCCATCTAGGGTGTTTCCCTGCCTCCGCTTCACCGTCGGATCAGGGATTTTACAGTCTCCCGGTGCCGGCGGTGGAGATTTCGGTTGGTTTTTTCGGGTGGTTTGTGGAATATTGTTCTGTGGTTTTTCTCTCTCTATCAGGTGGGGAGTGAGAGAGAGAAGGAAGATAATCTAAAGCAAATAGCGCATCACGGTGGCCGGGTGAAGAGCCTGCACGTGTCCGCTGGCTGCCGAAAGAGTCGGAGAATTGAACTTAATAAAAAATCTTTATTAAATTATAAGGCCGTGTTTGGCTAGCGTTTATTAATTTGCTATAGTGAATTTTACTCTCTCAAAGGAGTAAATCTTTCATCTGATATTTTGTCATGAATGGTTAGTCCATGCCTAACAACGTTGTAAGGCCGGAAGTTGCATATGAGTCATATGATTTGCTCTTTTTTTTTTAATAATCGTACTTTCTTTCATTCCATCCAAAAGAAGTAGAACAATTACAACAAATCGAATAATACAATAAGAACAGATAATCATATGATTTCGAGCAATTTCGAGCAACCCAAGCCATATGATTTACTCGATGCTGAGCATTCTAGCAATATAGGTAAAAGAAATTGGCAGCTTTCCAATCACATATATAGTAGGCAATGCTTGATTCACCCATAAACTAGTTCTCAAAAAATTTCTTTTTTCTTTTTGAAATGTAATAGTTAGTGTACTTGTGTCGTGTGTACGAATCATTATGCGGTTAAGACAAGGAGAACAAGTGCCATCATACCGGTGCTCGAACCCTCCTTCAACCAAGTTAGGAGCAACCCACAACAATGGTTCTTCAATCAACAAAAATCATTGTATCCCACCATTATACAGGTAGAACAAGTTCCCTTGGACATACGCAAACATTATAAAAATGTAATCTTATGACTCATCTGAGTTCGCCCCCTTCTATCTACTACTACATATAAACAAACAATATCTCTTCCTCATTCCATCACTTCCAAATCCTAAGAGCTTAGAATCAAACAAACAAACCTTACGGTCAAACGATTCCTAAGTGCTATTCTGAAAATGAAATTCAATAATGCCCATAATTTAATTATATGTCAAAGTCACAATTTGATTGAAACCAAACAAACCCTACCCAGGTATACAAGCAAGAATTTCCCTTTTGAAAAAAAAATGATAATATGTGGAAGGTGATTGGCCAGATGAGGGCATTAGTGGTGGGACCCTCCAGGGCGGGAAAGTGAGGTCGCATAAATGTCGCATTCCAGCCTTGTGATTGGCTAGAATCAATTCAGCCAATGGGGAGCGAGTACGTGTGG